>JAKSZP010013265.1:0-179661 GCA_022478985.1 Massospora cicadina
GAATATAACATCTGGCAGCTGTTGCACTATTGGTACAAGGTTGGCAAAACTTATTTTATACTTTTGGAGTGAAAAGGAGCACTTATTCTCTGTGCTCAGCCATAGACTCAAGTGTAGCTGGAGTAGGGATGCCTACATGAAGATGAGCATTTCTGCTCAAATTTGTGGTGCTTCTAATCCCGTCATCTTAAGCGGTTTTATGATCTGGATTGGTATCCATCTTCTTGAACGTCCTCACTCTTTAATGGAGATTTGAAAGACCTAGCAAGGAGCACCGTATTCTGTCAATACTGTGGATTGCAGGGATGGGTGAAGGAACAGGCTTATGTCTTCTTAGAGTTGTTCATTGCTTTCTAATGAAATTACAGCAAGTGACTATAAATATCATTTTGGCCAAGGCTTGGTATATAACCTCAGTAAAATACTAGGAAAAGGAAACTTATTCAAACTAGATAAGCGAAAATAATATATTCTTTATTTAAAGCTTTTTTTATTTTATGAACTTGGTTTATTGCGTCCAGAGTGTTCCTTTTAACCTAATGATCAGGATCTTTATGAACTTCCTGCAGTGAAAAAGTATGAGACGGGTTCATGTGAGCCATTCTAATATTTCATAACCTCCATGATGGTCTCTTTGAAGCCTTGGTTCTTGATGATTCCAGATCTCATCTCCCTTTATCCTTTATATCTGGGGTATGGTGTCTCCAGTAACTTGCTTTTGGTAATTAAAGTATCAGATGGAGGTGGGTTTTAACTTTGACATTATTAATTTGACTTTGTATGAGATTCAAGTCCCAACAATCTTATTTTTCCTTAAAGGAAATAATCTTAATTATATTTTATAAAAATTTCTATGATTGATCCCAGACCTAGCCTCCTGCAACTAGGTTACAATGGAATTTTTATTGCTACCATTGTTCCTCTTTTTTATTCAATAACACCTTATAATTTACCTCTATGGAGTAATAAGTTTTTAAAAAATTGATGCTCAACATTATAGAAGCCATCATGGAGGTTCCTAGACCAGAGATGTACAAAACTGCTTCATAAAGGTATTGGAAGACCCCAAAATCAGTAGTGACAGAGCTTAATGCCAAATTAGAGCCAGATGAAGAAAAAACTATTATAAACCCATAGTAACGACCTGGCTACCCTAAATATTCATCTAAAAGACCTCTACCATTTTGGAAGTATATACCACTATAGGGAATGGCGCCTTACAAAAGACTTACAGATGGCTTAATGATCAATGTTAATGGGAAGCCAAAGTGATTAATACACAATATCAGAATTTCTGCTTTATCTGTGCAGACTAGGGCCATCAAATCTAAATTATCAACATTAAGTTGTGAGGCCAACTTCTCCCTTTGACAATTTCAGTTTTGAATGCAGTTAGTCCCATAAGAATTGTAATATATAGTCAACGCTACCTTGTCCTTATGATAGTTCACTTAACAAAGTGGTCTGAAGCTACATTGGTCCTCCTGCAACAGTTCAACTGCTTCCTCCTCCTGCTAAAACAAGTATTTACCTGACATGGTAGACCAAATTTTCGTTTATCATATAATGGTGTTAATGGGATTTTGTAAAGGAACACATTATCCTGCTGTGACAGATTATGAACAAGAAACTTTTTTATGCCAATTTAATTCAATTTTTAATTAACAACCTTAAGGATAATGAAGTTATCAATGTTCAATTATTTTAGGAATGTTCTCATATGAGACATTAATAATATTTCAGATTTGATGCTGAGCTTAAAGGTTAATGGCTTGTTGGGGGTGATCCCTGACAATGTCTATAGGGAATCCAGTTGTCAGTTAATTATAACCAAATAAACCTTCTTATGCGAATCAATCAAAAAATTTTGCCAATAATTAGAGTGTTTTTGGAAATACTGAAGAGTTGACAACGCTATTCATGGCATTAACTTGCAGGTTAGTCTGAGTCATATGGTCTGCTGCAAATAAGCAAATGGTCTTTTATTTAATCAGGCTACTATATTGTAAAGGTTACTTGATGGAGTTGGATAAAAACGTTTGGGCATGATTTTTTGGAATCTAACCCTTTGATGGTTATAATCTAGTGGTTGATGGATACCAACAAGGTGGATGATGTGTCCATCATTTTGTTACAACACTTTAGTGTTAAGTTCAATGGCGATAATGTTGTTCCCACTAAGGTGCCAACCAAAGAGAGGTCCACCAAATTTCTTAGATAAACCAGTAGTTTTATTAAACAAAAACAATACATTATTAAATAAAATTTTCTATTATTTTTTTTGATAATTTTCTCTTGTGAAATATCTTGATGAATATTTTCCTTTCATTAAATTTGTACTCAAGTTCAATTTGTTTGAGAGATGAAGATACGGTTGTCCTTATCCAGTTTGTTCTTAAGTTACCAGAAGTAAGTTTATCAGTACCTTCCTATAGGAGATTATCTAATAAAGAGGATTTTATTGATTATCAAGAAACTTTACTGGATATTTGTCTTCATACAATTTTCACACATCTCTATATTAAAAAATTAATCACACAAGAACCCGTGAAATAAACCTAAAAGGTTGCATTTTGTGTCCACTTCAGGGGTAATTAAGTTTTAGACCAATTGTCACATTAGAGTTAAAAAACATGTCTTATGATAATTAACTTTTCATTTGTGAGTTAATTGTAGATGGTAAATAAGAAAAATTTGAATTTGGAGTCACAATCTGATCTGACTACCTTAGAATGAGTTGCAAAAGCCAAGGAAAAAATAGAGCGGATCTTAAAGGTTAATAATAATCTATTAGAAAATGTCGCCTCCTTAAAGAGGAAGGAGACTGAAATAAAGGAGGTAATGCTTTAGAAAAGTTGCTTGAAAAGCAGATAAAGAACGATTAAAACAGCACCAGAATTTGAACACAGATATTAAAGCGGTTACAAAGCCTTATAAAACATTAGGGTAACTGCGCCCAGATATATATTGAGGTAGCTGACAATGTTTAAATGACTAAAAGTTTTGTTGGGAAATTACAGCCCCCAAAAAATATGCCTGAGGCTTTTGCAGCACTTTACAAGGTGACTATGAAGAATAACTAAGTGTTCAGTAGGATTAATGGTTGAGCAACATCACAGTGATGACTTTATAATTTTAGAATACTTTAAAAATACTTATTTTCACTGGTACTATGCCCAGCTTTTTTCTGACTTTTTGAATTGACAATGTTTGGATATGGAGACCATTAGAAATTGGTGAAGATCATAAATTGTTTAGAAACCAATTGTCAAAAGCTTGTGTCGTCCCACATGAATGAGGATAATTGGATGTACCTAGAGCTTTAAGCATTTATATATGAGTTCAGCACCCCTGATAAATGGAAAGCTTCAAACAGGATCTAATGAGCATGCAGTACAAAAAAATAATGCCTTAGTCTCTTTTGCTGACCATTTTCATCTATGAGTTTAAATCCCTACAGGTGTAAAAGTTTCTTTGACTTTTATGCTTGTACTGCCATGCAGACGGCTCTTTGAGATTTAAAAGTCCTGAGGGACTCCTAGTGCAGGCAACTTTGCAGGATGAAGGCTTGGGGTACTTCCCCACCACACTAGGGCTGCGCAAATCTGAGCACCTCCAAATATGGACATGACCATACTGGGTGTAGCTCACACTCACCTAAACTGTAATATGTTACCCTGTTTAAGTACTGGGAAAATCTTTTGCACCAGCCAGGACAGGCGATATGCATCTCATATCTCTTTTTGGAGACAAGCCCTATTGATTCCAGGTCAAGTCCCCTAAAGGGGGAAGAGCTGAGGCCCCTCCCCTTGTCAACTGCTTTTTTAGCGGTGTTCTGCTCTCTGCCCCTTTTTGTCTAGGAAGCCCTGGAGTCCTTTCAGACAACTCTTTCTTCCCTTTCATGATCACGTTCTCCACCAGTCATCTCATTCAAACTGATTAACAGCTAGATAATCTTCAGTCCAACCCAGCAAACCGTGGCGTTTATTTTAGACAGGTGCACTAAAGTGCAGCCAACCAGGATTTCCCTTCCTTATCCTGGGGTCAACACCTGCGCAACCCCAGCTCATGGGGAAGCAGTGTGAAAGGCTCTATTTCAACTGGCGCTAAGGCATCATATTCCAAGTGCACAGGCTAATAACCAAAAAACTTACTGTTTGAAGAAAGTATTTTAGACCAAAAACTCTCACAAAAGAAACTGTATATTAAGCAATAGGGTTCTATCTAAGAGAAAAAGTGAACAAACTTTAGTATCAATTACTGCCAGAGGCTCACAGGATCTCTCAAGTAATCAACCAGATAGGCTGAACCAGCTTGTTCCTAAAATGTTCCTTTTTCCTTGAAAATCCTCCTTAGATATTCTAATTTGACTAGAGATTTCATTGGTGCTTTCAATGGCTATCAAACAGTCTTAAAAATGGCAGACTAATATTTTGCTATTTAGATTGATCTAAAATTCAAATAACTAGGGCAAGAGGAATTTTCATGGAAAAATGTAATTCACTGGATAAACAACTTACCAGTATGTTATTAATAGTTATAGGGACCTATCACCAATGATTTTAAGCCAGCACAGGCAACGTAGAATAGTATTCTAAACATAAAATAGAGCATTAAAGTAATTGGGCCATGGCATCAAAAAAACAAAATAAGAATTGAGATATGCGCTGGCAGGAGTTTAATGATTCAACTTAATTTAATTGTGGAAGGATAACCATGGGACGGACAATTCAAAAAATTAACAACAACCAAGCACTAAGATACACAAGAGGCAACCTAGAGGAGCCAAAGTTACCTTCTGTTGCCAGAGAGATTGCCAATGGAAGGAAGAGGAATACTGTGAGAAGAGGCTTGCGCTACTACTGTGCACGTATGAAGGAAAATTGGAGGTGAGAAACCATACAGTTAACGAGGATGAAACAAAATGTTGTTGGCGGGTTGGTTAATGGAAAAACAAACAGGTTTGTAAGTGTTCTGTAAGGTGAAAATGGAAGCAACGCACAGCTTTTCATATGGTGGGATTAGAGCCATAAATGGCGTTGTTGGGAGATTGATGTAACTGGACAATAAGTTCCAAATAGCTGCGGTGGATTGGGTAATATTGTCCAGAGCTGAGTAATAGAATAATATTAGTGAGATTGCCTTGAAATAAGGCGATAGGACGATACCAAACTCTGGGCAGAAAATTATTGATTTGCATCCAAATAAGGAAATAAGGCGATTTAACTTATGAAAAATATTTATCAGATCGCCTCAAATTAAGGTGATACCAAATTTAAGAATAATAGACATTGTCAGAGACATTCAGTTACAATGTTGAGCCAATGAGAATATGGTTTAATGGTATAGCCTAAGCAATGAGGGTTAGTATCAGCTGAAGTCGCATTATATAAGCGCAATGAGAAGACTAGAAGGGGGATTCTTTTAGTTGGTAGGAAATAGGGAGCGAGCAAAAGGACCTGGTATATACTATAATAAATAAAGTGGTGTTGCTGAAGATAATGCTTTATAATTTATTAAGTTTGCTAAGTTTGTTTTGAGGACAGGCAATTTCCATACTCTCCATCTGTTGCTCAGTGGGCTTGACCCTGCGCAACTCTTCCAACGTATAACAATTATATTGTCATTTTTATAACAGTGGTGCTCACTACAGGGGGGGCATTGAAAAAAGATAAAAAAATACTTCAGTCAGTGGCCACGTTGCATCTTGCCTTCTTTGATGGGATATTTTCATGGCACGCTGCTTCAGTGAATATGTGGACATCAAACTCATTTTGGACGCTATTCTCAAAAAACAAATATGAGCTTCTTCAAAAGCACAAATGATGTAATGAACCAGCTTGACAACACTTTCAGTCGAATACAAATTATTAAACAACAATACAGGCAACTAGATAATCGTCTTGAAGCCCTTATTGAATAACTACATTGCATGGAGTAGAAGTTGACTTTCTCCTCCCACCCTCAGCAACCTCATTGGGAAATAAAAGAACCACAAGGGTCCACTAAGGAAGACATATACGATGAGGAGTATGAAGCTGGGTACCCAGATGAGCCACTTTTCATGAATCATACAGGCAGCGGGAGCTACTCAACCCATGAAGGCAGCTCCAGAGATGATTACGTTTCAAAAAATCAAATCCCCCAACTGATGGATGTTCTGTCCATTGAAGCTACCCACGCCACCCCTGAAGTAGCAGACAAGCCATGTGAAACTGTCCCTACCAAACCAGCTCCGTGATGAGATACTGCTTATGGGTCTTAACCAATACCTCTATATGCTCCAAAGGCTCACAGTTACAAGCAGGAGGCGGAGGTTTTTTATCTATAAGATGCCTCCATTTGAATGTGATGGGAACATCCATGAGTTCTTTAAACGATTTGAGTTTGCAGCGGAAGGAGCCTCAGACTGGCGTAAGGTAGATTGCTGATATCCGCCTTGGATGTTGACATCACCAACCAAGTCACATGCTATCTCCCAAGCAGTTCCATTACATACTAAGGAGTGCAGGATACTGAGCTGCAGTTGTTTGGCGGTACTGCAAATATGTTGCAGCAAAAGGCCAAGTTCTTAACCTTTGGGTTCTGTCATAACAAGACCCTCGTTGAGTTTGCCAAACAATTTACAGCGGTAGGACCACATGTTAATAGGGGCAGGCACTCTAGCTGAAGCCAATGTGGGATTTGTAATGACCTCTGCGGTGAAGCATACCATGAACTTTACAACGTCATGGCATCAGTTTTGAGGGACGATTTACCCCTGCTAAAACTTGTTGAAATTTTTCACCATTTATCCACTACCTTTACTCCGCTCAATACAGATTGTAAACTTAAAGAAGCCTTCACTGTATTTTCTTATTATGGGGACTTATCCTGCCCTGTTCAGACTCCTCTTAGTAAACCTAATCTTTATATAACTACGCGCCTCGCCCTCTGCCAAGTTAACCCCAGCAGTTTAACTTCTGGTCTGTACCTACTTATGATAATTGCCAGAAGTCCAATTTTCGACCTGGGCCTAATTAGCTGACCA
The DNA here is from genome assembly GCA_022478985.1 of Massospora cicadina. NCBI lineage: Eukaryota > Fungi > Entomophthoromycota > Entomophthoromycetes > Entomophthorales > Entomophthoraceae > Massospora > Massospora cicadina. Next base: position 7,031 of record JAKSZP010013265.1, read on the forward strand.
TCAGCAGTTCAACTATTGGCTTGGATCATTTTATGATAACCAAGGACGTGGTCCCTATGGGGTAAATTGTTTTAATTATGGTCTCCCTGGGCACCTTGCACAGAGTTGCCCCAATTGACGGGTCCATTACATACAACAGGGCCAGTACTACCATGGAAAAGATGGAGCAGAGTAGATATGGGACTCTCTACATCCGCTATTTCAACCCCCAACGTTTCACTTGAATCTATCAAAGTATGTTCATCAGAAGTCTCTTAATACAATGTTAATTTTTTATACAGCAGCCAGTTGGAAGGGTGAATGTACTGACATGAGCACAAGCCAAGGCTGCAGCGGAGAAGGGACCACAGAAGCAACCAAAGCCTTACAAATTTCAGATTTCCATAACAAATTACTTCTGAAAATCCAAGCCCATTCTCAATTGCACCTTCCCTGAAGAAAAAAACGTTTCCCTCCGGTTAATGCTATTTTTAAAGAACACACTAAAGTAGGTGAGGGGATTATGAGCTTCCTTGAGAAAAGATTCCATCAAATGTCCACGTATTAAAAAGTCAGAATTCTTCTTATTCTGAGTGTACTTACTGTTATACTTTTTAGACAAACATTAGGTCCACGCTATAATAGATAATGGCGCTCCAGTCAATATAGTTTCCACTAAGTTGGTGGCAAAGTTGATGTTAGAGCCTGATTTGGAACATTGAATGTTGTATGGGACTGCTGGACGGAAAGCACGTTCTCTGAGGGAGTGTACAGTGCCCTACTTTTGCAGTTTGGGTCAATTGTTATTATAGCTCCAGTGATAGTGTTACCAAATGATAATTATGACTGTTAATCGGAACTACTATTATGCAATACTTTGGTGCTGTCATTGATATGACTAGAAGACCTTCAAAATTCTGGTGCAGCGGTTATCAATTAACTTACCTCCAGTGGAGTGCTAAAGGGTCTAATTCATATGGGACAAGTCAACCTTGCTTATAGTGATGGTGTAATTTCAGTTTGCTACCATTGACTAAAGAAAAAGACATGGGCCCTCCCCCAGCAGATATACAAATATAAATGGCTTCCTCTCCGATCTGCTGGGCCTATATCTATCCCTTCCAGACACCAAGTAATAACAAATACCTAATTAAAGGTGGAAGTGCCATTCTGGCTTTATGGGGAGTCATTGGTCCTTATCAGAAATTGCAGCTTGAGCCCATTTGGCTCAGGCATTATACTTCTAGGACCTGTGGAGGTCAAGGTTTTAAGAAAATCTCCAAAAAGAACCATTGCAAATATGCGGCATCAAATAATGGTATATCTAGACTTGACCCCTGTTGAGGAGGTCCTTCATGTTAACAAGTTTGGGTCACAGGATGAATTTAGTCTACCCATTAAACTGCAGCTCGGCATAATGACGGTGGTATCACACAAAAGTTCAATGTGTTTATAGAAAGAACAAAAAGACCAGGCAATAGCTTTATATCAAAGTAAAAGGAGATTTTTGCCATTGACAACCACACTTTAGGGTGCTCATGGGGGTGGTCCATTAACTGGACTCTGGAAATCATCCACCCATTAGGTTTCAGTCAATCCACTTATCAAGAGCAGCTGAAGAAGTTGTTATCAAGGAAATGAGAAGCTACTGGAAAAAAGGGATGCTAGAACCATCAAAGGGTCTGTGGGCTTCGCCCATTCTAATTGGGAAAAAGAAGGATGGTACTGACCCATGTGGTGATAGACTTCCAAAAGCTTAACAGTATCACCAAAAAGGACTTGTATCCCTTGCCACAGATTAATGATGCTTTGGATTGTTTAGGAGCTCGCTATTTCTCAGCAAATGAATTTGATATTGGATTACTGAAAAAATTAAGTTACTCATGGTGAAACAAGAGAAATGCACTAGCATTACATCCAAGGGGCTCTTCCAACTGACATGTATGCCTCAAGGTTAGTGTAACGCCCCAGCCACATTCCAACTGGTTATGGATACCATCCTTGGAGACCTAAAGCTATTGTGAATTATCGTGTACCTTGATGATATCAACGTCTTCTCTTTAACGTTTTCTGAGCATCTTACCCATTTGGAGGAGGTATTCCGCCAGCTTGCTGAGGCCAACATTAAAATTAGGCCCCATAAATGCCACTTCTTCAAGGACCAACTAGAGTGCCTTGTGTTTGTGGTAGACACGAAGGGGCTAAAACTTCAACCAGCCAAGGTGGGGGTTATCCAAAAAATAACTCAGCTGGCAGTAAGCGTGACATACAGGTATTTTATGGGGATGGTGGTTTACTACCGACGCTTCTTCCTAACTTCAGTCATAAATGGGGCCTTCTATATAAGTTACTAAAAAAGGATGACATTTTCAAATGAACAGAACGCCGTCAACGCTCCTTTGACACTCTTTAGATGGCGTCAATCAATGCGTCAGTGCTACGCTACCCAAAACTTTAATAAGAATTTGTTGTGCAGATAGATTTGTCTCTTTCCAATGTTAGAGCGGTTCTTTTTAAAAGGACGATAAAGGATAGGAGCATCCTGTGACGCATTGCAACTAGGTACTAAATTTCCATAGATGCAATTATACAATTATCATGCAGTAAATGCTTAGAGGTGATCTATGCATATAAGCAATTTAGGGTGTATTTTCATGGGGTGAAGTTTAAAGTCATAACGGATCATTCTTCTTTACACAAGTTGCAGAATCTCAGGGAGCCTGAAGGGCGTCTAGCCCTATGGGCTCTCATACTTCAGGCTTACAGCTCTAAAATCCTTCAACAACCTGGAGCAAAACATCATAATACAGATTTTTTGTCAAGGTTACCCATGATTGCTGTTAAAGTAGATCTGAGTGATGTAATGTACAACAAAGTACTTAGCGGACAATCTGGCTATGAACCACCTCAGGTCATAAAGGCGTTAAATGTGATGTGTGTCAATACCTTTCAATGTAACGGTGAGTTGTACAAACGTATTTTAGATTCTGCGGTGGACTCTCTGAGGCCCTCGGCACAGCCAAGCATTACCATGAGCTCACATAGGACAGTAGGACATGGTTTGCAAAAGATGTTGGAATTGTTGCACCCCAGTGTTATTGGGATAGCATGCACTTTGACGTGCCAGAGACATATTCCTGATGCCACCAGTGTCATTTAGAAATCCATTTCGCCAGAAAACCTCATATTGGCTAGTGAAACCACATTTTTCTTGGCATACAGTTTCCATTGACGTCGTGCGGCCCTTGCCAATGGGAGAAAACCTTTTTGTGAATTTTGGTGGCAATTTACCACTTGGCCAGGCGGGTTGAAGCGCGGGCAATAAAGAATTTAGGGGAAACATGGTGGCCAAGTCCATCATGGAATGTATAATCCAGTGACATGGCTGTCCTCAGTTCATACTTACTGATAATGTAACTAACTTCACCTCTCATTCCCTCCTTAGTTAAGCAAGCTGATGGTCAACAGCAGGGTTTTAATGACTCCATATCACCCTGAGTCCAATGGATGGTTGTGTGAGTTAATGGGACTTTTTTGAACATACTCCAGAAGTTGGTAACAAATTGACCATCATATCAGAGTTCCCTCCTTTCCACCGCCATCTTTTCCTACAAACATTAGCTATCATTCTGCCATGGGAAAGAGTCCCTTCCAGTTACTATATGGATGGCACCCAGATATACCTGCACTACTCTATGCTTTCATGGAAGATACTGGCGGAATGAATCCTCAACATTTCTTGACTAACCTAGCAAACACTTTAATTAATCTTCAAATTAAAGTTTATTCCTTGAGCTTGGCCAAAAAGATAAAAAAATAAGGCCACCAATCAGGTATGGTGCAACAGGCTAGCTCAGTTCAAAGATGGAGAGATGGTTCTTCTGGAAGTTTTGAATTACATTTCCAATGGGGCAGGTTTAATCTCGAAGTTACACTGGGTGGATTCTCCAAAAAGGCTTTAAATTTAATTGAAAATACAGGTTATAATTTGATCTAATTTTTATTATCAAAAAGAGGTAATATTTATAGGCTCTTAACTGCTCATCATCTATCAGAGTGAATTAATATCTGTGCGATTGAATCTTCAATCAATTGATTGGGATCAGATTAATCATTAACCTTGATAGATTGTGATATATTGCTCGCCCCTTCTGATGATGTTGGGGGAATTGATGAAGTAGATTTTTCAGAGATATGAGAATTTGCTGAAATCCTGACACTTCCCCCTCAATATTCAATTGCGGAGGAGGATGACTTCTTAAAAACCTAGGATGAATATGATTTACCACTATACCAGTATCAATATGAACAATTGAATACTCTAATACTTTTCAAAAGATAACTATATAGGGACTAGACCAATTAGTTCCCAATTTTTCAGTCCGCCCACCAGGCCTTGAATGATAGTACATAACGTAAACCCAATCTGATATTCAGGTAAGACAGGTTTGTGTTGGTTGCTCCTTTGAGTCTCTTTTTGTGTGGTTGTTTCAATAAAATTCATTGCTTGAGCCTGAAGATGGATAATCTAGTCAGCCAAATTCCTCATAATTAAATTGGAATCTCCTGGGATACTTTCCTCAAGGATGGTCTGAACACTAGAAGGGACTGAAGGATCCCGCCCATATATACACTTAAATAAGGACATCTTGATAATGAGGTGGTAGCTTATCCAATAAGCAAAAAAGGCACTAGGCAAATAAAAATTCCACTGAGTCAGGTTAGTGGATGCCATCTTTCTTAGAATTGAGACCAGGGTCCCATTAACTCGTCCAATGGCCCCATTTGTGAATGGTTTTACGGGACAACAAATCGCTGAGTAGTGTTAAATAATTTGGATAGCTCCTGTATAAGTTGTGAGGTGAAATTGGTCCCATTATCTGACATAAGGACCTTGGGACACCCATGTTGAGAAATGATATGCTAATATAAGAATAGCGCTGTAGTCTTAGCCAAAGAGGTAGCAATGAAAATGGCCTCAACCCATTTGGTTAAATGGTTGACAGCCATAATGATATACTGATGGCCATGTAATTCCCAAGGAAAAGGACCTACAACATCAATGCTGACCACCTCAAACACCTTAGTTGGGGGAATAACTTGATGTTGATATGTAGGGTTGGTAGTTCCATGGCTTTTGCAGATAAGACATGAGTTGAGGGTCTCTCTAATGAACTCAGTCATGTTGTTCCAATAGTATTGAGTCTTCAACCATTCTTGAGTCTTCTTTAAGACGCTATGACCAACTTATTCATGACCTTCTATTACAGCGTGAAATCTAGAGTTGGGATGTAGGAAGAGCAACCATTTGGCTTTGACTTTCTTATACAAAGCTCCATCTTGAATCATAGTATCTTTGGTAATTGATTTTAGAAAGGCTCGATCCTCTTCAGTCTCTTGATCCCATAACTCAGGGCGTAAATAAGATTTTTTAAGCGTTCTTCTTTTTCTAGTTCCAAGGTCAGAATAGCCAGTCGGGACAACCCATCAGCATTTTGGTGTTGAGCCCCTGCATGATGAACAATGGATAGATCGTAATTTTGCAACCTTAAAGCCCAACGGGACAACCTCCTATCAGGACCCTTCATATTCTGCAACCATCATAAGGAGGAATGGTCGGTAATAACAGTGTAATGGTTCCATATAAGAAGGGGCGGAAGTGCTTGATTGCTAGAATTACTGCCAAACATTCCTGCTCAGTAACACTATAATTTTGTTTGGCCTTCGACAAAGTTTTGCTATAGTAAGAAACAGGATGATCATTATTCTCTTCATCACACTGAGATAAGATAGCACCAATAGTGACATTGCTTGCATCAGTATGTAAAAAGAAAGACTTATCAAATTGGGGATGAATTAGAACAGGTGCCTTGATCAAGGAAATACGCAAAAAATTAAATGACTCTTTTTGAGCAGACCCCCACTTGAAGGACACTCCTTTTTGCAATAGGTGAAATAAGGGTTCAGCCATATCAGCAAAGTTGTGAATAAATTGTTTGTAAAACCCAACCATGCCAAGAAAAACTTGAATATCCCGTAAAGAAGAGGGAGGAGGCATTTGTTGGATGGCTTGAACTTTGTCTGAGAGGGGTCAAATCCCTTTAGCTGAAACCTGATGTCCTAAAAAGTCCATTTCGTTTTGAAAGAATGAGCATTTGAAGGGTTTGAGCTTTAAGGAAGAGCCTCAAATTCAACTGAAAACTTCTTTTAGATGATCTAAATGCTCAGTAAAAGTTTTGGAGAATATGTTAATATCATCAAGATATACCAGAACACAAGTAAGCTTTACATCCCTTAGCATACTGTCCATAGCCCTTTGGAAAAGTTGCTAGGGCATTGCTTAGTCCTTGAGACATATGAGTTGGTTTAAAAAACCCTTCACTTGATATCATGGCACACTTGGCACGATCTTCTGGTGATAACTCGATTTGCCAGTATCCACTGGCTAAGTCTATGGCCGAAAAATAGGTGGGTCCAGCCAACAACCTAAGAAAATCATCAATCCTAGGTAAGGGATAACAGTCCCATCAAGTGATGGCATTCAGTCAATGATAATCCATCACGACTTGGTGAAAACAATCTTTCTTTTTAACCAAAATAATGGGGATGCCCAAGGACTATTGGAGGGTTTCAATAATCCAGCCTCCAACAATTGATGCAATTCTTTGGTAACCTGGGCTTCTTCTACTTTAGATTTACAATAGGGCTTCACACGAATAGGATGGTGATCACCAGTTTCAACAGTGTGAACTACTCCTTTCATCTTCTTAAAATCGTAAATATGCTTAGTAAAGATGTCGGAATATTCATCTAACAAAAGAAGTACTTGTTTCTCCTGTTTACTAGAGAGGTGTTTTCCAATAGCAGGACCCACAGTAAGGATTTCCTGATCACTTTCCAATCCAAAGTCTTGTAGACTCCTGAAGGGTTTAACATCATAGATTCGAGATATGGGCAGTAATTTGACATAGGCAATTGGATGCTCTTGATCTACCAGTTTCATCTCATTGTTAAGGTTCGCCAGTAAGACAGACGATGATCCTGAATAAGCATAATCCAATACTCCAGGACAAGGCAAGAGCTTTTTAGCAGAAGGATTGACAGTGCCTTGGACTTGTAACAAATGACCCTTGGGAATTAAAATGCAAAGAAGTATTAATAATTACTTGTGATTTTGGCATAATAACTAATTTCTCAGGGGAGAAAATAGGCATCCTCTCTTCAATATCCACCGATGCAGGAGGTAATTTTATGTGAGAATCCCCAACATGAATTTAAGTGAATAAGACCTTTTGGCTCCTTCTAGCAGACATAACTGACATCAGGTGGAAGCATGATCAGATAAAAGTAAGGAAACTCTATACTTAAAGAGATACAACGACTAGTCAGGATAATTGATAATTCCATCAAATTCTTGTAAAAATTGAGTCCCCAAAAGTAGTTTATAACTTAGATTATCGAGTACAATAGCTGGAATGGTAAAGATTAATTTCCCAATTTTCAGGGGAAAAGATGAAAAAGCTCCAATAGACAGATTACTCTGAGGCCCAGCCATGCCATATTCTTCATAATGAGAAATATCGGGTGTTAATTTGATCCATTTGACCAATTTTGACAAGACAACATTCACTGAGGGATCCAGTATCTATGATAGCTTTGGCACTGACTAGATTCACTCAGAAGTCAATATGGGTAATGGTGCTTTTAAACTGAGAGGATAATGCCAATAAGGAGGACAAGGAATAAGAAGAATGTTTGTCTTTATTACACTCAATTGAACTTTGATGCTCTTGCCGCGCGCTCATATCATTGTCAAGGTGGAGAATCTTATTGATCTTATCCCTTTTCTTCTTATCATCTGCTTCCTTTTTAAAACAACGATCCTCATTATGGAAATAGCAATGACATTAGTTACACTGGATCGCCTTAGTGTTCTCAGGCATGGCGTAGACTTTGGGGTGACTAGGTCTAGGAGACTTATAAACTTGGGGTTTTTCGGAGAATTTAGAAGGCAAATCCAATAAGGCCTCCTTAATGTCTTAAATAATTCGGAAATTTTTTTTTACACTGATCAGATAAACTTGCATTTGAGTCCTGGAAGTAAATCTGACAGAACTGCAGTAATTGCATCATAAAGTTTAACTGACCACAGGCTACTAGAGTTTGAGCTTCCTGATAGAACCAATGATCAAAGTTTTTGATAGATTAATTTTGGTAGGACTGTATACCCATAAAAGCCTGCTTTTGTGAGGAGAAGGTTTGCTCACTCCCAAATTCTTTGATCAGCGCTTCTTTGACCTGAGACCAAGTAGAGCAAGTCATTAAGTGGGGAACCATAATATCATGAGCCAATTGAGTAAGGCAATATGCAAGTAATTCATCTTTTGGTGATCCGTGGCCTCAATTAATGCCTTTTCATAAAGGTAGAAAAAGGAGATAATGCTTCCTTTCCCTGGGGAGTATTTATCCTTAAATATTGGCTTGAAACTCATGGGAGCATTATTGGTTAAAACATGCACTCCAGGTTGTTTTGATTGAGTAAAAATATAAGAGGTGGAATCAGAGACTTGAGAAGAAAATTGATGGTAAGGACCAACAGCTTCAGTATGAACTTCACTAATCTGACAGTTTAGATCAATGCCCTACTTTCTCATCTAATCGGTGTGATAGTTCAAAAATCTGTTCCTGCTGAGCATTGTACTTGAGTTTCAATGTCTCAATTTTCGCTTGGAGCAGTTCCCCTTTTGATTCACAAGAATGTAGTAAGATATTGGTGTCCTTGGCCCAATTTCCCAGATTGATTGATTCATCAGATAATGTATTAAGTGACAAGAGGGGATCGATTGGTACCCCATCAGGGGTTAGGTTACACTCTTTGGCCAATTTAGAGAACTGTTCACGCAAGTTTTTCATCATGTTCAAGAGAGAGTCAATTTTCTGGTAAGATCCTGAGTGCCCATCAGCGCCTGGATGTCCCTGAGGCCCTACACTCCCTGGGGGTCCACAGGGCCCATCAGCTCTGGGAGGTCCACGTGGGCCTACACCCCCAGGTGGCCCACGGGGTCCTTCAACCCCATGAAGACCCATATTTCCAGAGGCTTTCTCTACTTCATTAACCTGGAACTGAATTGCTGAGTACATTTGTTCCAATTGGAAGAGACAGGTTCTAATTTCCTCCTCCATTGATTGACTATGCTCAGAGAGTTTGGAAATACCCTCTCTCCATTCTCTCTGAATCTCCTGAACTTGCTTGGGGAACTGTACATCAACAAAATTGGACATCCCATAATCGAGCTGAATGAGCTGCTGATGTACTTCATTTAGGAAGGCCTGATTACTAATGATAGCATCACGATTATCTTGGCTAAACTCAGAGGCTGATTTGAAAAATTCAGAAATATAATTATTTAAGGACTGGAGTCCTTCTAGTAAATTGAGCATCCCTTGGTGGTGCATTCCAACTACAGGTAATAAATAGTATAAGGTAGGATGTATGAGTTGGTGCAAATATTGCTCAGGGCCAATTCCTGGCATTTTAGAGGTTTGCAGCACTTCCCACAGTATAGAAGATACAGCATTAGATCAAGATCAAGTAGAACGGATTCTGGGGATTAGGGCCCCTTCAAGCAATTGATTAATAATATTTTGTAAAGCCTCAGGCGGTATTTGAAAGTCTGAGGTAAAACTTAAGTTAGAACCATAATATTCCAAGTTGGCCCAAAATTCCAACATGGAGGGTAATCTTGGGGATTTGGGCTCCAGTTGAACGGACCCATCGTAAAATTACTGCCCTGCTCTTGGTATTGAGCTTCATCATGTGAAAAATGAGAATCCATAGTAGTGATTAACTTTGTCACTGGTGCGTAACCTAGAGTGCCCCTGTAGTGAGCACCAGTCTAGAAGTTTTGAATTACAATTCCAATGGGCAGATTTAATCTTGAAGTTACACTGGGCGGATTCTCCAAAAAGGCGTTAAATTTAATTGAAAATACAAGTTAAAATTCGACTAAATTTTTGTTATCAAAAAGAGGGAATATTTATATGCTTCTTAACTGCTTGTAATCTATCAGAGTGAATTAATCTCTGCGTGATATAATCTTCAATCAATTAATTGGGATCAGATTGATTGTTAACCTTGATAGATTGCAATATATTGCTCGCTCCTTCTGATGATGTTGGGGGAATTGATGAAGTAAATTTTTTGATATATGAGAATTTGGTGAAATCCCGACAGTTCTACATCATGACCAGCACAGGTTTGGTCAGAAGCATAAGTTAGCCATCATCTGGATTTGTCCGTTTGAAATAATTGAGAAAACAAGTGTTGAATCCTCTACTATCAAGGACCCTGCTAATGGTCAAATCATTAATTGAGTGCACATAAAGTTCCTTCATGCAATTAAGCATTAGTAGACTTATCTTCCAGTCAAGAATGGGTAATGTTGGGAAATTGATATGAGTGGGCAATAAGCTCCAAATAGCTGCGGCGGATTGAGTGTTATTGGCCAGAGCCAAGTAATAGAATAATGTTGGTGGGATTGCCTTGAAATAAGGCGATAGGGCGATACTAAACTCTGGATGGATAATTATTGTATTACCTTCAAATAAGGAAATAAGAAGATGTTGATTTATGACAAATATTTAGTAAATTGCCTCAAATTAAGGCGATAGCAAATTTAAGGATAATAGACACTGCCAAAGCCTCTCAGTTACAATAATGATCCAATGATAATATGGTAGAGCAGAATAGCCTAAGCGACAAGGGTTATTATCAGCTAAAGTCGCAATATATAAACGTAATGAGAAGACTAGAGGGATTATTCTTTTAGTTAGTAGGAAATAGAGAGTGAGCAGAAGGATCTACTATATACTATAATAAATAAAGTGGTGTTGCTGAAGCTATTTCCTCATTTTTTATTAAATTTACTGAGTTTTTTTCAAGGAACTGGTGATCTCCATATTATCCATCCTTTTTCTCAGTGGACTTGACCCTGAGCAACTTTTCTAACTTATAACAATTATATTGCCATTTATATAAAGACATCAATTACAACCGTGTGTATAGTCCACATAGCAATTGCCACAAATAAGGCAAGGAGGAAAGGGTGGATGAGGGAAGTCAAGGAAAAGGTATAGATGTCCTTAGACAGGCTGAAATTCTGTGTTTGCTCCTGGAAAAAAGCTGAACCTCACGCCAGATCGCTTTTGAGGACATGCAATCTTCCAAGCAGTGGACCAAAGTCCCATGTTGGTCACACACAACACACTAAGAATAAGAAGCGTTGGACTGCTCCACAGTGCAGTATACCCGCTTCAGGCAGCGCCACACATGGGAAAAACCTGTGTTTTTGGAATAGGGTGTTGATTGTACCTTCAAGTGTCCTTCTGGGTTTCCAAGGTGTACAGGATGTACAGCATGTCAATATAGTCCACACAGGCTGTGGTAGGGAGACAAAGGGGTACTAAATTGTACATAATTACTTGCCCATGGAATTCATGTTTAAATTGGGAAGTAGGGAGATTCCTCTGAGAAGTGTGGCCACTGACAATGATCCTCCATTCCACGCTCCTCATATAAGGAGGATCCGTTTAAAGTTAGCATGGGTCCCATGCGGGCCTGAGGCAGTGATGTGAGATGCCATATAGGTAAGAAGATTTAGGGTGGATAGGGTTGTGGAGGATGAGGGCGCGGGCAAGGTTGAAGCATATAATATGCAACCAGTGCCAGGCCGGGAGTGTGGGGATGGTTACTGAAGCAATTCATGTGCCAGGATCCTGGAGGCATGGGCCACGTAGTTGAGCAGGCCCATATTACCACTTTGGCTTGGGCCAAAGGGGGCCTCCAGTTGCACAGGGGGAGGGCGACCTAGCTATAGCCACCCTTGTAGCAGGGCGTACAGAGAAGCAAAGAAGGAGGGTGGAAAGGCGATTGCATGGTCAGAAACCCATACTTTTGACTGGAGCATAGCGTTGTCAAGCAATATCTTGCCTTTCAGGATGGTCTTATGAGCCCATAGGGATGCAATGCACTTTATAACGTTGTCTATTATGTGGTGCTCAAATTACCAAAATGGTGTACCCACCCACCTCCAGCCATACTCCCATGTGGCGCACCAGACCAGCAGTGGGTCTAAACACAAAAGGGAGCATGAGAGGGGCGAATTGGGGTGACCGCCTAGATAAGATATAAAAGACCAAGCAGCTGTATCACTCTGATTGAGGGATGCCGGAGACCAGTGTGCTCTTTACCAATGAGAATATTTCGGTTTTAAATGCATTGATTGCAGCGTTATTTACCCTGGAGTACCTCTGGATGATGGACTTTAATGCGCGTTCATCATGGTTGCTAGACACCCCAATTACACAATTGTCAGCAAAAGTAAACATCCTGCTCAATGCTTGGCCTTTCACTTAAACACCAGATTTGCTTGCATTATCACTTTGGAGAAACGGGTTGAGGCTGAAGTTGTATAAAAGTGATATTAAGGGGTCCCCTTGACAGAGACCCCTTTGAGGGTGAACCAAATCAGTGAAGAAACCTGGGCCCCACACTGCCATTGTGGTCAATTCGGTGATCAACATTTCTTAACTGATGAACTGGTAGAGGTGGAACGGTGAAGGAAGGCCATAAGATAGTCCCAGTTGACCCTACAAGATTTTCTTTGGTCTAAGAACACTAGCGCCCCAGTAGCTGGGGATTGGCAGACATTATCCACGGTGTGAATATTGTCCCATAGTGATTGCTTGGGAACAAAGCCAAATTTCTAAGGGGAGATTACCTTAGAGGATTCTCCCATAGGCGATTAGCCATTATTTTAGTAAATATCTTAGTATCAGTAATAGTAAGGGAAATAAAGCGCCAGTTTGCTAAGTCTACCTTATCCCCCTTTTTAAACAACGTTACTGTGTAGGCCTCTTGGACTCCAGGAAGTAGGCGTGACTCTAAGAGACATTTTTCATTGAGGCTAGCATTATGGAGGATAAATAATTAAGTAATTTTATAGAACTCATAGGGGATCCTGTCTGGACCTGGGCTCTTCCTGTATGGTGCAACATGATTGGCATACCAGAGTTCATCACAGGCTTTTAAATTCATTAGCTCCAGATAGCGGGAAATAGTGCAGATGTGTGTGCCAGCAAGACATTCATATATATCGGAAGGATTGACTTGATCAGCCCTGTATAACTTGTTAATAGTTTCCAACTTTAGTAGACACTTCAGCCGGCGTTTCTGCAATAAGTCCGGGCGCCTCACCTTTGTGCAGGTCAAGTTTTGGCATGGGGCGAAAAATTGGTGGAAGAAGTAGGCATAGCACTTTTTCCTGATGTGATATTCTTTGCCTTATACTGGACATTAATGCAATGTTTGTTTGTCTTATCAGCATGTTAAGACAGCAGAGACTTCAGCCCATTTATAACCCCATGCAGGGCTGTACCCTGTCCTGGAGCCATTATTCTCCAGGTGGTCCACCTCTACAAGGGTGCATTTAATGAATGATGAGGCAGCTTGAGAGCGCCGTAACAAGATGTGGAATGCTTGGAAGATTGTGGCTGCTTTAAATGTTGACCAGGTCGACAGGAAATCATCACAGAAAGGAGTTGTGAACTCCTGTGTTGAAGTGACAGCGTTCATCCAACTTGAAAATATGGGTGATGTGAGGTTGGTGAGGCGAAGTTTACTCCACTCTGGCGCCTGTGTTGCAGTGCTCAGCAAATAAAATGACATAAAGACCATCCAGTGGTCATAGAAATCTACTTTTGTAGTAGTGAAATTCAAGATCTGGGGTTGAAAAAACATTGTGGCAAGTATGAAATCTATGAAGGACATAGGCATTAGTTGCCCTTTGTGCAAATGGGGACATGACGTTTTTAGTGAAGCTTTTGCTTGGATAAGTATCAAAAAGGCCCAAGATGGATTTCATAATGCAAAGTTTGACATTTGCCTGTGGTGGGGCATGCGCAGAAGGCCAGCGGTAAATGGTTGGTTTTGCCAGCAGTTCAGGTCGCCAACCACAAAGTCCTTAAAGGGAAAGGGAAGAGAAGCCACGCCTGAGAGGAATTCCCAGCAAACCTGCGCACATGTCACGGCGTAAATATTAACTATTGTGTGCACTTTGGCGCCCCATAAAAAGGACATGCCCAGCACACAACCTTTGAGAAAGGTGTTTTTCTAAAAATTAAAATTGCAATTTGTGCATTAAAGCACCCCACAGTGCGGTGACTAAAAAGACTGGGAGGGTAGGAGCATGATTGCCCATGTGTCCTTGGCACCATGCGGACAGTGGGTTTCCTTAATTGCCAAGATTTCTAAGAGGATGCTTTTAAGAGAAGCTCAGTTTATTAGCCTGGGACGGAGAGGCCTTGAGTCTGGCAATGTTTAGCGTCCCTATAGTGAGGGAGACCTCCATCACTCCTTAGGAGTGAGGTGAGGGCCCATCAGGCCCCACCACTCTGTGTTGCTGCACTAGCTCAGTCTTCTTCATTTGTGAGCAAGTACATGAAGCAAAAGTATCACCAGGAGTATAGGTATCATCTTTTATGATGGCTTTAGCTGAGGGTTGTTTTTTGTTTAAATTTTTGGTCTTACAATTTTTTAGTTGCTGTGGACTTGCGATGCATCATCAAGATTATCCAACGATTCTTCCTCAAAAACTCACATAATTCTGGTATGGAATATCTGGTTGCATTTGGTGTGCATGAATTATGTGAGGATGTATCAAGCGCATTTTTCAGGTATGAGGGCTGAGCTACCCAATCTTATTGGGTGGGAATTTTGTATTCCACCAAAGTGGAAAATACAGCATGGTCAGCCTAAGTCTGGGCAGGGGGATATGGAGGCCACCATAGCTGCTGCCTTAGCTTGTGCTCAGCATTGCTGTTTGGCTTTTTTGCATTCTTGTGGGAACACAGGTTTTACCTAGATATAAAAAACCCTGATCGCCCCATAAGAAGGTGACATTAGATTAAGATGTGGGCTCACAGTGACCAGCTCCATTGCTTCTAAGTAAGCCTCATTCAGAATAACGTCCTCTCTGATGGGTCAAGTATGCAACTTGTGGCCAAACGCACAACAATAAGTGCAGTAGGGCGGTGCACTGTCAACTGTAACATGGAATGGTTGAGTTTGTTGCCCGTTAATGGTGAGAGTAGCTGTGTGTGGAATATGATTCAAATATTCAGCGACCCCTGAAAGTGGGGCAATCACCACAATAGCCTTACCCTTTTTATTGTCAAGCATAAACAAAAAAATTGCATTTCAAAGGAGCAAAATTCCCCGTAGATTTGAAGGACTGCTTGGAGATGGCTTTTGAGGACTTCACGTTTAATGTCATGGGTAAAAATAAAAAGTTACAAAGACTTGGTTTGATTTCATCCGGCACGTGTGCTTAGTTTTGACCACCAAATGACTATCTGGGAGGCAACCACCACACACACCTATGCAGCAAGTATGCTGCTTGCACTGTCTCAACCCCAAGGTCCAACCATCCGCAGGTCATTAAGTGTGGTGCTACATACACAACTTCTGGGAAGTTAAGCATATGTTACTACAGAACTTCTCCCAAAAAGCAGTAAATTTATATCCAGAAAAAATTGGACCCCAAATTCCACTGACAATAGTGGCTGAGAGTGCATAGTTTTGATTTACTGGTTACAATTTGTTTTCATTTTAAAAATTATGCCAAAATACTCACTCCAGTTTTCTATTTTTGCCAGGTCCACCGGTGTCTCTGGTGCGTTTTCATACTTTAGGCGGTGCAAAAACTGACCCTGCGCCTCTCAACACACTTGCCCAACCCTTACCCAGTATGGATGCATACTCATCTCTCCATGAAGATTATCAAACTTTTAAATGTCTTAATCAGATTGGTTGCAATTTACAATTGCAACGGGAAAGAAAAATGACCCTTTTTTATTGATTCCTTTTAATTCTAGCTTTGGTATATTGCATTCTCTAGTGACGACATATCCCACTAGGAAGCTCGCTGATGCTATAATAACTAATTGAATGTACTTTATAAAGTGATTGGTCAATTTATCCTTATAATTGTAATGTCAAAAATCCTTAATCTTTGATATTAAAATCATTGGATAAGAATATGCTTATATCATTTATGAAACTATTTACGGTATTAATTTGATAACTTAGTATAGCTATAATGATAAATGCCATAGTTTGATTCATAGGGTACAAAAACAAAATATAACTGGAAACATAGTAGCTCATCTGACTCTACACTTATGACACTTAGTTATTTAGCTACCTACATTAGCCCAAAAATAAATTTGTAAATTTAATATAATATATGCTTACATAGTGGAAAATTCTTTATAGCTGAAAAAAGACTATAGTTCTCATCTATTTGATAATATTTTTAGCAAACTCATAGGGAAGAGATAGAAACTTTTTTCTTACTTTGGCTCTTTTTTGTGGATATTAATTTAATTTAACTTTACTTATAGTGTGAAAATTTATTGTTTAGAATCTGGTATGGGTTTGGTCTATTATAAACATGTTTTGTGCACTATGCTTTGTATCACTATATGAATCAACCTTTAGAAAAATTTAATAGCTTAATTACATATTATGAGTTCTTTTTAATGGGAGAATCTTCATATTATAAAACCATTCTTTTATTATCTTTCTGCTGATTACTTTTTGTAAATAAAATCTAAAAAATTAGCTCCACTATAAATAATTTTTCAAATAATGGTAAAAATGGATTTAAAGCATGTAAACTATCCTGCTGACTTGACTAAACAAGACAGAACTTTTCAAACATTACAACCCTCTGTTGCCAATTAAAGTCATCTAGAGTTACTCAAATCAGGCAGCACTTGCAAAATCAATCTTCAAATATGCGGCGACTTCACCAAGTGTCAAATCAACATATTATATCTCTAAATCCTGTATTCCTACCAGCTCAGTGCGCTATATTTTATCAACCTATGGGCCTCCTCCTACTAAGGAGAACATTGTTCATGTAGTTCTATATGCATCATCTCAGCTAGATGAAGCTCAGTCCTTCAATGCACTCTCTTCCCCTGTTGAGTTGGATTATTTAGCTCACTCTATTGTTGCTATTGTTGGGCCTCTGGCTCCCCCATATTAGGTAATGCCAAAAAACTAAAACATTTAAACTTCAGCCATATGTTAAATCAGCTGACCAATTTTGCCTACAGAACACCAATTTGGGACATTTTAATTTGTTAATAAGTAAATTACTGGACTATAATTTTAATTCTTTGTATTAATTCTAATATTATCTTTTTCATATAAACCAAGTAAATGACACTTATAAAATTGACACTTACTCATCACAATCTTAAAATTACCGTTGCACCAATCAGTTGGGTAGTTTAACCCATGAAATCACACCCGTTAGTCAGATCACTTTTGGAAGTATTGATTAGACTGATGATGAACCAGCCTCCTTCTCCTGATTAGCTGAAATCAATACCAAATATATTTGAGTTAAAATCAACCTAGTAGACAAACAATCACCCATTAGCTCCAGGAAGCACCTGAACCTGCTGAAGCAATCCAGAAAAAGTGTAACTCTGAAACTTTCCATCACCTACTGAGTTTTACCCTCAATTGCAGCCTAAAGCAATCATAAAGAATACAAAGAGGCAGATGAAACTTGGCAAAAGCCTTATGTCACCAATACTCTTAAAGATGATCACTGTGAAGCGGCGTTTGATGTCACAGTTAGGATAAAATGGGTCAAACTGGAGAGAAAAAACACTTTTCCTCTCTCAACCCTCTACCAAATGTTTCGCCTTTACTATGGGCTTAATCCTGTTGAATATTATACAGAGGATACTTCTCATACTTTTTAGTAAATGCAAAGACATTCCCAATTAACATTACCATCTTTGTTTTAGCAGAGAGCCACAACACTGATGTTGGATTCACTGAAGCTGCCCTTGCTGACCATGCCGCCACCTTCCAGGCTTTTTATTCTGCGTGGATCTCTTTATATCTCCCACACACATTCTCACATTTTAAAATTTTCATGGGTTACATTTTCTATACTGCTAACAACTATCAATCCAGAATCACTTTAACTGGTTCTCATTTGTGAAACTTATGGAATTTGAGCCTGTACTTTCTGTAGATTTTAGAGTTTCCTCTTATTATGCCCCACCCAAAGAGATCATTTGACTAGAGCATTGTTTACCCCTCTCCCACTATGACCCGCAATGTTGAGTTAATTCCTCATGTGGTAGTTGATGATCATGTCCAAGTATCTCCTTCTTTAAAACTGACCAAGATCACCCCATTTTCATAGTGTAACGCTCTTGGACACCTGAAATTGGCTACACAGCTCAAAAACAAGCCCTCTCAGCTTTTATTAAGGGTTCTATACCAGGACAAAAACGTTCTCACATTATTTCACCAACAACTAAACAACCCACACAACGAGTTCTTATTAAGAACTTGATACATGAAGCCCTTTGTTGTCATTTGAAACTTCAGCGCCAACAGCTGATTCACACATTCTTAAAACCAAATTTATTTTCCAGTGGGAACCTCTTCCAATCTCACAGAGATGAAACCCGCACATACCAAGTGCTAAGCCTCATCTGAAAGGCGCCATTCATTGGTCACCCCTCAACCAGTAATCATCCATATCATTATAAGCCAACAACAGCATTTTATCAAAGCAAAAATAGCTCCCACCAGAGCTTAGCCAACCACCACTGACTTAAAAGCTGCTTCCCATTGCAGATGCAACTCCTCAAAGAGCTCTACGCCACCCACACAGTTCATCTTGAATGGCTTTTTTTCAGAGCTGGATAAACTAAATATGTATTATGATTCATCAAATATATAAAACCGCACAACTTGCTGCTGATCACCCTCTAGATCTCCCCCTGCGAATAATAAAAGATGTATTTAGGCTGGTTTACCAGGTCCTCTGTCCCAACCTTCTCCTTCCCCTCAAACCCTTAATTCTCTAAAATAATCGCTGCTCAAAGTCAATCTAAAGGACTCAAAACAAGCCCCCCTTAAAGCTGCAGGTTTAAGATCAGGAATACCCCTGGGATGCGGAAAGGAGCATATATGAGTACTATGAAAGCACTCTGGCCCTGTAATCCATCAACACAAAATGGTGTGGGATTTCAAGAAAGTAATTCGCTTCATCCACAACTTCAGGTCAGCGTATAGTGATATTGCTGCTCTCCAAGAGCCCAATATCCTCTTTATAGCATAATGCTTGTAATGAACATTTTTGAGCAACTCTTTCTGGACAAACCATTCTGCCCTTAATGTTTTAATCCTTGAGTTAAAACCCACTTTTTTTGCAATATATTGCTGGTTGCCTCATACTGGCCAAACTAGGTATTTCTCACCTTCTCTTTATTTGCTGTCAGAATCTTTCAGCCTAATGCAGGTGCTGAACAAAAACAGCTTCTGGAGGAGTTTGACCAATTGAATTTCCATAAAAAAATTTTAATCGGCTATTTAAACACTACTATAAGCCGCGTCCATGACTCTAACCTCCTTGCAGCAAGGGAACGCCTTGGATTAATCACTAACAAAACTCCCTTCGCTTAAGTGGATTTACAGATTCACTGCTTTACTCAGCATCTAGACTTGATTGTATAACTAAAATCAGTATAATATAAATTCTAGTCAGCGTCATGCATTGTATGGCACTGATTGGTCCCCTTATGGTCAGCCGCTTCTCATCACCTATTTCTTGAAACAATCTAATGAGCAATCATAGGTCATTCACTGTTGTACTCAAAGCTACGCTCAGACCATCATACATGTTCTGGACAATAGTTTCCTTATCCCTTATTAAAATTCCTTTGATAAGTAGTAGTTTCCTTCAAACATCTGTGACTACCTCGCCTCCCCACTAACCCACCTTACCAACCACAGCACTAGTTGGGCGGCGCCCAAGATAGGAATCATTCATGTTGCTTATATCTATTCCAAAAGCTTTGATAACCATGGCACAGTCCAGATCAAAGAGTTGAAGTTATAATTGGGCACCTTGGGTGTAACTGCAAGCCTGTTTTCTTTCACATTTATATGAATGACTGGGAAGCAGCACAAGAAGACCTTTATTCACAACTCACACTGCAGGAAAAGTGAGAGGCCAGTTTAACATTATCCCACTATTATGTCCATTGAGAACGCTCCACTCACTTCTTTTTTAAAATAAATTGTCAAATCAACAGCACAGGAATTCACTGCACTAAGTGTAGGTACCACTATCAAAAATGGATAATGAATCAATCATAAAAGAGCTATAAGCTTTGATTTCAACCTTTTCTGTTATGATCAGGTGTATTCATCAAAAAATCAAGACTTCTTATGGTGGATGCCAGTACCAATCACTAACCCACGTTCTGAAAAGCATTCCTGGACCCAATTAAATTCAGAAGGCTCTGAAGAAAACTCATTAAGCCCAACAGCCCAAAGCCCCTTGCCTTGATGGCATACTTTGAGGTATACCTTCTAAAACATGCAGGGATATCCAAAACCTCTGCAACATCTTTACAGCACTCATGGGAATGGTAAGGTCCTCACCAACTCAAAAGTTTCAATCAAAACCCTAATTATAAAAAGTCAGCTGTGCTAATTTGGCCAACTGACGCCCCATAGCCCTTCTCAATGTGGGCCACAAAATTTCACAAAGCTTCTGGCCAACAGCATCAATTTGATGGGTGGCACCTTGCCTCTTTAATTCCTACATGGTTTTATCACAGGAGGTCGCTATGGGTAACTATAATAACCTCTATGTAACTGTGAGAATTTATATGACCACATTATCCAGCTTGCGAATTATCTAAGCTTCAATTAGTTTAAGATAATTGGTTCATTTATGTAATTTAGCTTATTGATTAAGCTTTGAGACTTTGATCAATTATTCCATCTCATTGGCGATAATCATCAATTAAATGGTTAATCATAATTTTCATAGGATCATATCTGATGATAATTATAGTTACAATTTTGCCAGGGATTGTTACTGACAATTTGGAGATGAGTAAATTGACTTGAAATGGGTAATTACTCATGGGAAATTGTTGGGTTTGGCAGCCAACATGTGGGCTGATACAAATATTGATTTAATTATGCTATTCCTCGTTAATATCAGCTGGAATATTTCCCAAAATTGAACCAATATCCCTTTTATGTCAGCTAGGCGTGCTGAGATCATTGTAGATATCCCTTTTTGTCAACTAGGCGTGCCAAGAACCTCATGGATATCCCTTTTCTGTTGGCTAGGCGTGCCGAGAACCTCATAGTTACCATGAGTACCCCTAACACATGTCCTTCATCATTTTACCCTATAAACATTCCCTCTTTCTACTAATAGTAAACACCTTAGTACTGTGAATACTTTATTGTTTTCTATTATTGACTTTCCTCTTCAAAGTAAAGTTGTGAAGAAGCCTTCCTGTCTAAGTGTCAACGCCAGAGTGAGGCCAAAGTCACTTGAACCTTTATATTGCCAGAGTAGGGTCAAAGCTACCCAATTATCTGAACTTGACTAGGCTAATTGTCTTCATACAATTAGCAAATTTGTGTTTATTCCCAGAGTCAGTGGTTAAGTGAACCTGTGCACCAGTGAAAACCCTGCAATTTTTACATGTGGTGCTCACTACAGGGGCTGAGTTGAGTTTACTAGAAGTTAATAATGCTGAATTACATAAACTAATATAAAACATCGAAGAAATGAAGAAACAGGGTCATCAGCAGACCACTGGGGAAATATCCAATTAGAGGCTGATATTCTGGTCAATCCTCAATACATCCATCTATCAATGATTGGAGTAAATGAGAACGCCGTAACAATTTACAAACCACCTTCAGAGCAAATCCAAGATAATATACCCAGCATCAGTGATATCCTAATGAGAGGATTCCAAATTTTGCTGACCAATACCTTAGACTGAAGCTGTGGATTATTCCACCACACTACCAATCAGGAAGAGCAAAGACGACACTTCAAAAACTTCCTTAATATGAACACTTCACCATTAATAGGGTACTTGCAGAGCATTGGTAATATCAGCGATTATATTATCAAATATGTACAGCTGACTACCTGAAACATGAGAGCCATCCAAGTACCGCAGCAGGCAGTGATTGCAAACTTGTTGAGTATACTCAAACAATAGCATATAACAGTAGGCGCTGATGCGACAATTAAATGTCAGTTTTCAGCAGATTTGCGCTGGGTTGGATTCCACATCGCAGTGCGTCCACTAATCAAATACCCAAATCAAGAATCTGGTGAACGAGCTAAATACAAAACTTTGGGGGATAGTCAAAGAGATCATCAATCAAATCAGTTTTATTTACCAATGGTACATGATGTGGATAAGCACTGCCGACTAGCTTTATTGAATATTTCCTGATTTGATTTGAGCTCAGGAGGCAGCTGTGCCAATAGCTTCAGCCAACACCAAAATTCACACGATCTTGCTCAATTTAGTCAAAGGAAGACAGGAAATTAAGAGTACCATTGACAATATGAAAAGAAAATTCAAACAACTCAACAAAGAGATGAGAGCTAAAATTGATAAGCTTTGCACGGAAATAGAAATTGTCAAAAAAAATGCTTTAGATTTGGCAACTCAGTCAGAGTTAGATTAGTTGAAACGCAAAGTCATTAAATTAAACAATGAAATGTCCATATATGAAAAAGAGAACAGTTAATTGTATGAGCATTTATTCCATGTCCAAACCCAAGAGGGCAAGCTGCAGAAAGAAGTCAAAACCCTGAAAGTGACTTTACAAGATTGATTGATAAAAATTGACAACTTTGGGAAAATGACCAAAAAGGCTTGGCTTGGGAAGATAAAATCCTGAGACCATTGGATAACCTTGAAGTCTCCAAGTGTACTTGTTCAAGGGGTGAGTACCATGCGGCGAATTTATTTAAGGAAGAATTGGCATCCATTGAAGCAGAGAGTATTGCCAACAGCACAATCCAATATGTTCAGGAAATGCCCCAACCATTGCAGCACTTCATGAAGTAACACCCAAAGCAACTTCAGTGTCTGGTCAAATCCTGATTAGAAGTGCTGGCCCAATTATTGTTGAAGATTTCAAGATTACTCTGAAGTTGCCCATTTTCTATCAGGATAATGCGCCTGCCTTCTTCCAGTTATTTGAAATGACGATGTATGGTTATAGCGACCAACAAAAAGCTGTCCCTGTCATAAATTGTCTCAATACTTCGTTCCAGAACCTATTTTTGCCTTACCTTCATGGGGAGAACTGGAGTTACAAGGAGGCGAAGGAGGCGATTCTGATTGAATTTGGTAGTCCAGATAAGATGGCAGCTCGGAAACAAGAATTCATGGGCATTTGATTTAATAAGGATGAAACAGTGGGTGCATTTGCCAATTGTTTCTATGAGGAAGCTCAGATCCTCAATGGGGCCAACATGATGACTGATTTTGACAGAAGAATTGTGATGCAGAATGCGTTGCGCCTTCATTGAGAATTGCACCAAATGATGTCCGCCACTTTGACCAGTAAATACACCATTGCTCAAATGGTAGAACACCTAAGAGTTCTATCAGCAACGTTCAACGCACCAAATCAGACATACAAGATGAATAACCAGTCAAAAAATAATAAGGGACCAGGACAATTCCCTGACAAAGCAAGAGATATCAACAATTATGGGAATCAAGATAAACAGAATGAGGGAGCTAGACCATTCAAGCCTCGTTTAACTTGCAATAAGTGTGGACAGCCTGGGCACTTCGCCAATAAACTGTGGACAACGCAAACCAAAGGATCAGGCTAACTTAGTCCAGCATAAGGATAAACAGGAAACTTCTGATGGGCAGGGAAAAGACCATGCGGTCTAGACATGGAACAGTCTAGAACCGCAGGTAACCAAGTTCCCCCAGATAAATTAGAAAGTTTGGACAAGTTGGATCTATTTTCAGATGAGCCTGAATTAGATCCCCTTCATCAGATCATGTATCAAGATGTAAACGTAATAATGAGATTAAAATCAAAGGAGATTGCCCCTGAAATTATACAGGAGGTAGCTCGCCCATATTCCTGACAGATAATGAAGAAGGTCCAAAATGCTGAAGATGAGATGGACTTATTTATTACCAAGTTAGAT
Organism: Massospora cicadina; assembly: GCA_022478985.1. Taxonomy (NCBI): domain Eukaryota; kingdom Fungi; phylum Entomophthoromycota; class Entomophthoromycetes; order Entomophthorales; family Entomophthoraceae; genus Massospora; species Massospora cicadina. The sequence continues at coordinate 31,129 of JAKSZP010013265.1, forward strand.
GAAGTTAATGTATTGATTCCAATTGGTACAATTTGGGAAATGTTCCCTGATATATCAGCTCAGTTAATTCATACCCTAGATTTGGCCAACGAATCTGTTATACATGCAGTAAACAATAGCTTATCTTATTTTTCTGAGTGCGCATATAAGATATTTTGGTGAACAGAATCCCTGTCAGAGCAATAATTGACAGTGGAGCATCGATCAATATATTATTGACTAAATTAGTGAAGAAATTAAAGGCCAAACTGGATTTGGAGCACCGGAAGCAGTACAGGATGGCAGGCCCTGACTCTACAACTTCCTGTGGGGCTTATAGCGCTCTACTGCTATGGTTTAGATCATTGGTTGTATCAGCGCCAGTGATTGTTCTAGCTAATCAGAATCATTTCATACTCATTGGCACTGACTCCATGCAGAAGTATGGGGTCAAGTGCGGCTTTGAAGAAGACACTTTGACGATTCTGGGGAAAATGCTGCCGCTGGTCTATCAGCATGAGGGGAAAGCGCCCCTCAGTAGATGGAACATTTTCATCAAATAAGTCTATAAGGATGGAATACTACCTATTATTTATAAATTAGTTGGAAGAAAAAGCTAGAAATTATCTAAATATGTAAAAGAGAATCATGGGATCCTGATCCGTTCTAAGTAAGATGTTATTATTGAACTGGGAATGCAGAAAATTGTGGAGACCAGACTGGACTGACTTTGGAGATCCCAGAGCAGTTATATTCAGAAATTGAAGCTCCTTGGCAACAATTGAGGATCAAACCTTGGGTAGCCTCAGGAATTTTAAACCCTGGTCATGAGGAGATTTGAGTTCTTTTAGCCAATCTGGGAAAATCTCCAATAAAGGTCAAATGACGCCAGATGGTCGCATTTGCTCAACTAAAACTGGTATCAGAGATTTGTTCCTTCCATAAATTTGGTGAATTGGATGAATTGGGACTTCCAAAAGAAAATGACAGGAATATCCATATTCTAATTGAATGGGATCAGTTAGCTGGATTAACGGAGGACCAGAAAGACAAAGTTTTGGCCTTATTTGAAAAATACCAAGTTATTTTTGCACAGGACAACCATGATCTCAGGTGTGCAAAGGATGTTTTGTACCGAGTCAATACTGGAGATGATGGGCTGATTTGATTGAGGCCTATTCAACGGTCCAGGGCAGCAGAGGCAGTTGTTGCCAAAGAAATTGAAAAACTCTTAGAGCATGGAATGCTCATACTGTCATCCAGCCCATGGGTGAGCCCTATATTAATATTAAAGAAGAAAGATGGTTTGAATTGAGTCATAATAGATTACTGAAGGTTAAATAAAATCATAAAAAAGGACTTGTACTCCCTGCCTAGGATTGATGACGTGCTGAATCAGTTAGGAGGAGCCAAGTTTTTCTCCGCCATGGACTTAATCTCCAGATATTAGCAGATAGACATGCCCCCAGAAGACCAAGAGAAGTGTGCTATTATCACAGCACAGGGGTTGTATCAGCTGATGAGGATGCCTCAAGGCTTATGAAACGCCCCCACAACATTTCAACGGGCTATGGACATGATTTTGTTGGATTTAAAGCTGTCCTGTGTCCTGGTATATCTGGATGACATTAATGTATTCAGCCAAATGTTTACCAATCATTTACAACATCTTGAGGAAGTATTCAAGCAACTGGCTTCAGCGAATCTCAAAATTAAGGCAAGAAAATGCCATTTCTTTAAGGAGGAATTAGAATACTTAGTATTTATAATTAACGCTGAGGGACATAAGCCCCAAGTCCAAAAGATAGAAGTGATTAATTAGATGTCAGTACTTTTCTTTCTCGTTGCAATCACTTTTGCAACCTATTCAATTCAAGTCTGAATCTAGTTTGATAATCTCACAGAGGAGATTAGTCTGCGCCTATGTCAGGGAGCAGTTGGGCAAGTAAGGTAAGAGGAGCAGGTGGAAGCCCCGCGACCTCCAACGTTCAAAAACGCCCCAGAGAAACTGGCAGATTAGATAAAAATAAAAAACTGGCGGTTACTATTCCCCAAAATCCTCACTTGGCAGGCATGATGTAACCAGTACATCAACACGCCGCACTCTCAACCACTCTCATCGATGGAATATGGAGTCTGGGTATTCCTGGATATCCAACAAACAGCTTTGTGGGAAAAATTTTGTGAAGATGTGCACACCTTTTTCCTGACTGCGGTGTACATCGCACCTCACTCCATGTCACGCAGTTGGCTGGACCTAGGTTTTGAAAACAAAGAGGTAGCAGATGAGGCTGCTGCAGTACACATAGTGGTTGACCTCCCTGAAGGGCAAAGGGTCATCGAAACCAAATTCACCAGATGGACGAAATCAAACCAAATTTTCCTCACATTTGACTTTTTGCCTACTACGGTAAAACGTGACATTTTGGAAGAACACCTGAAAGATGGTCTCGCCATATATGGTGAAATACAATCTTTCAAAATGCAACGCTTCACGCTGATGCCACACCTGTGCACTGGCAAAGCCATCGCAGTTCTGACCCTGACCAAGGAGATCACGAAGGACCTAACCCAGATCCCACACTCTACTTTTATTGATATTGCAGGGCATACCACCCAACCATTCTGGGTGACCGTGGACAGCGCGCCCCCCATTTGCACCCACTGTGATGCATTCGGCCATAAGGCGCATGCATGCCCCACCAAGGAGGGCGTCACATTCCAAGAGCACCCCTCGGCGGCCATGGCCAGTGGAGAGGCGCACTATGAACCAACCGCAAGCACCAAAGAGGCTTTCCTGTGGGGAGCACAAGGATTCTACCTGCTGGTAAAGCCTATCTCCTTGCAAGAGCAGAATAAGGCCAAGCAGTCCAGCAGGGCCGCGGCCAAGGAAGCGGCCAAAGCCACCACTGCTATCCCACACTCCCAACGCCAGGAGGACATTGAAACCTTCGTGGTGGAAGCAACTCAGGAATCCATCAACCAATCAGATTGGGAAGCCCATGCTGATTGGGCCACTCAATCTGAGGATACGATGAGGGACTCAATCTCACCCAATTGTTGCACCCAAGCTCCGGAGGAAACTGACTTGGGGCCCATCCCAACTGAAAAAAAAAATTTGACCCGCTCAACGGTGCACCAAACTTATCTGCACCGCAAAAAATTTGTCCAACGTCGGGGAAACAAAAAGCAAAGGCTAAAGCCAATGCAATTCTTTCTGAAAAAATTAACAAAGATCCCAATAGCGTTGCTGCTAACACCCACGCTGCTGTGAGGCCCATGGGGATCTAGAGGAGGCTAGTGGGCCCAGGTGCCCACCCCCTCACACCTAAGGTGTGATGGGGGAAACCTTCACTTTAGGGACGTTGAATATCGCCGGACTCAAGGCCTCCCCATCCCAGGCTAGGAAACTAAGTTTTTTTCAACAAAATTTACCCGTGGATATCCTGGCCATCCAGGAGTCCCACTGTCCGTGAGGTCTGAGGAAGATTGGAAAACAATGCTCCTCCCATCCCTATCCTTTTGGTCAGAGCACTGTGGGGTGCTAATTTGGAAAAATAATTTTTTCAAATTTTTATCGTTAGAAACCTTCCTCAATGGCCAAGTCCTCATTGTCACCTTCTTGTGGGCCAACGTGGTACACACTATTGTCAACATCTATGCCCCAAACAGTGCACGAGAGCGTCAGAAATTTTTCTTGTCAGTCAAATCCCTCCCACTACCCCCAGACCCTTTTGTAGTTGGCGACATGAACTGTTGGCTAAACACTCCAACAGACCGGTGGCCTTCCTCCTCCCATGCCCCCCAGGGCCATGTTGAACTTCATGTTCTAAAGGCCACCCTCGGGCTAATGGATGCACTGCCACAGCAAGCCCCACTGCTTGAGAATATGATGTGCCCCCACATCCACAATGGCCAATTAAGGTCCATGTCCCGCATTGACCTTATCCTTACGCTGGCAAAATTCCAACCCCACATATCCCACTTTAAAACAACAAAAATGGAATTCTCCGACCATTGACTGGTCTCAATAACCTACCACCTACCTGTCACAGCTGTTAAGGCCCCACATTGGTGCAAAATCTACCCTCTGAGCTCGCGTCGCATGATTTTCCATGTGGGTGGAATCAGCAACTTTGGCAAAAGAGTTTGTTGCACCATTTTGTGTGGACCCCATTTCCACATGGGCAACTTTCAAAGATGATACCATCTGCCACTCTTGCCACCTCTCCTCTAGATACTCACAAGCCACATTGGCTGTCATTTTGTGCACTCTGGCAGAGTTGGCACAACTGGAGTCCAATATCCCAGCTACAAGATACAGCTTTGCATGGGGCCAGAAGTGGGTGGAGGCAGCCACCCACCTCAACGCTCTCAAAAGGCAACACAAACATCGGGTTTGTGTTCAGTACAGGGCTAAACACATCACAAAAGGCGACAAGTGCACCGCAAATTTTTTTAAAAAAATTTGCACCACACCAGAGTGTGGCCTGCACACAGGTGTGAAGATCGGATGATTCCATTGCAGATATGCCAGCTGAAGTGGCAATTGAAACACAAAAGTATTACTCCAAGTTGTACCAATCCGATCCAATTCAGCCAGCTGAAGTGGCGTTATTTCTTGACTGAGCCCACATCTGCACCATTTTCTGATACCCAGAAATAATGAATTTGATTACTCCGAATGAATTATGGACAGGCATTCGCGGTGCACCAAACCAAAAATGCCCAGGCCCAGATGGCATTCCATATGAATTCTATAAAAATTACTTCAAATATATATCCCCACTACTGTTAGCCTCACTTAACCAAAGCCTTTTGGAAATGCGCCTCCTACCAGGAGGTCAAGAGGCCTTCACCGTCACACTCTTCAAGAAAGGGGACAAGATAGACTTAACCATCTGGCGCCCCATTTCTTTAACTAACACAGATACAAAAATTTTAACCAAAATCATGGCTAACCGTTTAGGGATTGTAGCATATGTCACCATCTCCCCAAAACAATTTGGTTTCATACCCAGAAGGTCGATTTGGGACAACGTGCACTCTATGGCCAACGCATGCCAGTCCACAGCCTCTGGGGCACTTGCATTCTTGGACCAACAGAAGGCTTATGATAGAGTAAACTGGGAATACCTCAGGGCCTGCCTCCATCAATTCCGCTTACCCCCTCGCTTCATCAACTGGGTGATGCTGCTCACAGAAACTGCAACTATGGCAGTACGTGGCCCTGGCTTCCTAACGGAAGTAGTCCACCCTCAAAGGGGCTTGCGACAAGGAGACCCCCTTAGCCCACTCTTATACAACTTCAGCCTTGACCTACTACTTCGAAATGTGAATGCCCAACTCACTGGGGTCCATGTGCCAGGCCAAGCCCTAGTCAAGATGATGGCATTTGCAGATGACTGTGTGGTTGGGGTGTCTAATAATAAAAATGCATGCACACTTGAAGCCCTCATCCAGGAGTATTCCCGGGTAAGTAATACTGCAATGAATGCCTCCAAAACCGAAATCATTCTCCTTGGTCGGTATCATAACTGCTGGGCCCCTGCAACCAGTGTTCAGCCTGGCCCATCTGCTCGCACACGCGCTCGCCCTCCCAGCTCACCCCACACCGCCTCACTGGTGCTCCCCTTTGTGCCACGCCCTACCATAGGGCCGGTCCACCATCTGGGCGTGTGGGTGGAGGCAGGCAGATACGCATCAGCAGTAATGGAGAGTCATATTCTAAACAACATGACGAAGCGCATCGCCTCCCTCAGAGCCCACCCTACTTCCCTTACTGGCAGGGTCGTTTTGGCCAACTCTATGCTCCTCTCCAAAGTCTGGTTTGGAGCCCACGCCATCCCCTTCTCCCCAAGCTTCTTCAAATCCCTGCATGCCCTGCTGAAAGGATGGCTATGGTCAGGTCGCCATCCACCAGTACAATTAGAGGTCATGTTTGGCCCTCATCACCATGGTGGCATGGGCCTGCTTGACTTCAGAGCCCATGCGGCCAAAATCTTGGGTACCTGGATTGTGGCCGTCACCGCCCCTATGCTCCCCTCCCAACACTGGTCCCGTGTGGCCCACTCCAACTTCTCCTGAGCCTTGGGCCTCAATAATCCATCAAACCCCCACTCCCTGATGAAATACCTCGCATCACACACATCGGCCACAGGTCCTCACAGTACTAAAACCCACTACAAACGAATCCTCCTCTCCATGCGGAGCGGTGAGTGGAGAATCTGTATTAGCGGACATACAACCCAAAGAGGCCGCCCCTCACCCCAGTTCACACAAGAGGTACAGGGGCTACCCATCCATGATGGCGTGATCCCCACACGGCCCCATGTCCTATCTAGGGTGGACTACCTGGACATGATGGACATCCCTTACTCCATTGAGACCCAAAAAACTATCTGGAAATACGCACACCATCCTCTGTTACAGCCTCAAATCCGTTTCCATGTGTGGCACTGCCTGAGGCGGGTGTACCATACAGCTGAGCGCTCTAACGCTTTACACTCATCCTGAGTCGTGTGTGGCCAGTATGGAACGCTGTTCCACCGCCTGAAGAAGTGTCCTACCTCTAAAGTGATATGGCGCGAAGTCCAACGTCTGCTTGGCCAGGATCAAACACATCCCTTCAGCCTGTCAATAGATATGTTTGCTTTATCAATGGCCTCCCTCCTTCCACCCTCCCTCCGTGCTCTGGTGGTTGCAATAGCCATGTGGACTATCCACATGATTGTCTTAGATGCCATCGCAGTCTCCACTCCCACCCTCCCAGAAGCTGTCCACAGATTCTGGTCTCATTTGGTGGACCACTTTCAGGCGTGGATGTTTGGATACCTCCCACCATGTCACCGACAGCTGGTCTCCTCCTGGTTCCCAGTTTGGTTCATCAAATCAGACCCTTTCCTCCACACGTGTTCAATTGTGGCTACGGCCCATTCACACGTTCCCTCCCCCTCCCCATAAGTGGCGTTCCCGCTGGCAACAAGAGATAGCATCGCTTCTCTGGGGTGCCTTCCATGTTACTAAGTTTTGTCTCTTTTAGGTTGACATTTGGAAGTGTCTGTCCCCTGGTCAGCCTTCCTCGCAATAAAGTTAAAAATTAATTGGATGTCAGTCCCCAAGAGCATACACAGTATTCAAGTTTTCCTCAGAATGGTCAGCTATTATTGCCAATTCATTAAGGATTTCACAAAAATAGCTGAGCCTCTTTTCCACCTATTTTTTTTAATACTAGATGGTAACCGCTTTTCCACCTATTGAAAGTTCTGAAGAAGGCATTTGTCTGGAGTGATGAGGCTCAACTCGCATTTGAAAAATTAAGGAATTACTTGATGATGAGTCCAATTTTAAAATACCCAAATTCTGAGAAGTCATTCGTTATTCAATCAGATGCGTTGCTGATGGCAATAGGAGCCGTCTTTAGCCAAGTAGATGACAAGGGGGATGAACACTTCATAGCATATGTTAGCTGAACACTGTCAAAGGCTGAGAGGAACTATACGGTTATGGAGTGAGAATGTCTTGCAGTTATCTATGCATGCAAGCAGTTTCAGGTCTATATCCATGGAACGCACTTCAAGGTTGTGACTGACCACGCCTCTCACTAATGGCTTCATAACCTTAAAGAACCAGAAGGGAGATTGGCGCGGTGGGCTTTGAAGTTACAGGCCTATGACTTTGAGATAGAACATTGGGCAGGAGATAATCAGAACGCTGATGGTCTATCTAGGTTGCTGACCATTTTTGCTGTGCAAGATCATGCTGATGACCTATTCAAACAAATTATCCATGGGGAATTGCAGGAAGAGCAAATAAAAATTCAAAAAGCATTAAAGATGGCAATGGAAAATACTGAGCTCATTAATGGACAATTATTCAAAATAACAAATAAATAGAGGCTTTTATTTCCAAAACATTGGAACGCACTGAGATAATTTGGGCCACCCACAAGGTTATTCGATATAATGGGTGTCAGAAATTTGACTATGGGCTCTGCTAGTTGGCAGGCTAACCAGTATGAAGACTGGTCAGCCCTTGCCGTTTTACCTTAGGCGTCAGGGCTAGCAGCGCCGGCTAACCCCTTGGAATTTCACTCATGCCATTTGGAGATCCCCTAGCCTATACTCCAACCAACGAAATAGATATAACTTATAACAAAAGGTAGATTAGGCATAGGGAGATATTTATTGAAAGGGAAGCGCCTGGTATTTATACTATTTACAAAAGGGCTACTGCGCCCACCGCTGACCTATCAGCTCTTCCACTGGTTCTTCCAGCTAGCCACTTCTCTTCTTCTTCTACTACTTCTTCTACATTATCCTCTTCCCTGGCGTTGACCCTCTCGCTCCATCCTTCCCAATGTCTGAATTAGCTTTGGATCATCCTCAGCCCTAAGTTACCGGTGAGCCATATAAATAATTATTCTAAATAAATGTCAAATTTGTATTTGACCTTTAGTTGATAATTTTGCACTGGAAACCACTTCAGTTGCTCACTTTGACTTGAAATATTTTGGCATCTCACTGACATCACTTCTCATCTTATCTAATAATAAATGAGGCACCGGAAACAACTTTGGCCACCTCAAACTCATAATTGTTGGATCTGCCAACATTGGATTATCAGGCAGCGAATTCATAGCTGAATGATTAGAGTGAATACATAGGCTTTCCACTGGAAATCCCACAATGGACCATGAATGGCAGTTGGCATTGAGCACTGGCTCTGCTGACTTATATCAAGTGGATCATCCTCTTCTATTATTCACCAGTGATCCTTATACTAATTTGGGGCCATTAATTGGCCCCACTCGCACCTAATACCAAACTTGGAAGAATACTAATTTTGTCTCAACCAAAATTGGGGACAACTAACCAGTAATCAAAACAACTAACACAAAATTCAGTCAATAAACCATTTAGCTGGGGTTGTCCTTATCATCCCAAATAACGCTTAATCATTAAAGGATTCCATCTGGTTAAAATTCTGACAATGGGTTAAAAAAGATGCTTAAACATATTCAGCAATACTACTATTGGGAGTCAATGAATTTTGATGTTACCAATTATATCATCTGTTGCATGGAATGTCAGATCCATAAGCCCTCATAAGAATGTGACAAATTACCAATTAGTGAAGCCAGGATTTTTCATGGCACACAGTTTCAATCGACATTATGGGGCCACTAAGTGTGAGTACAGGTGGGGTATGTTACATAATAGTAGCAATTAACCACCTTACAAGATGGGTTAAGACCTGAGCCTTGAGTTGAGCAGATGCCCTAAGTGCCACCAAATTCATCCTGGAGCAGGTGGTATACCGATATGGGTCTCCAAGTGTTGCTGAGTGACAACAGAACTAATTTTACCTTGTTTGTAATTACACACCTGAATGAACTAATGGGAATTAAGGTGGTGGTGTCTGCACCCTATTGGCCTGAAATGAATGGAGTTGTGGAACAAGTCAATGGGACACTTGCCGCTGTGCTAAGGAAGTTGATCTCAGGTAAAGCGTCATCTTGGGCGTCTTTTCTAAGTTTGGTAACTTTTGTGTATAATATCAGTTTCCATTTCAGCGATGAGAAAAATGCCGTTCAAATTATTGTACAGTTGTAGAGTGGCATTGCCACCAATTCTCTATTCAGCAGTGGAGCCAACTCCAGGGATGAGCATGGATAAATATCCATATTGGCTTATGAAAATAATAGCGGATCTACAATCACAAGCCTGTGATACAATGATCAAGAGGAGGATTCAGGCAAAAAAAGCCAGTGATAAAAGTCAATCCACTCTTAGGGAAGTTACCATTGGAGATCAAGTAGACTATTTTTAATACCCAGAGGTTTGGTCACCAAAATAAGCTAGATGCATTATGGTTGGGACTGTTTGAAGTTATTGCAAAAATGGGGAATGATGCCTACACAATCAAAAATATATGCAATGGTTGTGTGATTAATAGAGTACACAGCAAATTTCTCAAAAATGGTATTAATATATATATATGTGTAAAAGAAAGATTAAAAATAATAGAAGAAAAAATGGATAAAAAGAAAAAAAGAGTTATTTTAAATTTTTATTTTTTTTACTTTTATGCCTCAGGTTGCAAATTGTGAGCTCTTCTTTGACGCCTCTAGGGGGAGGGAGGTTGAACGATGATGTTGTGAAAGAGGTCGCCAAAGTCATTCTGAGATTGGATACTTGCAAGGGAAAGAGCAAGCTGAAACTAAGTTTTTTGAACTCAAGGAGGATTCTGCGAATATGCAATGATGGGAAGAGTAATGAGGACGTCCAATTCAGCAAGTTGGGAAACCCCAGATTGGGGAGGAAAACAGCAATGCAGGAATATGCAATCTGAAAACAAGTCCATGTAATATCAATATGGCACAGGCGCCAGAAGCTGTGTCCAGAGTGCTTGACAAGAACTTCATCAAGAACACTTGGCATATGAGAAAACAGTGAACAAGGGAAATGTTCAGGGGTCTGCTGAACCATACCACTGATTATCACCATTAATGGAAGATATCACCAGATAGTCCCAGTCGCGAAGTAATCATGCAGGCAGTGAACAGCATCTTGAAGGCGGTGGCTGTGGGCCTCCTGAAACTGGAAGGGAAAGGAAAGGTGAAAATTTGGCGATGTGGGGAGTGGAGTAGCCCATGTGCGAAGTACTTGCCCTGCAAATCGGAGTGCAAAGGAGGCAGAATCCTGATCAAGTAAACTATCAAGGTCATGAGGCGCGAAAGAGATTTTAAGTGCCTCAGTCAATTTACCCTGAAGTTTATGATACGGAAGTTTGATGTGCTCTCATTACCAATTGTCAATTCAGTAGACAAGATAGTCAGTTTGTAAAATTGGCCAATTCAAAAAGGAACTTGGGGAAAGATCTGACTTGATCAGGAAAAATTGATTTAAGTTTGGAGAGATCACCTCATTATGCTCAAGGGCAATTACTATATTTAGCACAATGGGAGCTGAATTCAGTAATGCCTCAAAATTGAGCTTGGTGACAAGAGAATGAGGGATGAAATAACGAGAGTTCAATGATGAAACATCCAACCCAGTCCCCTCTTCAGAAATTGGCACTGTTGTGGAAAGAGCAGAAGAGGTGATTGCCAAATCAAGTTGACTCAGGGGGCTGGATCTAGCTGGACCAGTAAGGATACCTCTTTGAGCAATTCATGACATTGCTCAAAAATGGGAGGCATATGCTTCATTCAGACTAGATAAGATTTGTTCATAGAAGGAATTATTTGATGAAGACATTTTATAGCTGATAATCTGGTCAAGTGGGGGGATGTGTTGGAATTTATATGACCACATTATCCAGCTTGCAAATTATCTAAGCTTCAATTAATTTAAGATGATTGTTTCATTTATTTAATTTAGCTTATTGATTAAGCTTTGAGACGTTGATTGATTCTTCCATCTCATCAGCTATAATCACTGATTAAATGGTTAATTGTAATTCTCAAAGGATCATATCTGATGATAATTATGGTTACAATTTCGTTGGGGATTGTTGCTGACAATTTGGAGATGAGTAAATTGATTTGAAATGGGTAATTACTCATGGGAAATCATCGGGTTTGGTAGCTGACATGTGGGCTAATATGAATAGTGATTTAATTACGCTATTCCTCATGAATATCAGCTGAGATATTTCTAAAAATTGAACTAATATCCCTTTTCTGTTGGCTAGGCGTGCCAAGATCAATTAGATATCCCTTTTTGTTGGCTAGGCGTGCCAAGATCAATTAGATATCCCTTTTTGTTGGCTAGGCGTGCCAAGAACCTTGTGGATATCACTTTTCTGTTGGCTAGGCGTGCTGAGAACCTCGTGGCTACCACAAATACCCCTAACACATGTCCTTCATCATTTTACCCTATAAATATTCATTTACTTTAATAATAATAAACACTTTAGTACTGTAAATACTTTATTGTTTTCTATTATTGACTTTCCTCTTCAAAGTAAAGTTGTGAAGAAGCCTTCCTGTCTAAGTGTCAACGCCAGAGTGAGGCCAAAGTCACTTGAACCTTTATATTGCCAGAGTAGGGTCAAAGCTACCCAATTAATTGAACTTGACTAGGCTAATTGTCTTCATACAATTAGCAAATTTATGTTTATTCCCAGAGTCAGTGGTCAAGTGAACCTGTGCACCAGTGAAAACCCTGCAGTTTTTACAGCAACTTTGTTAGCTAACTCATATAGTACAAGTGGTCTTGTGGCTCTTCTAGTATGGAGAAGGTGACATACCAGAGATTTTGATTAGATAGGAAGAACATCAATCAATCAAACCCATGAAAGAATTGATTCCTAAACCATAAAAGGGAGTAAAGAATCTTTATTATTCAATCATCTCAAAACTTTATTTGTTGGTAAGGTTTAACTCAATACTAGTAGATTTCCATCAGGCTGACTTGAGCCCAAATCACTCTAGGACAAATTATAAATAATCAAAGCAAAGGATTAACTGAATGTTAGGTGACATCTTTTTCAGGTGATATATGAGGAAGTAACTTAAGTTAACCCTCAAAAAGAGTAAAATCTGGAAATTTCTTAATGATCAACCTAAGTGATACTAAGTATCATCACGTTTGGGTTATTCATGGCATTTTTTTCAACTATAAAATTAATGCTATAAAGCATTAATGAACCCAAAAGCGCTATTTAATGTTTAGCCGAAATTAAGATAGGCAACCCTCTTTAATTATACTGGTCTTTTTGACTTATGTGAATTTTTTCGTTGAAAGTAACACCTAAAAAATATTAAAGCTAATTTCTAATAAGGTAAGTTACTATCTGAATCTCCATTTGGTACCTTGACTTCAATAAATTCTTCTCCTTTAACCATAAAAAGTACTCTTGTTGTGAGAACCTAAGTAAAACTTGGCTACCCTCAAAAAAGTAAATAAAAACATGCAAAAGTCTTGGACTTAAACCAATTATTTTCTGTCAAGCTTCTTGAACACAGTACCATTGAGCCAAAAAAATGGAAGACCTACAGGCTGGTGCTCACTATAAAGAGGCGCAGTCAATGATTAACAAAACCCGCATCTAATTGATAACACCATGGAGTATATTTCTATTGATATTGTAACCCACTGAGTGCACAATTGAAACGGTGAAGAGAATGACTAAATAAGAAGTCTATATTTGGTCTCATCTAAAGAAGTAAAGAAAATTTAATGGAAATTACAGAAACTTGACGTTTAACCTGGCTTTCCTCTGAAGGGGTTTGAGACTTACTTCAAAGAATTATAAACCCAGGAAAAAGAGACAGCTGCAAAAGGGCATCCACTGTGGACAGGACTCTTATGAATTGTATTAATTTAGTGCTTTCTCAGAGACATATGATTCAAGTGTGAATTTATCCTGATACATCAATTGATTCATAAAACCCAGTGCTTTACCATATAGTAAATTTATTAGGAGTCCTTAATGAGGAACTATACATCACATCAATACCAATGGTGTGTTGAGAGTGGCCTATGAACAGGCATATAATTTAGCTTCTTAAAGTATAGGGTTATACGTTGACTGGTCAAAACAATTCATTCCAATATCATTCAACTTTATAACCAAATGGTGACCATCAATTCCAGAGTTATCAAGTATGTGGAAAATAATATGAAAACTCCTCAGAAAGGATATTACAGAGTCTAACTAAAGGACTCAGAACCTACTTAATATTTTGACCAAGAGGTTTGACAACAAGACGCTAAAGCTCAGGGTAAAATGGCAGACCATGATTTTATTAACCGTTGTAGCAAGGAAGAATAGATCAAGCTCCTCTAGTCCTGACTAGCACTCGCCCTAATACAAAATTGATGACTTTAATCCACTGAATTTCATAGGCTCAGTTGATATCTCAAAAGCTTATTTTCTGAGTAGCTGCGTTGAAAAGGATCTAAATACTTGTGAAAAACAGGTTGTTACTCACTCAATTGAAGAATGACCCAACAAACTGAAGAGTGATATGAGAAGTTAATCACCTAGCTGAGAAGATATTTACAAATTTACTATCGCCTGAATGAAGCTGAGATTAACTGGAATACTTTAATGGAAGTATTGGAAACCAAGAAAAATAAAATTCCTTAAACTCTGAAAAAATGAGATGAAAAATGACTTGACCTGGCACATTGGAGTATTATAAAAGGATTACAAACTCTATCATACTTACCACCCTACCACTTGTCAACAAATCAGTGCTCTTGACATTCACTTTAAGAGCCTTAAGAATTATAAAGTTGTTCTCAAAAGTTGTTCTAAATTACTGGATGTCACACCAAGACTTACTCTTGAAGAAATAGAGCAACATCTTAACCATTTACAGGATAAAACTTCTGAATCTTTTGACAAGTTGAGCAGAGCAACACATGTACCAAAGTCATTTAATCAGAAGCTCCCAGAGTATATGTTGTCATAGTATTAGAAGCTGTTACATTCAAACCTATTTTCATTGACAAGTTTACTCTTGGAGAAGGAAGTATCACATCTCTCCTCTACATCTATCAAGTCACAATGGAAGGTACAATTGTTTATAAAAAGGTTAAGCATACTTTATCATGTTTCATCTGTATGTCTTGAGAGGTTATGGTACCCCACAAAGACATTATGGATATTTGGAGTGAAGTCAAGGAAATGCCTATCAATAATCTGGTTATAAGAAATGCTTGAGTTTGAAGAAACAGGCTTTCATGAGGATTGTATCACGCCAAATGAAAGCTAGCCAAATTTGTAAATCGTTTATATATAGAGTCTTTAATTCTAAAGACCTAGAAGATGCTTACACTGGATTATGCCAATGATGCCGTTGTTGCTGGTTTACATATCAATCCCAACCGAGCCATGTACTTTAAATCAGTTTAACTAAGCTTCAACTCTGTCCTAGACATCAAAGAAGTCCTGCTTGATGTGGGTGATATACACAATACTAAACCACCTGGAAGGCTCACAAACCCAGAGTGTTTATTGTAGAGGAAGCCAAACTAAAAAGATGGAGAAGCTTAAGTGAAAATATTGCAAGAAGAATAGATAAACCAAAGATAAGTACTTTAAGAACCATTACCTTTGTTGATCATGGAAAAGGAAGGTCGGCATAAATTCAGGTACCTCTATAGTTGACCATCCTAAAGTACCTGAATATAAAACATCACCAATCACTCACCTCAAATGCATTAATTATTCTAGTTATGACTCTGAAGGGGTTTATGAAGATACAGGTCATTACATTTTAGGAAAACCCCTGATATTGCCATCCCAGATTGTTTGAATGCCAAAAATATTGGTTATACCCAGGTATTATAGGACACTTACCTCAGTCAAAATATGGGGTACCCAAGAAAAAATGTACAGCCTGTGATGCTGATCTTACCTTGTCCCGTTGAAATGACCCATCTCAGGTGTACACAATATAATGGAGATCTGAAGAAATATCTCAAGACTGTTAGAAATCTCAATGCAATGTCCCGTTTAAAGAGATTTTAACCCTCTCACCAAAATTTGAATGAAACCAAAATTAAAAGTAGAATCGGTAATTGTTAGGATTTTGGAATGCCCACATTATCCAGCTTAATACATTATAAATAGAAATCTAAATTTGATCCTCTAGTTTTCGTTGTATTAAGAAAATCTTTAAAAAACGTTGGAACTATCACTAATTGATAACCATTGTTTGGTTTATTCCCTTATGAAATACTATCTAATTTGGCAGACTTGTTTCTGATAGATTATTAATGTTCCATCAGGGATGATCCCTGAAAATAATTTCAAGTGTTCTATTTATCAATTTACTATTTTTTTAGATATCTTGCGCAGATTATTCAGCTTTTGTGCCAGTCAATATAAGTCTATTAGCAGTTGCTGAGCGTTACAATGATAGTATTGGCAGTAACTTGCAGGTTAGATTAAAAGGCAATGCAACCTTCTATTATAGGGTAAAAGGTCCCATTACCTAAGCAGGTTGATAGATCTATAAGGTTGATCCTCTGGGGATAGAAAAGTCGTGGTACACGCTTTTTAGTAATTTAAGCCAGGAGGGGTCATGGCTTAGTCAGTAGTAGAATACAACTAGGTAGATGAGTATTAAACATTTCATATAGTTCCTAAGGGTTAAATTTCATTGAAAAAGTATGACATTCCCATTGGGCGCCAAAGAATATGTTTAATATCTGATTCCCCTATATAAATATCTTAAAAACTACTTAAATAAGCAGACACACAAAAAACATTTTAAGTTCTAAGTTTACTTCTGTTGGAGTAAGTGATGAGGTCCACTGGTTTATGTCATAAATACAATGAGTGAGTTGGAATCACTTGGGTGCAGGAAGATACCTGATTGAGAATGAAATTAATTATAAAGGAGATAGGCTGGCTATCTGTTATAAAACACTAGGACTTCTTTATTTTTTTAAGTCAATCTATCTTGCAGGTGTAGAATAACCCTAATTGAGGTGGGAATCAATTATGGAGAAGATTACTGACTAGCTGTTGTCACACACTAGCACTCCTATATTTGTTAAAATAAGCTTTTTACTGTGTACATTATTAATGTAAATATTCCTTTATAATCTATTAATAAAAGACACCATCTGAAAGCAGGTATTTTATATTAATACAATTGTCTTTTTGATCTCCTAGAAAGAGTTTGAAAGACAGTTTTTTTTTCAATTTTCTGGTTCTTCAAGATTTTTTGTGTAAAGAGTGGAAGGGAAAGGTTCTTTCTTTTCAGAAGTTTGCTAAATCTTGTGATATGAGTTGAAGGGATAGCTTTGCCTTTTCTATATTGTTTCCTAGTACCTTCAGGTGGGTTGCAGGAAGGTTGACAGTACCTGTCTATAGGAGAAAACCTGATCGTATTTAGTACAACTGGTTTTGAAGGACTCAGCTAGGATAATTGTCTTCATACAATTATCACCGTACCCATATTTATTATTTTATTATCTACAATAATTATACGTGCACCTTGAACCTGCGCAGTAAACCTAAAAAAAATTTACATTTAGTGCTCACTACAGAAGTGGTTGAGTTTTCAGGCCAAATATTGCATTAAATATTGCAAGCAGAATGCCATACAATAATGAATCTAAAAAAAGTTGTGGGCAAAACTAGAAATGGTGAATAATAATATGCTGGATTTGGCACTTTAATCTTATTTTAATATCTTATCAGACTGAATAACAAAAGCCAAGGAGGAAATAGAGCAAGTCAAAAAGTCAATAATGATCTAATTAGAAAAGTCAACTGTTTGAAGTGAAAGGGGACATAATTAGTTAAGGAATTGATGTTTTATTAAACTTTTTGGGAAGTATATGGAGAGTAGATCTCGCTGGAATCAAGATTAACTAATTCAAATCCTAAATGGTTACATGGCCTAGAATTTCACAAGTGCAACTGTGTGCAGAAAGAGGCAGGTGTAACCAATAATGATGAAGATAAAAATTGTTTTGTTGGGAAAATGCGACGCTCAAGAAAAATGCCTGGGACATTTGTAGCACCTTCAGATATGACTCTTAATAGTCTCATCATTATAAGGTTTACCATTCAAGTACCTCTCGTCACAGTACTACTAAAGAGTATCAGGATACTCCATAATTATTTATTTTCAATTAGTATAATGCACGTGTATTTTCCACCAATTTGAAATGACAAAATATGGATACAGTAAACTCCAGAAAGCAGCAATAGTTATAAACTGTTTAGTCACTTATTGCAAAATCTAGTGTTTCCACATCTCAATGGGGATAATTGGGCATACAATGTCACCAAAGAAGCAATTATAAAAGAGTGCGGCAGCCCTGAGTGGTTGACTAGCCACAAACGGTAGTTCATTGGAACTTAATTTATAAAGATGAAACCTTAACCATGTTCACCCACTGATTTTACAAAGATGTGAAAATCCTGGTGTGCGTAAAAGTTCTGTCAGATTTTATTTCATGTATCACAATGCATATGGTGCTTATACCTATAGAGATCTTCCTCACATCATGGTTTTGGCGCTAGCAGATTATAATTAACTTTGCAGAAGGTAGAGTATATTGAAATATTGGTTCAACATTTAATTAGAATAATAAAACTCTCAAAGAGATTCCAACCAATGAGAATCAGATCATGGCGGAATTTAGAGGCAAGACTATGAAAAAAATCAACAATTTTTAAAAACTAAGTTTTAATAAAGAAGAAATCTGATGTACGAATTTGGATGGTGTTGAGATTTTTGCCCACATTACCCAGCTTTATCAATCATAATAATATGGTGGTCCACTAAGGGATTCATCCCACTTTTGGATTTTGGAGTTATCAATTTTATATATGATAACTATTGTTTAAAGAAATATTCCAACGAATATTTATTGATCCTCCAGATTATAATCTGATAGATTGATGATTGTTTCATCATGCATGATCCCCAACAATAAACAAATGTTAGGGTGTCACTTTCAGTATTAAAACATAAATGACTTGTAGGAGTCAAAAATGTTTAGTTGCCAATTGACTAAGGGGTTTATGAGTTGCTGGCGAGTATTGCTGCCTGTCATAGTTCAGCTTTTGAGTTAACCTTTTCTGGATTGCAATCTGCTGTTTATGGGTAAGAGACCCATTACCTAAGCAGGTTGTTACCTAATAATGGTAAATTGATGGGAGTTGAGAAAAACATTGGGACACGTCCTACACCAATTCAAAAGAGGTTGTGGTGAGTAGGGGGGAGAACCCAATTAATATGATGAGAAAGGTCATTGTTTTTTGCAACCATGGAGGTTAAATCATTTATGATGGCCGCCATTTTCAATTGAGGTGCCAACCAAAGGGTTGTGTGTCAAATTCTCTAAGAAAATCTCCTTGATCTTTATATCAAAGTAGATTTAATGAATATACAATTATCAATAAAGTATTATAATTTAGACTGTTTTGCTCTTGTGATTAGATTCATAAGGACAAGAAGTTCCTTTTTCTATATTATTGTTGATCTCTGTGAGCTCTGCATGACGATAAGGAAGAAGAACCTCTGAACCTTATCTTAGGTTATGTTCTACCAGATTAAATAGTAATAAGTCCCTAAAATTTTAGAAGAAGTCAATATTAGGACTAGCATAGGTTGGCGTTGGACCAAATTACTATCTTAGCTATTAGCTCAACTAGAATAGTAGACTTCATACTACTATTGTTTATTATATCATATTATTAACAAGTCAAACAACACAATACAAGGAACATGTGCAGTTGAACAAGGGAGTCAAAGCTAGTATTATTCAGAAAGAGGAAGTAATTTAGAACTTTTTTCATTTTGGATTTCAATTGAGTTTTTAAAATACCTAAGTATACCCTTCTGGTGCTCACTACAGGAGATAGTTATAGAAGTTAACCAAGAAGGCTACTGAATTATAATTGCTGGATAATTCCAAGGCTAGACCTCTAAGTTAGAATTAGGAATCAAGTTTTAAGAGTAGAAGCTCTCTTAGAACCTCTGAACCTACTGTCAGAAAGTTAAGCTCTGTTGTTGTTCAGAAGTTGCCAACTCTGAGGAGGAGTTTATGGAAGAGGAATTCCCTTGTTATCTGGAGAGTTAATTACCTTCACCAGTGGGTTGAAGGATTGCTGTATCTTTTCAAAGGATATTACAGAGAAGGAGGAATATTTGTTCATTAAAATCTCAACTGGATACTAGTCTCCATACTAGTATCAAATACCTACATATTTATAAGATAATTATTAGCGATTATTAATTGCACATATACAGAACCTGTGCAAGAAAACCTTGGGATCTAAAAGGAATTATAATCCTAAAAGAGTAAAGCCTCAAGTCTACCTATTTATGCTCATTCCAAAGGAGTAAGTTGAGTAACCAATAGCTCCCAATTTTAACAATTGGTGCTCTTTTCAGGGGGTTAGTTGAGTTTAATCAAATATAACAAGAAGATCTATTCAAATATCTCTTATAAGAACAAACTTTGCAGGCTTTGGAAGGAGCTTGAAACTGTCAACAAGAACGCTTTAACTCAGTTTCACAGGCCATCTTCACTGCACTTGAAGAATGGGTGATGAAGGCTGAGGAAGAGGTCAAACAAGTGGGGAAAAATAAAATGACCTCTGTGGAAAAGTCAAATCCTTGAAGCGCAAGGAGGGTGAACTGATTAAATAAGTATTGTACAAGAAAACTGAGCAAGAGGCAGACTGATAATGCATTCGCCAGTTTACTGCTAAAGCGTGACAATTGAAGCATATAGAAGAACTGGAGGACCAAAAATGTGATTGTGCATAAATGGAGGCGGTAGAAGCTAAAAACAAAACGCCTAAAACTCCAGATGGTAAGAATAACCCATAAAGAAATATGTCATGGCCGTTTGGAGCAAATACAGAGATGACACAAAAAGTTACTCCCATGGTCAATAGCATCTTCAGACAGGATTCACTATTAATGGAATCACAAATGAATTCTGAAGTACTCCAAAATTACCCACATTTCATTGGGATAACGCTCCTGCATTTTTCCGATTATTTAAAAATGACAATATTCAGTTTTAGTAACTGACAAAAGGCAGTGACCATCATGAACTGCCTGAACACCAATTGTCCTAATCTAGTGTTACCCTATAAACTGGGACAACTGGTCTTTTAGGAGGCCAAGGAAGCCATCATGCTAGAATTTGGAAGCCCTACACGTACACAGTGCATCAAAAAAGTTCTGGGACTAACGTTTTAAAAATACAACTTTAAAATAAATAAATTTTCTCTTATCATAATTTAACATACAACCTTTTTCTCTCTATACATATTTATATTGCTAAAACAATTGTTAAAAGGTATGCACATAGTTCCTATTTTGTATAAACATGTTTAAACCAGCTGTCACATTCTTCTGAATTGTCTCTTCTTTATCAAAAGGATGAACTTTAGTGCCACCTTCAGATTAGAGAACAGAAAGAAGTCAGACAGAGCCAAATCTGGTGAATAGGGTGGATAATTATAATCTGAAGGTGGCACTGAAGGTTCGTCCTTTTGATAAAGTAGAGACAATTCAGAAGAATGTGACAGCTGGTTTAAACATGGTTATACAAAACAGGAACTATGTGCATACCTTTTAACAATTGTTTTAGCAATATAAATATGTATAGAGATGGAAAGGTTGTATGTTAAATTATGATAAAAGAAAATTTATTTATTTGTAAAGTTGTGTTTTTAAAGCGTTAGTCCCAGACTTGATGCGGAAGAGGAAAACTCCTACTATGCTGACCTCAACCCCCACTATGTGGATGCCCCAACGCCCTGGCTCTCTGCTCTGATCTGGTACTGTAACCAACATCCCTTGATTGAGGTGGGTCTTTCTGAAAACCAACCCCTGACCCCTCCTCACCCTCTGCCATGGTGGGTTAGCAGTTTCTGCTTCCCACCTGGTTAGTAGTTTTGTTTTGTCATTTTGAGTGTTGTGTTCAGTACTGTCCATCCCCTGGTTGGCGTACCTTAAATAAATTGAAAACGTTAGTCCCAGAACTTTTTGAATGCACTGTGTATGTCTAACTTAAACAGGAATTTATGGGGATTCAGTTTTGAAAAGATAAGACCCAAGTAGCTTTCATGGACCAATTTTACCAGGAATCATAAATCCTGGATGGTAAAAAAGTGCGAATGGATTTTGATGCATAAATCATGATGTTAGCAGAATTATTAGCCCTATTGTGATTTGCACTGGACAATGGCTTCAGCGTTAGTAATGCAAATGTCCACATTTCCAATGGTGTATCATTTGAAGATGTTTACAGCCACTTTTGAAGCACCAAACAGAGAATTTAAAGTGATCCAGACTTAAGCACAAAATAATATAAAAAATATGAGATGAATAAGGAGCAACCTAATCAAATTGTTAAAAAAAACCTGAAGTACAAAAACAAGTGGACAAGATACAAATCCGCTGCCATCACTGTGTTAAATCTGACCACATATCTGCCAAATGTTTGAGTAAGAAGCTCAAGGAGCAGGTCACCTTAGTCCAGGCAAAGGAGAAGGAAAACAGTCAAGAGTTGGGAAAAGTTCCTGCAGTCTAGAGACATAACAATCTGGCACTGCAGTTAAACCTCTTTTGCCCATTATAAATGTTGATATAGATAATTCTAATTTCTTTGTAGACGTCAAAGTAGCCAATCTACTATATTAGGTTGTTAATATAAACATGAATGCTATCACTTGAGCTAAAATGAAGGGAATCAGCCCTAAAATCGTTAAGAAATTGGGTTAACTGTATGCTCATCAGCTAGCAGACAAGATTAAATTTTCTGAGAACCAGGATGAGTTACTCAAGACGAAAAATGAGTAAAAAGTATCCATTCCAATCAAAGCAAACAAAAATTTTCCCCTGATCTTTCAGCACAACTAATTTACTCTCTCAATTTGTCAAAAAAACGCTGTCATTCAATCAGTAGATAACCTACTAAAATATACTGAGTGTACTTATGCGGTTATTATAGTAAAATTTAGTGAGAGTGGGGCAATTGACATTCAACCCATAAACCTCATTTCAACCAAGTTGGTATAACTATTAAAGATTTTTCAGACCTAGAGCACCAGAAGGAATACAGAATGGCCAGACCAGATATGACAATATCCTTTGGAGCCTACAGTGCTCTGCCACTCTGGTTTGATTCACTAATGGTATCAGCTCCTGCCATTGTGTTGTCAAACCAGAATTAAAATATCCTTATTGAGAAAGAGTTCCTGAGAAAATATGGGGTGAAAAGTAATTTCAAGGAAAATACCCTGACTTTAGTATCACTGGGAAGGAGAACTGCCACTAACTAATAAGAACGATTTTGTAAACTTGACTACAATAATGGCATCATTCTCATCCAGTAAAAGTTTGTTGGGCTAAAACGGAGAGAAATGCTGAATGAGATTCTGGAAAATTGTGGGATCCTCTTGAGAACAAAAACGATGAACACTATACTGCATGGGATGCAAATAATCATTAAATCAATGTTAACGCTCAAGATCCTGGAGCAAATATATGGAGAAGTCGTTGGCCCATGGAGGAAATCAAGAACTGAACCATGGGTATTGCCAGGAATTATTATGCCAGAACAATGTGAAATAAACGTGTTACTGGATAAACTGGAAAAAACTGATGAAAATAGCAAAGAAACAAGTCATTGCATTTCTACATTTAAGCCCAATGAAAGAGATCAGAAATTTCCATGATTTCAGAATGCTAACCAAAATGGGATTGCTGGCGGAAACTGTCAAAAGTGGCAATATCTTAGTATACTGAGAGCAGCTGGCTGATTTATCAAAACAGCAGCAAGAAGATATACTCTCTTCTTCTTTCCCATAAGCATCAAATGTGTTTACAGGTGATTAAATTGATTCAACCAAATAAAACTTGTCTTAATTGTGCCGTCCAATCAGGGGATGAAAAAGCGACTGAATCCACTGAACTCACACACCTATGCAGAAGCGATGAAGGGGAACAGCATGGGCCAGAAGGACCAGCTGCTCAACTTTAATTGCAGTGCAAATTAAGGGACCATATGATTAAACAGTAACAATCTCAAGATGGTCCAAGATTTTCACCAACTGGCAACATCAGCCACGCGTTTTCTCATGTACTCTTTTGAATTTGGTGAGCACATTAACTTTGGCGTTGAGGAACCTCTATGATATGAAGCAGTATGTCAGGCTATCCCAGGACGCTTCCCAGAAGCTGTAAGTTTGACTGAAAGATTCACAATGGGAACCTTAGACCTTGGCTTTGCTATTGCTGAGGCCGCATATGCTGCCATAGCTGCCCCATTTGTAGTCACCTACACTAAGCTGAGAGTAGTCATGGAGCCTAAACAAAGTACAGCCAATATCCCAATTACACGCACCCGTTTTAGGGATGATGAAAACTTGTTTGTAGTACTAGAAGGACTCCCAGCCACTGAAAAGCGGGACTACCTGAGGCATCACTAACAAGCGTCCTGAGAGCATATGGACAAGTAGTCTATTTTGAAATGGATAAAAACCGCCTCCTGCCCCACCTTGCTACAGACAAGGCTGTAGCAATGATACGCCCAAGCATAAATGCTGATGGTGGCAAATACAATACCACGCAAAGCGTACATCTTGGACCCAAAGGGGAATCAGTCTCGCCTCTTCTCAGTCCTTCTAGAAAAGAGCCCGCCCATATGAACGAGCTGCAACAAAGTAAGGCATAAAAACAATTCCTGTCTGGCTACATGGGAAGGAAGAAAGTTTATTGAGTGTGAAGAAAGTCTGAAAGATATTGATCAGGGGGACTCATTAACAGCCCGCCTATGGGGATCACAAGCTAACTATGAGGTGATCCAACCGGTCTACCCAGAGCAACGTAAAGAAGTGAAGAAGGCCAGAAAGGCAGCGGTGAAGGCCAAGCAGAAGAAACAGAAGGAGGAGAAGGAAGCAACGACTTGTGAGGAAGCAGCCAAGTGTAAAATTGAACAACAAGAGCACCTCTATAGTATGACCGCCCCTAAAACAGCCCAGCAGCCACAGTTTTATGCGCAATGGGCATCCCAATCAGAAATGGACGACGCACACTTCCTACCTGTAAACAATGGAGCCCAACCCATTCAAGTACCAGTTAACAAACCCATTTCACAAGCCAACAGTTTCTCAACCCTCAACGGGATGGAGGATAACAGTGCTCACTTCATGGAGAAGCCAAATTGGAACTCTGAGCCACCAGAATGGCAATCAAGTACACCACCAGCCTAAACCATTTACAAGGGTCCTATAACTAGGTCCAGACACAAGCAAGCTACCGCAGCTTCACAGGTTCAATATGGCCCTATGCAGTCATAGCAGGCGTGCTGGGCTTGTTAATAATTGGGACTCTTAACGTAGCAGGACTCATATTCAATAAGTCCATGGATAAGAAACGAGGGCTCCTGCTAAACCCACTGGTGGATGTGCTTTCCTTGCAGGAAATCAAGTGCACCACTGGAACGGAGGAAGAGTGGTCCAGGATCTTTCTTCCTTTGCAAACATTCTGGACCAGCTTTTGTGTATTTGTAGTCAAAGCACCAGCTTCCATTACAATCACCAACTACCACTCCCATTTAGAAAAGTAAGAATTATAATTCTGGCCTTCAAACGGGGGAATTAATCATATCAGGCGCTTCAGTATATGCTATGTTGAAGTGGACAAAATGGAAGAGTTTTTGAGCAACCTAATTGACTTTAACCTTCCAGAAGAAACTATTTAACTAGGAAAATTCAATTGATCGCTGGATGGAATTAGTTACAGATGGCCAAATGTCACAAATCCACCAATAGTATCAAACCAAATACAGCAATTAATGACATTAAAAGGTCTTCTAGACGCCAAATCAATCTCATAATCATACTTTCCATATCTGACAAAGCCAGATATAGTAGGTAATCAACTAATCAGCGCCACTAGACTGGATTGGATACTCATACCCGTGTCATTGGAATCACAGTTTGAAGATTTTGCAACAATTGACCTACATCTATCAGACCATATAATGGTGAAAATTAGTTTATATCAGACTAAAAAACATGTAGAAGAATTAGTCAAACTCACTAACTCTGAAAACTTATGGCAGCAGTGGCAAATTTTGAAAGGAAATTCTATCTGCCCCAGATCACACGGCCTCCCGTTGTATAAGGAAAGAAATAGAAGAACTATTTTAAACTCAGATAATATTAAACCATCTTTAAAGATACCCCCATAGCGGCTATTCACCACAGTGAGCTATAAATTGGGTGAAACAAACGCTAATTGTCAAAAGAACAAACAACTCCAAATGCACATGGAGGCTCTCCAAGCAGGTGTCAGATGGGCTGTCCAGGGGGACCAATAATCCAAGTTTTTCTATTGAACTTAAAAATGAGGTCAAAAAATGACAGTCTCACCAAACTCCAAACATGCAAAGGACAAAGCGCTAGCAACACAAAGAGGTAGCATCCATCACTCACTCCTACTACTCAGAGCTGTATAAGGCAGCCCAACAGAGGAAGCTGCTAAGAACTATTTCATCAATGCTGTTAAAACCTGTCACAAAATCGACCTTGGACTCCGCTAGTGTGCCAGGCCAACCAGTATGAAGACTGGTGGCCCTTTTCTATTTTGCCTTCATTGGCATTAGGGCCAGCAGCACCGGCTAACTCCTTGGTGTGTCACCCGCGCCATTTTGAGGATCCCTAACCTATCTACTTTTACCCCACAGGTCTTAGCACTATAAAGAAAAAGTAAGAATGGTGCAAGAGAGATGTTTATTAGAAGGGAATGAATTGACTATTTATACTACTTCTAGGGCTACTGTGCCCAAGTGCTCTTTGGCCAATTGTCTTCCAGAAAGCCCATCAGCCTCTAGATTCCAAACCTCTATCATATCATAAACTTTTATTCATTCATCCTCATAGCAATTCCCTCCAGATCTGCTCATCTGATCACCAAATATTAAATTAGGTTAATCCATCCTCAGCATAAGTCGCTGGTCAATTGTATCTAAATTCATAATTAAATAGACATTGAGCATCCTCAGCATGAGTCACTGGTACTCCGAATTAGTTGCAAATTTATAAATGATTGATAATGACTACTTCAACTTTCCGCCAGAAAATCCCACAATAATTTCTTATGGCAGTTGGTGCAGGGATAAGATTACGCTGACTCAAACTATAGCAAAATTATTCGTTAGATGCTGGTAACTGAATACTATAGCATTTTACCAAAATTTATTCGTTAGATGCTGGTAACTGAATACAGCAGCATTCCACTGGAAATTCCCACAGTCACGATTTGATAGTAGCGCCAAACTGGGAATCCGCTGATTCTAAAACGACTATTATTTTAAAAACATTAAATAGTATTGAACTAGGCGATTAGCTGGCAATTATGCCCGACCAACTGAAACCCCTAATTCAGATACTATTGGAAGGATTCATCTGGTTAAAATTCTGACACAACCAATCTGAGCGTTTAGTCAACCTTGTTGACCCCATAATGGAGGATGAGCTAGCACAGGTTCTATGGAGGCTCCCTACAAACAAGTCACCAGGACCAGATGGCATCCCCTATGAGTACTATAAAGCACACTATGAAGCAATAAAGAATCCATACTATCTCTTTTTAACTCAAGACTTCAAGAGGGGAGGGTGATCCCAGAAGGCGCAGAAGCCTATACCATAGTTCTCCACAAAAAAGGAGATCGTACTGATCTGAACAATTGGCGCCCAATATCTTTAATCAATGCAGATATGAAGATAATGGGAAAGATAATGGCTAATCGTCTCTCAGAAAAAGCCAAGGAGTTCTTTGACCCACAACAGCATGGTAACATCCCAGGGAAGAGCATGTGGGACAACATTCATCAAGTAAAAAACACACTGGGAAGAGCATTTAAAGACACACTCTGCTTTATAGACCAAGCTAAGGCATATGACAAAGTAGACTGGGAATAATTGGCGGCAATACTTCACAAACAGGGATTCCCCAAACCCTTTTATCATAGATAGTGAACCATCAGCTGTTATCCACCTTCTCAGTTCTATGGTCAGCATTTATTCACCTCCTGTCACACCAGAAAGAGGCCTCCGTCAAGGATACCCACTTAGCCCTATCTTTTACAACATCACAATTGACCCCCTCCTATGGGTGATGGAGAAACAGTTAGCTGGCATTGCGCAAGGGGCAAAAACCACTTAAGGTTTTGGCCTTTGCAGATGACTGTGTGGTAGGGGTCTCCTCTAAGGCGGAATACAAAAGGTAGAGGATATAATCAGCTTATATGAAAAAGCCTTCCAAGCCAAACTCAACAAAACCAAATCCCAAGCCTTGGTGCTATCAAATGCTAAGCTCCCAGACCCTATAAACAAGAGGACAAAAATAAAAGTCATAAACATAAGCAAAGTGAAGAATTGTAAGAAATCCATCTTTATTTACCACCCTTTAATATGCCTTGCCCAAAGGAACCCGTCAAAAACCTAAATATCGCCATCACAAGTGCAGGTATAGCTACTCAAGAGGTGGAAGATAGGCTACTTCAGGATATTTAAAGGACAGTGGCAAGGTGAAATTTCAGGAAAACATCTCTGGCTGGAAAATCTCGCCTTGCCAACCTTATGCTCTTTTTAGAAATTTGGTACCCTGCACATGATATCACCTTTAGCAAAAAAAAGTAAGCCTCAAATCAATTCTACAACCTTGGTTCTGGGGCTTATGCTCCCCTCAGACAATATCACCACACTAAGGGGGCTAACTTCTGAAGGTGGGATGGGGCTAATAGACCCTGAAAGCAACGCTGCAAACATATTCATGAAATGGATCAGTGATGCAACCTCACAAGAAGGGAGTCTGCCCCCATATGCGTCAGCAGCAAGTACCCAAATAGCCAGAAACCTAGCTCTCAGGAACCCAGGATCCCCAACCACCATATTCAATTACCTAGATTCACGCCCAGGGTTAGTAGGGCCATGGGACGTGAAACCTGAGGCCAAGGCGATGATACTATATCTAAAATATAAAATAGAATCAAAAATTGAGCTCAAACCTCTAAAACATGATGTGGGTGGAAATGGAAATTCTAAAACTTGATCAGCATCCAGAGCCACCAGCCAATGCAAATTCTGAGGGCCCAAGCACCCATCCAATCCCAGCGCTGGATTTCTGGGGAATAAGTCACTATCCTGAGCTTCATAATACTACTTAAAGAATATTGAATGAGTCTCTACTCCACCCTAAAATTATATCTCTGAATTGGAGAGTTGCTAAACGACTTTTTCAGACAGGGGAGCTGTAAAAAGAGTTTCTATAACTCTCCTGTTTCTAGCATGGTGGTGCATGGTGCACAGAGCCAACGCAAGAAAACTAGCCGTTAATAATACAGCTGCTAGTGCCCAGAAGAGGGTGCTGGAGCAATAACAGCATAAACACAGAAATGTTAGAAGTAACCAGCCAAAAGTGTCACAGTGCACACTTAGAAGGGGTAAACGAGCCAGGCTGGAGGGTACCTGGGTGAACTAACGGTGTGCAAGGTGAGAATCAAATTGTGCTTACAATGGCAAGGTAAACAGAGTGTGAGACCTCCTCAAAGAGGTTTGCGCACAGGATCATTAAAAAGGCATAAATTAGAATGGTAAAACAGGGGGAAATTTTTATTAGGGGAGTCGACCAACAAGGAATGTTGGTTGGGGAAAACACATTTAAGCATTGACAAGGGAATATGGGGTTTGCTGCAGCGGACCCAAGCATTGACCCACCTATAGGGAGACGCTCCCATCTGAATTAGTTAGATAAGCTGAAACTGGCTTCACTCAAGTGATTGATTGAAGTCAGATTTGACCCAAATGCATTGTTTCATAAATGGTATGGGTTTCAAAACCCCTTTCATTGACAAACTGAATCAAACCATCTGCAGAAATTTGGTAAACCATCTGTTTTAATCCTGGACTGACATAAAGAGCTGGGCACTTGACACCCCACTAGTATCAACCTGAGCATATTTTTTCCATACCCAGCGTTGGTGTAGGGTGTGCCTCAGTTTAGGGAGGGCCTGGAGCTTCACCTTCTGGGCCTCCTGGCGCCCAGCATTATCTTTGGGGTTGGTCCCCACTATGATGTCATGTGCACATGACAGGAGCGCTCAAACGCCATGCACAGGCAGTGCACAGTGTGCAGAGAAGAAGATTCGCTGCTCCACAGTTATGTTTATGTAAAACAGCAGTAAGAGTCTGGGAAGAAGCGGTGTGTTTAGCACAGCTATGATCCACAAATATCAACCACATAGCTTAGGACTGGCTCTTCTAGGCTAGGTCAAGGCATTGAGACCTTGATCACAACAAGATAATTTTCATTTTAGCATTATGGGCGATCCATAGTAACTGGGTTTCCACCACTGCAAGCCCACAAGGGGTCTGACCCAGCTAGGGCCATCAACAACTTCCACTTTAGTCTAAACAAAAACTTTAGCTATTGGCTATTTAAGGATGACATTCCACCAAAACAGCATGCAAAAGTAGCATTTTGGGCCATTTCACACATGTTTGAAATTTTCATGGTGCAACAAACATGTAGATGGAAAGCCCATTTACCTGAGGCAACTGAGGTCTCCCTAAACAGCAACCCGCAGCAAGGCGAGATTTCAAGGTTGTGTGAATATCATTAAACCACTCCATTTACAACCCACTAAAAACATTCCCATTTATTAGCCTATCCCATCCCTCAATTGCGTCGTCTCTGGTTGCATACTCCTGAATAAAAATTAAAAATTAAAAAATAAAAAGATGTGCTCTAACTATTTGAGAAGTATTGATAGATATTCGCCCAAGGTGACCATGACTTGGGATGTGCAAAGATGTGACCCACAAGGCCAACATAGGTAGATATATCTGATACAGATGAGCCTGTTTGAAGGCCTGCTTCTGAAGCTGTGGTCAGTGAGAAAAGAGCAAGCTAGTTGAGTATGGGCTCATCGTTCCATCATTGAGTCCATGGCAAGTTTAATCCTTATAATAAAAGAGGGATAAAGCAAATCAAGTAGTGATCAATTATTGCTAATTAAACAAAATCGCTAAGAAGTATTTCTATCCACTGCCAAAGATTAATAATGCAATTGATTGCCTAGAACGCCAAATACTTTTTGGAAATGGACTTAATTTTGATATTGGCAGATCAATTTGCCAAAGGAGGTCCAAGAAAAATGTGCATTATTACTGCATAGGGACTTTACCAGCTGACCAAAATACCCTAGGGAATTATGTAATGCGCTGGCCACCTTCCAGAGATCAGTGGACTCTATCTTTAGTGACATGAAGCTATCCTGTGTCTTAGTATATTTAGACTATATGAATGTATCCAGTAGGACCTTCTCAGACCATTTGGTGCACTTAGAGAAAATGTTCAAGCGCCTGGTGATGGTTAACTTGAAAATTAAGCTGAATAAATGACATTTCTTCATGAAGGAGCCTGATTACTTGTGGTTTTATAAATTACAATGGGCTGAATCTCCAGTAGCAGATGATTGTGTTAAATGGATGAATGTCAATCCTAAGAGCGTTTGGGATATCCAAATATTTCTTAGAATGGTCAGCTACTATTGCCAATTCATATAGTATTTCACCAATATCTCAGTCTTTATTCCACCTATTTAAGGATCCAAAAAAAATTGCGTGGAAAGAAGAAGCACAATAGTCATTCAATAAATCATGCTGAAAATCTAGTGACCATTATGTATTATAGTACCCAAATTTCAATTAGTAATTTATTGTTCAAACTGATGAATGGTTGATGTCAATTGGAGCCATTTTAAGCCAAGTGTATAAAGACAGGGAAGAATATCTGGCGGCCTATGTGAGTCAAACACTAAAGCCAGCGGAGAGGGATTATACTGTGACAGAGTGTGAATGCCTTGCAGTGATATATGCGTGCAAGCAATTCTAAGTGTACATCTATGGAACGCACTTCAAAGTAGTGATGGGACACTTGTCCTTACTCTGGGTTTCATAACTTAGGGGAACCAGAGTGCAACTGGACCGATGGGCTTTAAAAATACAAGCTTATGATTTTAAAATACTACACCAGGACAGAGAAGCGCATCAAAAAGCTGATGACTATCAAGATTTCCTGCAGTCATATTGTCTATCATTAAGCGGTAAAATTATTCCAAAAATGATTAAGGCAAGGATGGGGATGAAACCAAGATATTCAAGGTGTAAAGAAAGCAATTACTAATACCAAGATGAAAAATGGACAATTATACAAAACATTTGATGAAAATTGATCTTTATTCCTAGAGCTTCAAAACAAGCAGAAATAAGATGGGCTGCACATAAAGTCATCAGCTATGGTGGCCTAAGGAAGACCATGTACTATATTTGCCAGTACTACTGGGAATAGATTAATTATGATGTCACTGACTACCTGGACTTTTTGTG
This sequence comes from Massospora cicadina, assembly GCA_022478985.1. Lineage (NCBI taxonomy): Eukaryota > Fungi > Entomophthoromycota > Entomophthoromycetes > Entomophthorales > Entomophthoraceae > Massospora > Massospora cicadina. Next base: position 63,016 of record JAKSZP010013265.1, read on the forward strand.
GAATGCCAACTCTAAAAACTCCATAAGAATTTAACCAGATACAGGATAATACTCTCTGGATTTGCGTGGCACACTGTGTCAATAAATGTGACGGGACCCTTGAGTATCAGCACCTGAGGCGTGAAATATCTTAGTGACTATAGACCATCTAACTAGATGGGTCAAAACCAAAGATGAGCAAAGTGGATGCTGTGAGCACAGCGAAGTTCTTTATGGATCAAGTGATTTACAGACATGGATGCCCCCAAGTGATCTTGTGTGAAAATGGAACAATTTTACCTTCTATGTAATCCCAAATCTTTATGAATTGATGGGGACCAGAGGAGTAGTATCAGTTCCATACAGACTAGAAACAAATGATGTGGTTGAAAGAGTTAATAGAACGCAAGCCATGACGCTAAGATAATTTGTCATGGGGAAATTTTTCGCTTGGGGAACTTACCCAAGTTAGTTACCTTCGCCTACAACATAAGTCATCATAAGGTGACAGTAAAATGCCATTTGAATTACTTTATAGACAAAGGGCAGCCTTACCACTAATTTTGTATTCTAACGTAGAGCCAGCAGCGGGAATGATTAAAAATAAATACATGAACCAACTGGCCAGTATCATTATTAGACTGCAATCACAAGCATTTAATACCACCTTAAAGAAAAGGATCAAAGCAAAGTTGATGGACAACAAGAACCAACCAGTGATACAGGAGTACAATGTGGGTGATATGATAGCATATTGCAACAAAATAGTTTTGGATGAATAAATAAGCTGGATGCTTTGTGGTCTGGTCTATTTGAAGTGATTTCCATGTCAGCAACTGATGCCTACACAATTAAGAACGTTGTGGATGGTTGTGTAGTGAACTGGGGTCCATACAAAATATCTCAAATATTGGATCTAGGGAAAAACCTGCTATGTTCCCAAAGGACCAATGAACCTAGAAAATATAGGTCAAATCCTAGTGTTGGCCAAGTCCTTGGTGGTGGCCACTGAACCATGATAGGTGGTTAAGTCTTAATAAAGACCTCTGAAACACAATAGCCTGTTAAGTTCAAAAACGAATTGCTGAACTAGAGTGGTGAAAACAAAAAGATGGACTTCTGAACCTAATAATATGGTAAGTCCCATTAAAAATAACATAAGGAAAACTATAAAAAGTTAATATAAGATAAAAAGTTATAAATAAACAATAAATAAAAATGCAAAAATGTAAACTATATATTTAGATTTGATTTTATATGTCATCATCAAAAAGCATCCAGTGAACATCGATGAATTCCCCCTTGGGTTGGGACCATCTAGTACTAAAAAAAAGCATCCAGTGATGTCCCCTTATATTATCAATAGGAGCAACATGAGTTTTAGCTGGGTCCATAACAAGGAGTCTGAAGGCGCTGAAATAAAAAACACATTGGTAGAATCAGGACAGGTTGAAAGTGTATTCGCCAGGAGAAGTCCCTTAATAAATGAAGCCCAGCCTGGGGAATACAGGGAACAAGGAATAAGCGAAGCCATCTGAAAAGATCCTTTAAATGACAAGGTGACATATAACCCCAACCTGGGGGGAATCAGGCTTTCCAGACCTTTTTAACATAAAGAATGATAAAACTAGGCTGGCATGTCATGTGGCCATGGGAAATGCGCTCTGAAGAGGCAGCAGTGAGGAGGACATGGAATGGAAATGTTCAAAGAAGAAGGATTAAACCATTATGCATCAAGCAAGGAATGAAAATGGACCAAGAGCACTCCAAATATAAACCATGCTGGCAGTCTCAGTCAGAATACACGTGGCATATGCCCCCAGAAAATCTTCATTGCTGGATAATCTGGTCAAGTGGGGGTGTGTTGAGTTTTTTTCACAAATTACTGAGTTTCATCAATTATAATTAGTCTGCTGGTCCACTAGGGAATTCATACCACTTTTGGATGTTGGTATTATCAATTTTATATGTGGTAACTATTGTTTGGACAAATATTCTAAATTTTTAATTTTATTTGGGGAAGGCCAACCATGAGACAAACATTTCCAATATGTAAACAAACAAGCGCTAAATATAAGCTAGAAGCACCTCAGAGAAGCTACTGCTGTCTCCTGTTGCCAGCGGGAACGCCAAACAAAGGAAGAGGGGTGTCGTGAGTAGAGGCTTGCGCAACTATTGAGCACATATGAAGAAAAGGGTCTGAAGTGATGAACCAATTCAGAAACCAGGATGAGATCAACTGTCATTGGTGGGATGGTAAGTAACCAAACAACCAGGCTTGAAAGTGGTCCATAAGGTGTGACTAGAATCGGCATACAGCTTCCTTGAGGGTGAGAGGAGAGCCTGAAATGGCATCCAAGACAACCATGTGGATAATCCACATTGCAATTGCTACCACTAAGGCTCAGATAGAAGGTTGAATAGGAGAATTCAAGGACAAGGTGAAGATGTCCTTAGATAGGCTGAAGGGCTGCGTTTGCTCCTGTAAAAAGAGACGCTGAACCTCATGCCAGATTGCTTCTGATGGAGGGCACTCTTCCAGGCGGTGGACCAAAGTCCCATATTGGTCACACATAACACATGAGAAGTGTGATGCTTTGGATCGCTCATCAGTATGGTATACCTGTTTCAAGCAGCACCACACATGGGAACGAACATACAGCTGCAAAAGAGGGTGATGGGCATACTTCCAGATGGCTTTCTGGGTTTCTAGGAAGTAGGGGATGTCCAACATGCCCAGATAATCCACCCTGGCCATGATAGGGGACCTCATTGGTATCACACTGTTCATAACGGCTTGGCCTTGTACTTCCTGTGTGAAGAAGGAAGTAGAGAGACCCCTCTAGGCGGTGCGCCCACTAATGAAAATCTCCACTCAGCGCTATGCATGGAGAGGAAAATGTGTTTGAAGTGGGGAGACGTCCCATGCGGGTCCACAGAAGAGGGATGTGAAGCAAGATATTTTAACAGAGAATAGGGGTGATTAGGATTGCTGAGGCCCAGGGCGCAGGAAAATTTGGAGCAGGCCGTGAGTGACCAGTATTGGGCTTGGAGTGTGGGGTTGGTGACTGCAGCGATCCAGGTGCCAAGTATTTTGGCGGCATGGGCTTTAAAGTTGAGCAGGCCCATACTACCACTATGGCGAGGGCCAAACAAGACATCCAGGCGCACTGGCGGTGGGCAGCCTAACCAAAGCCACCCTTGCAGGAGGGCGTATAGCAAGGTGAAGAAAGAAGTGGAAAAGGCAATAGCATGGGCCACAAACCAAACTTTAGATAGGATCATAGACCTGGCCAGCACAACTCTGCCTGTGAGGGAAGTTTTGTGGGCTCTAAGGGAGGCGATGCGTTTTGTGACATTGTCTAGTATATGGTGCTCCATAACCATTGAGGCATACCCTCTTGCCTCCAGCCACACACCCAAATGGCGTACCTGACCAGCAGTGGGTCTTGGCATGAAAGGAGCACAAGCGGGGAGGTATGGGGTGATAGGGGCAAGCAAAACCGTGAGCTATCTGTTGAAGCAAGTAGGAAACAGAGTGTTCATGACCAGCGGGCTTGGAACCTACAAAGGAGTATAATTTTGGTTTAGGAGGCGTTAAGTGCAGTGTTACTTACCCTGAAGTAAACCTGGATAGTAGTATTAAGCGCATATTCATCTTGTTGTTAGACACCCCAACCACACAATCATCAGCAAATGTCAACATCTTATCTGGTGCTTGGCCTTTCACATGGACACCATAGGGCGGGCATTCACGTTGCATAAAAGTGGGAAAGGCTGAAGTTAAACAAGAGTGGTCTCAAAGGGTCCCCTTGGTGGAGGCCCCTTTGAGGGAGAACTACGTCAGTGAGTAAGCCAGGGCCACGCACAGCCGTTGTGGCAGATTCTGTAAGCAACATCACCCAATTAATGAACTGATGGGGGAGGTGGAACTTGTGGAGGCAGGCTTTGTAAGTAATCCCAGTTGGCTCTATCATAAGCCTTCTGTTGTTCTAAAAAAGTGCCCCGGTAGCCATGGATTGGAAGACGTTGGCTACCTAGTGTATGTTGTCCCATATAAACCACTTGGGAATAAGACCAAATTGCTCAGAGGAAATGATATCAGATTCAACTTCCCCTAGGCGGTTGGCCATAAATTTAGTAAATAATTTAGTATCAGTGTTAGTGAGTGGTTTGAGGCGCCAGTTGGTTAAGTCCAGCAAATCCCTTTTTTATACAGCGTTATTGTATACGCCTCCTAGCCCCCAGGAAGGAGGCGCATTTTTAACAGACACTAGTTCATTGAGGCAAGCAATAAAGATGAGAAATAGTTAAAATATTTCTTATAGAACTCATAAGGAATCCCATCTGGACCTGGGCATTTCATGTGCAGTGAACCACAAATGGCATACCAGAGTTCATCTGAGTAATTAATCATTAACTCCAGATAACAGTAAATAGTGTAATATGTTTGCTTTTAAAGAAATTCTTCAAATTTGGCTGGTTCAACTGGATTGGTGTGATACAATTCAGAGTAATAGTTTTAAAATTTTATTGCCACTTCAGCTGGAGTTTCCACAATGGAGTGGTCTAGCTGCCACACCTGTTGCAAGCCAAGCTGTCATGGTGCTAAGAATTTTTGGAAAAACCAGGCGGAGCACATGTCACCTGCCATTATATTTTTTGCTTTGTATTGTACACAAAAGAGGTGTTTGTGTTGCCTTAACAGTGTATTGAGGCAAGCGGAAACCTCTGCCCACTTACAACCCCAAGCTGAACTGTAGCCTGCAGTAGGGACGTTAGATTCCAAATAGTCCACTTCTGCAAGCGTGCACAAAATAACTGCTGATGCAGCCTGAGAGTGACTTAATGAAAGGTGGCATGCCTGGTGGATGGTGTTTTCTTTGAAGGCTGTCCAGGTAGAAAGTGGGTCCGCACAGAATAGTGTGGTGAACGCTGATGCCAAGAATTCAGTGTCCACCAATGAGGAGAACCTTGGCGACGTGATCTTGGCTGGATGAAGTTTACACCACTTTGGCACCTGTGCCTCTGGGTGTAACAAAGAGAAGGAAATTGATACCAACCTGTGGTCATTAAATCAATTTTGGTCATTTTAAAGTGTGCAACCATAGACTGAAAGTTCAACAGGGAAAGAATAAGGTCAATGTGGGACATAGACCTCAGCTGACTGTTGTGCACATGGGATGGGACATGTTGGGGAGTAGCGGTGCATGTTTAGGTAGGGTATCAAACAGCCCCAAAGTGGCTTTTAGAACGTGTTCTACATGCCCCTGCAGGGGGCAGGCGCAGAAGGCCAGAGGTTGGTGGCTGGGTTGGCCCAGAATTTCATGACACACACCCCAAATGGGTCAGGGGGAAGTGGGAGGAAAGTAACGGCTGAGAAGAATTTCTGTAAAGCCCATGCACAGGTTGGGGCATAAATATCACCAATAGTGTGCCCTTTATCATCCCACAAAAAGGACACTATGAGCACACAGACATTAAGATGAAAATTTTTTGAAATAAATTTAAAATTACAGGTTAATTGTATAAGCACCACACAGTGTGGCGACCAAAGAGAGAGGTAGGGGAGGAGCATGGTTGCCCATGTTTCCTTGGCACCGTTTGGACAATGGGTTTCTTGAATGGCCAGGATGTCCACAGGTAAATTATGCTTTAAAAAACTCAGTTTTCTATCCTTGGATGTCAAGGCCTTGAGTCCATCAATGTTCAACATCCTTATTGTGAAAGCTCCCCCTATTGCACCTTAGGTGCTATGGAAAGGGCCCCCTTAGTCTTCTTTTGCTCCTTTCCCAGCAGCAGGTTTTGGAGGTCGCAGATTGTGCAGTTTATCTGTGTCCTTGAGGGCATTCGTTGCAGTGGGTTTAGAAGTGGATTTTTTAGCTTTTGTTGATTTTTTACAAATTTTCAGATTACTGTGCTCCTGCGGTGCATCATCAGAGGCCAACAGAAATTCAGGAGAGAAGTGGGTGGTAGAATTGGGTTTGTTTAAGGCTTGGTAAGTTTGCTTGGGTAAACCTGACTAACCTATTGGTCATCAGGTTGGTTAGCACAATCTTGTAAGTCCTGAGAACGTCCCCTGTGCATAGATTGGGCCCTTTTTCCGTTTCTGAGTAAGAAGGTACCAAAGAGGGTGGCAGTGCCCCTCGTCACCCAGGGCGACCTCGCCCACGTGGTAAACAAGTGTTGGGTAATGGCCCTTCCTCTTCGAATTCCTCCCCGGTGCCCACCTTCACCTCAGCAGAACTATTATATTTGATTGGGGAAATTTGCATTGAGATCACCAAAATGAAGTCATTTGGCCCAAATTTGAGTGGGAACATGGCTGAGGATCAGATCCCACATAGTCAAAAAGGACAAATACTGATTTATTGGATGGAATTGCCAAAGGTTTCAATTCAGATAACACCATGATTGAAAATATTAACCCCCTCCCAAAATCGTTGAGGATGATCCCCAATATGAGGTAGTAACATCAGACACCAATGACAAGGGTTCAAAGCTCCCTGCCAGCAAATAAGGCGTTGTAGCTGATGTAATGCTTTTGACCAAACAAATGGGCTAGTGACTAGGAACAGGTGGGTTGGGCATCCTGAACCTGTTCCCAACCAATTGGGACCGCCCCTATGTGGGGTGGCCTTGGGGATTCCCGCTGCTCATTGGGCTAAATGCTGTCACGCCAACTGTTATAAACTAGTTGAGCCTCAGTTCATGCATTTGAGGTCAAACTGACAGTGACTAGGTCTGCCACCGAATCCTTTGATGTCAGTTCCCAGTGAACTTATCTGCCCCCATTCCAAATAATTCTCCAGTTAGATCAAAATTGAGGGTCTCAATACCAGCTTGTACTCACATCAATAGACCACTATTTAATCAGTTGCATTGCACTGATAAAATTGTTGGTCAATTTTCTTACTTTCCTTTACAATAAAATTTTGCCTCAAAAAACTATCAATTTTGATTTTATTGATATCCTTCTGGCCACATTCCCAATGGCTTTTCTCTGGTGGCCTGTCAGCCCATATACCAGATGGGCTCTACCAGTACTAATGGTCACTATGACCCCCACCATCATAAACTGGATTCAACAAGCTAGATACTTCTGGCAACTTAACCCTGTCATTATGAACTTTCGCTGACGATATACTGGAATCTTGTGGCCGTAAATCCACCATACTCAGGCAAGGATCCGCCCCCTTGTCTCCCCAGTTGATTTAACCCCAACTACCAGGGACCTTATCAAAACCATACATGTGGTACCACCCCTGCAGTGAGACCTTCAGGGTCTGGGGTAACTCAATTTGGTTCGTTTTCAGGTTGCTCTTCACTATTGTCTTGCATCAACAATTTATCATTTCCCAATGCCTGGCTCCATACAACGTCATTCAGGCTGCAATGCCTTTGGCATTCTAGCTTGCTTTTTGGGTGCTTATACATCCTGACTGGCAAGCCAGTCTAAACTTCTTCTGCCATTTCCATGACAAATCTGATTGGTGCACAGATTCTCATACTGCTTCCATAGTGAATGGCTTGATGTCATTCTGGGTCTGGGTAAGCGATATCATGGATGCGGCCATGGACGCTGCTTTGGCCACTGCTCTGAGGGTCTTCTTGGCCTTTTTGTGCTCCTGATGGGACACAAGTTTGACCTGAATGTAACACCCCTGTATGCCTCACGGGAAGGCAGCATTGGTATCTATAGCAGGTTCATAATTGGTGTTTGCACTGCCCATTGCATCAGGGAGAATTTTGTTTTGTGTAATGCCTTCCTTGGAGGGGCAGGTGTGGGCCTTGTGGCCAAAAGCGTAACAAAAGGTGCAGATAGGGGGCATGCTATCCACTGTAATGTGGAATGGGTGGTATTCTTGCCCTTCAATGAACACAACTGCAGTGTGGGGAATTTGAGTCAAATCTTCTGCAATGAATGTTGGATTGGTGATCACAAAAATCGATTTTCCTATGCACATGTCTGGCATGAGCGTAAAGTGTTGCATCTCAAAGGAGTGAATTTCCCCATATTTTTAAGCCCTCCCTTGAGGTTGAGCTCCAGCACTGTGCGCCTGATCGTTGTATGGAGAAAATTGAAGGTTACAAAGCTTTGAATTTAATTTGGTCCAATGAGTGTGCTTTGTCTTAACCACTCGTTGACCATCCAGGAGGTCTACCACCACATGCACCTGTGCAGCTTTGTCTGCTGCTTGTCTAATTTCAAGCCCAAGATCCAACTAACCTCAGGTCATGGAGTGTGGTGCTACATATACTGCATTTAGTAAATGGTTGTGCACATCTCCACAGAACTTTTCCCAAAGCGCCATTTTTTGAATATCCAGGAAGACTTGAACCCCATGCTCCACTGACGACTGGGGCTAGGAATGTGGAGTATTGATGAACTGGTTACATTTTTCTTGCCAGGGCAAAATCTCTGGGGAAATACTGACTGCTAGTTTTTTTATCTAGGCCACTGGTGTCACCAGGGCGTTTACAAATTTTGTATGGTGAAATCCCACGCCAGTTCCTTAACTTTGCTCGCCCAACTGCTACCCAACATTGGGCATACTAATCTCCTTGAAGAGATTATCAAACTTACCTAGACTTAAGATCAAATTTGTTTCAATTAGTGATTGCAACAAGAGAGAAAAGTTATGATTTTTTGGATGAATTTCCAACAAATATTAATTCTCCAAATTAAGATCTTCCAGATTAGGAGTGTTTTGTCAGGGATGATCCCTGGGAATAAACAAGCAATTAGGTTTTAATTTCAGTATCAATAACTTAATTGACTTGTAGGAGTCAATTAAGCTTAGTTGGCGATTAACTAAAGGGTTTATGAGTTTGCGGTGAGTAATGCTGCCTGTCATAGATCAGCTTTTGAGTTAACCTTTTCTGGATTGCAATCTGCTGTTTATGGGTAAGAGACCCATTACCTAAGCAGGTTGTTACCTAATAATGGTAAATTTGATGGGAGTTGAGCAAAACATTGGGACACGTCCTACACCAATTCAAAAGAGGTTGTGGTGAGTAGGGGGAGAACCCAATTGATATGATGAGGAAGGTCATTGTTTTTTGCAACCATGGAGGTTAAATCATTTATGATGGCCGCCATTTCCAATTGGGGTGCCAACCAAAGGGTTGTGTGCAAAATTCTCTAAAAAAATCTCCTTTTTCTTTATATTAAAGTAGATTTAATTTAATATACATTTAACAATAAAGTTTATAATCTAAACTGTTTTGCTCTTATGATTAAAGACATAAGGACAAGAAGTTCCTTTTTCTATATTATTGTTGATCTCTGTGAACTCTGTGTGACGAGAAGGAAGAAGAACCCCTGAACCTTATTTTAGGCTATGTTCTACCAGACAATATAATAAGAAGTCCCTACAATTTCAGAAGAAGTCAATACTAGTACTAGCATAGGTTGGCGTTTGATCAAATCACTATCTTGGCTATTAGCTCAACTAGAATAGTAGACTTCATACTATTATTGCCCATTATATCATATTATTAACAAGTCAAACAACATAATATAAGGAACCTGTTCATCTGAATAAGGGAGCCAAAGCGATTGGTATTCAAAAATAGATTTAAAAATTCTTAATTTATATCAAGTGGTGCTCAATCAATGTTTCATGCTCCCCTGAGTTTTAACAGATGGAAAGATCAAAAAAATTGTTGTCATAAATGTGGTGCAATTGGCCATTTGGCTGCTCAATGTTATAGAAAGAAGCCAAAGAAAACTTTAATTTTGTATTGCCTCAAGAGGAGAAAACTATTCAAAATTCAGTAAAAGGTTTGGCAGTCTAGATACAGAACAATCTAGTGCTGCAATCAAAACCGTTCCACCAGATATCTTAAAAGAATAGATATTTCAGACTTGTTTTTGTAAGATCTCAGATATGATCTATTGTTTCAAGACTTTGCACCAAATATAAATGCAGTCATGAGAGTGAAACCAAAGTGATTTAAATGATCCAGAAACTTAAAGGAAGTTGCTAAGCCTTACACTTAACAATTAACAGAAAAGCATGAAATTCCAAGAAATAAAATAATCCTCTCAAGCTGAAGATGGATGAGGCTAACGTTTCCATACCAATGTTTGCAATTAAGGGATCATTCCCAGATTTGTCTGCAGGATTAATTCAAATGTTAGGTATTACAAATAAAGTCAATAATTAATTAATGAAGAAAAATGATCAATCTTCATAACAGGAACTAGCAATTGGTGATAAAGCCACTTGTTATGATACCAGATGGATCAAGTTCAAGCTTCAATATATGAATTAATATTAGGACCTGTCAAAATTAGTGACAAGTTCAGAATGAATACCCAATGGTTAGGACAATAAAAATTAGTGCCAAGTTGGCGACAGATGCCTATACACTGAGAGATATTTTTTTAGTACTAGATGGTCCCATATACACTTAGAGATATTGATGATGGTCATATAGTAAATTAGTCCATAGCAGATACTTGTATTAACTGATATATGAAAAATATAAAAAATAATATAAAAAAGAACATAGAGAAAAAGTATATATAACTATATCTATTTATAGAGAAAGTCCTTTGAAAGAATAGAAAAATTGATTTATATATTTTGTAGTATTAAAATGATTTGTAACTTTGCTCAATTGAGTGTATTTGGCATTGTTGCCACTTTCTGTTGTACTGCAAGGAGAAGGGGGATGAATTATGATGTAGTTAAAGAAGAGTGTGGGTGGTTGGAAGGACCAGCTCATGTTAAAACTGGGTCTTCTGGAGAAAATCATGAGGAAAGAGAATATAAAGATCCACACTGATCAAGTTGTGAGAAGACCAACCTGGGGGAATATAGGTGTTTAGGAATTCATTGGTGAGATCAACTGAGTGATCATAGTATAGTGTAGCTTTGAGAGCCCTGACCTGGTGGAAAATATGCGTAAATGGATTATTGGCAATATAAATTGAGTAATTCTGGTATGGCGGAACTTCATGATATCCATCCTTGAGTTTCCTGACCTGGGAAATACAGGCGTTCATTAGTTCATCATTGGCAAGATCCACTAAGTGACCCTGAAGAACCATGCTCATGTGAGGTGGCAGTGAATATGAGAAGGAGAAGAGGAACTGCGCTGCTGAGAATGGCCATGAGAAGGAGCATTAAGTAAGGAGAAAAGATCAAGATTTTCTAAAATTATTTTAACTATTTTGGCTGAATTATGATCATATACTGAAGCAGCATCTGCCTCATAATTTCTGTTCTCTCTAGATGTATGGTCAAGCCAATGGATGTGTTGGTTTTTATAATTCCCACATCTTCCAGCTTAATAGATTATAGATAAACATATCTGTTTTAATCTGCTGGAATTCAATTATTATTATTATTATTATTATTATTATTATTATTATTATTATTATTATTATTATTATCACTATTATTATTATTATTATTATTATTATTATTATTATTATTATTATTATTATTATTATTATTATTATTATTATTATTATTATTATTATTATTATTATTATTATTATTATTATTATTATTATTATTATTATTATTATTATTATTATTATTATTATTATTATTATTATTATTATTATGATTATTATTATTATTATTATTATTATTATTATTATGATTATTATTATTATTATTATGATTATGATTATGATTATTATTATTACTATTATTATTATTATTATTATTATTATTATTATTATTATTATTATTATTATTATTATTATTATTATTATTATATTATTATTATTATTATTATTATTATTATTATTATTATTATTATTATTATTATTATTATTATTATTATTATATATTATTATTATTATTATTATTATTATTATTATTATTATTATTATTATTATTATTATTATTATTATTATTATTATTATTATTATTATTATTATTATTATTATTATTATTATTATTATTATTATTATTATTATTATTATTATTATTATTATTATTATTATTATTATTATTATTATTATTATTATTATTATTATATATTATATTATTATTATTATTATTATTATTATTATTATTATTATTATTATTATTATTATTATTATTATTATTATGATTATGATTATTATTATTATTATTATTATTATTATTATTATTATTATTATTATTATTATTATTATTATTATTATTATTATTATTATTATTATTATGATTATTATTATTATTATTATGATTATGATTATAATTATTATTATTATTATTATTATTATTATCACTATTATTATTATTATTATTATTATTAAAATTAGAATTAGAATTAATAGCAGGTGTTGTTTTATCATTAATTGATAACTATTGTTTGGTTTTTTCTTTATAAAATATTACCCTAATTTACCAGATTTAATTCCTCCAAATTAATAATGTTCCACTGGGGATGTGTAAGTCCTGGGGAACGTCCCCTGGGTGTTGATCAGGCTATTTTCCCATTCCTAAGCAATAAGGCACCAAAGAGGATGGCGGTACCCCTCATTACTCAGGGCAATCTCACTCACATAGTAGATGAGCGCTGGGTAACAGCTCTTCCGCTTTGGATTCCACCACCAGTACCACACTCACCTCAGCAGAACTGCTACAGGGAATCAGCAAAATCTTTGCTGAGATTGTCAAATTGAAATCAATTGGAACTAATTTGAGCAGCAATCTGCCCAATGTTCAGATCTCAAATGGCTGGAAAGGCATGAAGACTGAGTTATTGGCCAGAATGCCTGATGGTTTCAATTCAATTAACATGCTGATCAAATGAATCACCTCCCTACTAAAGTCATTGGGGATCATCCTTGACAGGCAGGCTATAGCATTGGATGTCATCAATGAGGGTTCAAAGTCCCCTGTTGACAATTTGGGCGTTGTGGCCAATGCAATGCCACTGACTGAACAAACAGCCCCACAACCAAGCGTGGGCAGGTTGGGCATCCCAAACCTGTTCCCAACCAAATGGACCCACCCCTATGTGGGGTGGCCTTGGGGGATTCCCACCACTTGTCAGGCCAAACGCCTTTGCGCCAACCATCAGAAATGCAACTGAGCCTTGGTTCAGATGTTCAAGGTTGAACCAACAGCGACTTAGCCCACCGCCAAATTTTTTGATGTCAGTTCCCAGGGAATAAACCTGCACATTCCCAAATAATTCGCTGGTTAGGTCAAAATTGAGGGTCCTGATCCCGCCTTGTCACTACCCCAATTGACCACTATTTAATCAGTTGCATTGCACTGAGAAAATTGTTGGTCAATTTTCTTCCTTTCCTTTCAATAAAAATTTTGCTAAAAACCAAATAATATTCTATTATATTGTTTCTTCTGGCCGCACCCCTGATGGCATTTCCCTGGTGGCCTGTCAGCCCATATACCAGATGGGCTCTACCAGTAATTATGGTCACTATGGCCCCTCCATCATTGATTGGATTCAGCGAGTCAGATATTTTTGGCTCTACAACCCTGCTATCATGAACTTCTGGCAACAGTACATGGGGATCTTGTGGCCTTACATCCACCAACTGCAAGCAAGAATCCGCCTCCTTTTCTCCCTGTTTGAATTGACCCCATATGCCAATGAACTTATTGAAACTATTTCTGTAATCCCACCCCCTGCATCAAGACCCCCCAGGTCAGGGATGGGAAATTTGTGGTTTGTCATCAGAATCATACTCACCATTGTTTACACCAACAATTCGTCATTTCACAATGCCCAGCTCCATATAACGTTATCTGGTTGGCAATGCCTCTGCCATTCTGGCTTGTCTTTTGGGTGCTCACGCATCCTGACTGGCAGGCTGGTCTAAACTTCTTCTGCTGTTACCATGACAGGATGATCTCCAATAATGTTATCAAGTGTTTCAATTATTTCTTTAAATATTGATAAGTATCATCTTGTGCGGATAATCAGGGTTTTTCAACAGCCAATAAGGATTTATTGGCAGTTGCTGAAGTACTTACAAAGCTTTTATTGGAAGCAAATTTCAGGTTAGCTTAAAAAGAAATGTGATCTGGTACTGATGGGGATAAATGGTCCCATTATCAAAGCAGCTTGTTAGCTTAGTAAGGCAAATCCTCTGGGACTGGATGATGACATTGGGGCATGTCCTTGAAAAATAAACGCAGGAGGGGCCATGGCCTATTCAGTGGTGTAATACAATTAGACAAATGAGTTAATCATCATTTTTGATGGCTCCTATGGTCAAGTCATCAGCAATGGATTCAGTTTCCATTAAGAAAATGGAAGAGCTGGGCGCTGAATTTAATTATATAAATCCTATCAATTTTAATGTAAGCAGACACTATAAAGACACTTCTAGTTCTTGGGTTTGCTTCTGTTGATCAAATGCGGAGGTCCATTGGTTTATGTATATTTAAATCCTGAGTGAGGTGGAAATCACTTTGGTGTAGAAAGATAACTGATTGAAATGAAATTAATGATAAAGAAGATTGGCTGGCTAGCTGTTGTAAAACCCTAGCACTTCCTTATTTCTTTACAATGAGTCATTTTACTTTGTACCATTATTTTTATATCCTTTTATGATTTATTAATCTGAGTATTAAAAAGTTCACTTGGAATAACACTTAGGTAGTTTTGCAGTTTATATTGTGTACCCTTGCAATTAGAGTGTAAGAGAAAAAGTTTTTTCTTATCTATCTGTTGTTTGAAACTCTTGGTACAAAAGTTGAAGGGATAGGTTTTCTCTTGTCTGAGTGTTTCTCAGATACTTGGGAGGTAGAGTTAAAGTTGTAGGTTTTCTTACTTTCCAGAAGTACCTTCATGTATCAGAAGGAAGAGCGTAGCATCGTCTTAGCATCAAAGACATACTAAATTTGGTTGCAAAGAGATCAACTATGATAATAGTCTTCATACTATTGTCAACCCACTTATTTATCATATCAACAATATTTAACGCACACTAGAATGTGCAATAAACCTGAAAAAGTTATTATGATTCAAAAGGTCAGAGTAATGTCTATCTTGGATATAGGATCACAAATAAGCATCACCTCATCCCATCTCATCAGGTGGATCTATTTGCCCCAGATTTTGATTAAACTAGAAGTTGCGCTTCAGTCTGAACAACACCAAAGCTATAGGTTGCTACTCATCCTTGCCAGCTCAGATTGAAAAACAAGTTTTTCTTCAGCTTCTGTGATCACCCTAAATATTAACCAGTACTTTTACTTATCAAGACACAGTCTGTAATTTTATATGAAAGAGATTTCAAATTAAAAGCAAGGCTATTATCACTACTCTGTTATTAAAATACCCCCATACTGGACAATAAATAAGATCAACAATAAACAATACTCTTATCTGATTGGATACCCTGTTTCCGCTTTTCTTTTATGATAGGGTACTTCTATAGAAATACAAAAAGCTCCCAAATCAGTAGATTCAGCAGATGGAATACCAATCTATGTTACTAAGGAGGTAAAATTAAACCAGGAGAAAAAAGAGTGGTTTCTACTAATATAACCCTAGAGATACCCCAAACTGCCTATTTCCAGATCACACAAATTGATAGATTAAGCAGATTTGAACTGAGAGTATTACCAGGTGATCTTGATCTAGATTATAAGCGGCAATTGAACTACTACTTGAAAACCTGACTAATCAAGAAATCCAGTCAAGAAACACCAGGAAAATGAAAAAGGACAATTAATTCCAATTGATAAAATTGATGAGGTACAATTATTGGTACACATCCTAATTATGGCCTACCTTCCAATAACTAATTTGCACCATAACTCAAGTCCAAATATTCAACAAGTTAAATCAGGAGGAACTAAAGGAGGCGTCAACTACTTTAAGCTTATCAAGATGTGTTCTCATCAGATGTTGACTATGCCACATGGAAATCTGAATATAGTATTGACATAAGAGACTCAATTGCAATATGAATGACGTCATACAGGAAGTCAAAGGTAGAGGAGCAATAAATGAAGACTGAGCTCAAGCAAGTATTGGATGCTGGCTTACTTGTGCCCTCCCAGAGTCTATGGTCATCCCCATTATTTCTCATAAATAAGAAAAAAGGTGTTCACAGATTAGTGATGGATTACAGAAAGCTGAATAGCCTCACTAAGAAGGACAGTATAAACATTCTTTAGATAGATGATACTCTGGACTGACTCTCTGGCTCAAATTTCCACTTTGCAATAGACCTCGCCAGTAGCTATTGGAAGATGAAACTATTATCAGATCACCAATGAAAATGCGCGCTGATATGCAAAGAAGAATTGCTTTAACCTACCTGGCTCCTCAGGTATTATGCAACGCGCCTGCCTCATTTCAATGGATGATGGATCATATCATGCGAGAACCCAAACTAAGCTGCGTGATCATCTACCTAGATGACATAATAGTGCTCTAAAAAACCTTTACAGATTATCTGGACCACCTAAAGTCAGTTTTCAATGACTGCTAGGCGAACAACATTGAACTAAAGCTTGTATAGTGTACTTTTTCTAACAGGAATATAAAATTTCTAGGATATGCCATATTGTGAAAAGGTATCCAACACTTTTACTATATGGTTATAGAGATCTCCTTAATTCTTATGCAAGGAGCATCAGAGATTAAAGTATACTTAGGTATGAGAGATATTGGCATTAAATTGTCTTCAATTTTGCTCAACTCGCCAAACTCTTGTCTGTTTGCTTGCCAAAACACACCTTTATGTATGGATAGTAGAGCAAAAAACTACATTTGATACTATGAAGGATTTATTAAATAATACCAATTTCATGACATCTGGCCTATGTAAGGCCATTCATCCTTTTTTCATATGCTTCAGACTTAGCTATAGAGACCATTATCCCACAATTAGTTGTTGAAAGCATTAATCATCCAGTTTCCCATTACATCAAGATGCTATCAAAGGCTGAGCAAAAATTACAGTGTCACAAAAAAAAAAATCTTAGTGGTTCTAATCATGGTGAAACATTTCTAGTCCTTATTGTATAGTACAAATTGTACAGCTGTTACAGATCATGCTTCTTTGAAGTGGATGCAATGTATGAAGGATTTGACAGGAAGGATAGCCCAATGTGCTCTCAAACTTCAGCACTATGACATGACCATTGTCCATTAAGCTGGAACAAAGCACATTAACATACATATGCTGATCAGATTGTCCTTACTACATCTAGATAATAGCAAAGCTTAATGATTAGATGACCTAACCATGAAGCTGGACTCTTGAAAAGATGAAGATGAACCAATTCCAAAGATGTTGAAATGACACATGCAATTTACTTAAGTATCCAATGGATTTTTTGGGATTTCATTATGCTCACATATTCCAGCTTAATCAATCATATCATTATATGCTTTATCTGCTGGGAGTGATTTACCCTAGCGGATGTGGGAGTTATCATATAACTTGGTAACTATTGTTGGTTCTTATTCATTATTGGATGTTGATTAGTTCATCAGGATGTGATTCTGCTTGAGATACAGATGTTCCATCAGGGATGATTCCTAACGATGTTTACAAATTGTTTGATTACACAGGGGAAACAAAAAAATGTCTGTTGCATGAGATTTTTAACTGTTACTATGTATTTTGGCATCATGATTCCAAACATGAGTCAGTTCTCCTGCGCATGCATTAGTTATTATGCAATACAGCCAAGACAGAATCATCTTCCTCACTTCATATCAATCTTGGCTTGATGAAGCAATTTTTAAAAGGCTCTGAATACTAAAAATGGATGTTTCTAATCCATTATTTATTCTTTTCCTAGTCTGTCAGTTGATAAAATAAAAGCAGATATGTTTGATGGTCCTCACATTCAATCCCTTAAATGTGGAAAGGCATTTGTCAAGAAAATGGATCAAAAGGAGAGAGCAGTATGAATGTCTTTTTTAGCAGTTATTAACAACTTCCTTAGTAATAAGAAGGCAGAAAACTATTAACTTCTGGTTTAAAGGATGGCAAGTGCATTTGTAATCTTGTATGCAATATGAGTATTAAGATGCACTTTCTAAATAACCATCTGATTAATTTCCTGAAAAACTTGGGGATGTTAGTGATGAACAGGGGGAATGCTTCCATCAAGACCTGAAGACAATGGAAGAGCGTTATCAAGGGTGATGGGACATTTATATGATGGCAGACTACTGCTGGAGCATCAAATGAGACTATCCTAAGCAAAGTCCATAAATGCAAGAGCTACAAGTGCAAATTCTTGCCTTAATGAGTTTTGCATTCCCTTTATGTCACATTGCTACATTAATTAATTAACATCTTCCATCTGTATGTACATATTAATGATATAGGTAAGAAAATTATATTTTTGTATTTAATAGTGTTTTATGTCATATTCATGCTCAAAATAAGTGATTTTATTACTTTGTATTTAGAGCTGTATGCATAATTGTACGCCATTGCATGTTTTTGTGTTTAAATGACTTATAGTATCAACATGAAGGTGGTTAAGATAATATCCTATATTTGTAAGTTGAGATAAATGCAGAAAAATTTTAAAAGTTTATATTAATGTGAAGAAGAGCGGTAGCATAATGTGATGCTTCCTGCTCCACTCTGGTTTTGGGAATTGATTGACACAGGTTTGAAACTAGCACAGGCTAAAAAACTTGGCATGGTATATTTGTCCCAATATTGACCCACCTCATTTGCTTTTATATAATGTGAAAAAATTGTTAGTTTGAATTAGAAATAATGTAGCTTGCAGAGAAAAACTAATTTCAGATATGAAATCAGCGCACCAAATTAGTTAAGAACAAGTGTTTTTATCAATGCAACAAAAAAATTTCCTGTGTTATCAAACGTCAACATATTTAAGTAAATATACTTAATACTCAATAGCAATTAATATGGCAACTTGGCCGAGTGGTCTAAGGCGCTGCGTTCAGGTCGCAGTCTACATTGTAGGCGGAGGTTCGAACCCTCCAGTTGTCATTTTTATCGCTTTATACTAAAAAACTCAGTGTAAAAATACAATCTTAGAGCTTTATTCTAGAATAGTGTCATTAGGCACTTTTTTGTCAATATTGATAAAAAGTATACAATATCTACAATAAAGCCAAATCATATTTTCACAATTTTACTTTTATAAGCTTATTATCCTATATATAAATTAGGGTTTAGCTGTGAGTGCATCTAAACCATGTTTTTGCTCTTATGAAAAACCACCCCAAAGCCACTAAAATAGGGTAGTAATCTACCAAGGAGAAATAAAATACACAGTTTTATTATTTCTAAAGCCTGCTTTTAAAACCTTTTTATATTATAGCAAAACTTTTTAGCAAACCATTATATATTGAAAAATCTTGGGTGTCCTAACTGACTTTCAAATTACCCTTTCTTTTAAATTGTGTTGTGATGTATTAACAACATATATCTTGTTGTTACTAAAGAGCATTGCATCCACCTCAAAACCTTGTTTATTTACATCATTTATCTTTATAGTATAGTAGACTTGATAAAAACATAGAAAATACTCAGTGGCCTGATGAGTATCCTTATACAGTAAGTTTTATTCAGGTGTTATGTTATTATTGTTTGCCAAATGATGGATTGGCCATATTTCTATGCTGCTTTTGAGCTATAAGATTTTTTCTTACTATATTTACCTTTCATTTACTATAAAATTGATTGAAGCAATCAGCCTAAATTGGAAATAATATCTTTACAATAAAAATGTACTTTTTTTAATTTAGAGTCATATATAGCTAGTTTTTATTTTGCTAACCTTATGATGAATCTGCGCCATCAGTAAATTTATGTGCCATGGTGCCCCTTGAAAGATATTTCCCTTTTATTGTGTTATATATGCTACCAGTATTGACTTTTTATTTTTTTTCTAGTGATACTTTAGGCTTTAATGTCAAAAATAAATCACAACAGAGCATTGATACTAAGGACTTTACATGATTTGGAACCATTTCTGATACCAACTATTATGTTAAATGAGAGTACTTTTCCTCAAAATAGTCTTACTTATAGCAGTGTAAAATCAGTATGACTATATTTCTAAATGTGCCCTACTATTAATTTTATTATGCATTAGTAAATTCTAAAAGTTTATCATTTTTTCTAAATTAATTATACTAGTACTATTTTATTATATAAGGTAAGAAATATTACTTCTACAATCCATCTAGTACTAAAAAAAGTTTACTTCTACAATAGATCTTATAAGATATGAGATTTATTAATTTAGTACATTCACTCTTTTTTGTATATAAATTAAATTTAATTTCTTGCAGTAATTTATTAAAGGATATAGATTTTCTATAATAGAAATTTTAAACAATAAAATTCTGTTGTATTAGATTATACTACTCTCAGTTTTTATCCACTATCACATAAAGATCCATATGTGTTAGTGAAAAAATAATAGTGATATATGTAACTTTTATTTACACCCTCATTAGAGTCAAGAGACCCTAATATATATACATAAGAGACAGATATCATTTTCTAAGGATACTTTATAGGTAATACTCCCCAATGCTTTTGACCCTCTTTCTTACCATACTGCCCCTACCCCACAATGCCTAGAAATTTATATACTAAGAGGATTAGGCTCTTATGCAGAGAAATCCCTCACATACACTGGCAAAATGGCACTTTATACATCTAAGTGAGTTCTCATATAATTTTAGAAATTTTTAATATTTATTTAAAAGTAAGCAACTGGAGACATCACACTTGAGGATGGGATGGGTGAGTAATTGGGATTATTTTTAAAAGTGGGTAGCAAATAAAGTAGTTTAATGTTAGTCACACAACTTTGGCATCACACCTTGCTGTGGGTTGCTGTTGGGGGGACCTTGGTTACCACATGTAAATGGGCTTTCCATAAACATGTTTGATATACCACAGAAATTTTGAACATTTGTGAAGTGGCCCATGACGCTACTCACATATGTTGTTCTGGTGGAATGGCATCCCTAAACAGCCAGTAGCCAAAGTTTTTGTTTAGACTAAAGTGGAAGTTGTTGATGGCCCTAGCTGGTTCAGACCCTTGTGGGCTTGCAGTGGTGGAAACCCAGCTACTATGGATTGCCCATAACACTAGAACAAATATTATCTTGTTGCAATCAAGGTCTTAAAGCCTTGATTCAGCCTGGAAGAGCCAGTCTTTGGCTAGATGGTTGGGATTTGTGGTTCATAGCTGTGATAAGCGCATCACTTGTTCCCAGACTTACCACAATTTTCATGATACATATATGTGGTGCAGCGTATCTTCTTTGCTGCACACTGTGCACTTCCTGCGCATGGCATTTAAGTGTTTCCCTGTGCAGAAAAGGCGTTTAATGACTCTTCAATGCAGGGTTGTAATCTTTGGGTGGAGTAGAGGCTCACTCAATATTCTCCAAGTGCTATTATGGAGCTTGAAAGGGTGAATTATTCCCCAGAAATCCAGCGCTGGTATTGGATAGATGCTTGGGCCATCATAATTTGCATTAACTTGTGGCGCTGGGTGCCACTTAAGTTTTAGAGTTTTTCATTTTTGCCTACAGCACATTTCTTGGGGTTCAAGTTCAATTCTTGGTGAGATTTTTATTTTGAAATAATGAAGCATCACCTTGTACTCCGGCATTGAATCCCATAGCCCTATAAACCCTGGGCATGAACCTAGGTATATGAATAGAGTGGTAGGGGATCCAGGGATCTTGAGGGCTAGGTTTCTAGCTATTTGGGTCCTTGCTGAAGATGCCCGTGGAGGCGACAACCCTTCCTGTGAGGTCACAGCACTAATACAAATCATGAATATGTTCACAGCATTGCATTCATGGTCATTTAGCCCCATCTGACCTTCAGAAGTTGGTCCACTTAGTGTGGTGATCCTGGCTGGGGGGAGAATGAGCCCCAGAACCAGGGTTGTATGGTTGACATGATTTTTTTATTTTTATTTTTTGCTGAAGGCAATAGCATGTGCAGGGTACCAAATTTTTAAGAAGAGTATGGTATTGGCAAGGCGACATTTTCCAGTCAAAATGTCTTCCTGAACTTCCACCTTACCACTGTCCTTTGGATAACCTGAAGTATCTTCTCTTCCACCTCTTTAGTAGCTATACCTGCACTTGTGATGGGGATCTTTAGGTGTTTTATGGGTTCCTTTGGGCAAGGCATCTTAAGTGGTGGTGGGATAAAGCTGTATTTCTTACGCTTCTTCACTTTGCTTGGGTTTATGACTTTTATTTTTGTCCTCTTGTTTTTAGGGCCTGAGCGCTTAGCATTTGATAGCACCAAGGCTTGTAATTTGGTTTTGTTGAGTTTGGATTGAGAGGCTTTTTCATATAGGTTGATTATCTCCTCTACCCTTTTGGAATCAGCCTTGGAGGAGACCCTTACCACACAGTTTTCCACAAAGGCTAAGACCTTAAGTGGTTTTTGCCCCTTGCACTCTATATTAGCTAACTCTTTCTCCATCACCTGTAGGAGGGGTCAATTGTAATGTTGTAAAAGTTAGGGCTAAGTGGGTATCCTTGACGGAGGCCTCTTTCTGGTTTGACCAGAGGTGAAATGAATGCAGAACCTAGAACTGAGAAGGTGGACGACAACTGATGGTTTGCTATCCATGAGATAAAAGATTTAGGAATCCCTGCTTGTGAAGTATTGCCGCCAAGTATTCCCAGTCTACTCTGTCATATGCCTTAGCTTGGTCTATAATGCAGAGTGTGCCTTTAGATTCTCTTCCAAGTGTGTTTGTTACTTGGTGGATGTTGTCCCACATGCTCTTCCCTGGGATGTTACCATGCTGTTGTGGGTCAAAGAACTCCTTGGCTTTTTCTGAGAGACGATTAGCCATTATCTTTCCCATTATCTTCATATCCGCATTGATTAAAGATATTGGGCGCCAATTGTTCAGGCCAGTATGATCTCCTTTTTTGTGGAGAACTATGGTATAGGCTTCTGCGCCTCCTGGGATCACCCTCCCCTCTTGAAGACTTTAGTCAAAGAGAGATAGTATGGAATTCTTTATTGCTTCATAGTGTGCTTTATAGTACTCATAGGGGATGCCGTCTGGTCCTGGCAATTTGTTGGTAGAAAGTATCCATAGAGCCTGTGCTAGCTCATCCTCCGTTATGGGGTCAACAAAGTTGACTAAATGCTCAAATTGGTTGGGAACAGCATTGATGAAGTAGTTCTTAGCAGCTTCCTCATTTGGGGCTGCCTTATACAGTTCTGAGTAGTAGGAATGGGTGATGTATGCTACTTCTTCTGGGTCACTATTGGTTTGGCCTTCACATGTTTGAGTTTGGTGAGACTGTCATTTTTTGACCTCATTTTTTAAGTTTAATAAAAATTTGGATTATTGGTCCCCCTGAACAGCCCATCTGGCACCTGCTTGGAGGGCCTCCATGTGCATTTTTTGTTGTTTGTGTTTCTTGACAATTTGTGTCTGTTTCACCCAATCTCTAGCCCAATGTGGTGAGTAGCCGCTACAAGGTGGGTATCTTTACAGACGGTTTAATATTCTCTGAGCTTTAAAATTTTCTTCTATTTCTTTCCTTGTTCAATGGAAGGCTGTGTGGGCTGGGGCGAATAGAATTTCTTATTTTAACATTATTCACTGCTGCCATAAGGTTTCAGAGTTAGTACATCTGGCTAGTTCTTCTACATGATTTTTAGTCTGATCTTCTACTTAGACCAGATTCACGTTCTTTGAAGGCATCTTTTTACAGCGATGGTTCTTGGGCAGTTCTTCATTTTATTGGATACTAATTTCACCATTCTATGGTCTGATAGGTGTAGGTCAATCGTTGCAAAATCTTCAGCTTGTGATTCCAATAAGATGGGTATGAGTATCCAATCAAGTTTAGTGGCTCTTATTAGTTGATTACCTATATATTTGGAAGCTTCAAATTTTGGAAAATATGATTCTGAGAATGGCTTGGCATCTAGAAGGACATTTGTTGCCATTAATTACTGTATTGGGCTTGATCCTATTAGTGAGTTCATGAAATTTGGTCATCTGTCACAAGTTCCATCCAGCCAGCAATTGAAATCTCCTAGCCAAATCATTTCTTCTGGAATGTTCAAGTCAATTAGGTTGCTCAGAAACTCTTTCCTTTTGTCCACTTCAACAGAGGCATATACTGATGAGGCCTGATATGATTGGTTCCCCCATTTGAAGACCAGAACTAGAACCCTTCCTTCCAAATGAGAGTAGTAGTTGGTGATTGTGATGGCAGCTGATGCTTTGACTAAAAATTAACAAAAGCTGGTCCAGAATGTTCGCAAAGGAAGAAAGATCCTGGACCACTCTTCCTCCGTTCCAGTGGTGCACTTGCTTTCCTGCAAGGAAAGCACATCCACCAGTGGGTTTAGCAGGAGCCCTCGTTTCTTATCCATGGACTTATTGAATGAGAGTCCTGCTACGTTAAGAGTCCCAATTATTAACAAGCCCAGCACGCCTGCTATGAATGAATAGGGCCATATTGACCCTGTGAAGCTGCGGTAGCTTGCTTGTGTCTGGACCTAGTTATAGGACCCTTGTAAATGGTTTAGGCTGGTGGTGTACTTGATTGCCATTCTGGTGGCTCAGAGTTCCAATTTGGCTTCTCCATGAAGTGAGCACTGTTGTCCTTTATCCCGTTGAGGGTTGAGAAACTGTTGGCTTGTGAAATGGGTTTGTTAACTGGTACTTGAATGGGTTGGGCTCCATTGTGTACAGGTAGGAAGTGTGCGTCATCCATTTCTGATTGGGATGCCCATTTCTCATAAAACTGTGGCTGCTGGGCTGTTTTAGGGGCGGTCATACTATAGAAGTGCTCTTGTTGTTCAATGTTACACTTGGCTGCTTCCTCACAAGTCGTTGCTTCCTTCTCCTCCTTCTGTTTATTCTGCTTGGCCTTCACCGCTGCCTTTCTGGCCTTCTTCACTTCTTTACGTTGCTCTGGGTAGACCGGTTGGATCACCTCATAGTTAGCTTGTGATCCCCAGAGGCGGGCTGTTAATGCGTCCCCCTAATTTATTTCTTTCAGACTTTCTTCACACTCATTAAACTTTCTTACCTCCCATGTAGCCAGACTGGCATTGTTTTTATTCCCTACTTTGTTACAGCTCGTTCATATGGGCGGGCTCTTTTCTGGGTGGACTGAGAAAGGGAAAGATTGATTCCCCTTTGAGTCCAAGATGTACGCTTTGCGTGGTATTGTATTGATGCCACCATCAGCATTTATGCTTGGGCGTATCATTGCTACAGTTTTGTCTGTAGCCAGGTGGTGCAAGATGCGGTTTTCTCCATTCAAAAATAGATTAGTTCTCCATATGCTCTCAGGCCGCTTGTTAGTGCTGCCTCCAGGTAGTCCCGCTTTTCAGTGGCTGGGTTTCCTTCTAGTACCACATAGAAGATTTCATCATCCCAAATATGGGTTAATGTGATTGGGATATTGGCTGTAATTTTCTCAGGCTCCTTTCCTACTCTCATCTTAACGTAGATAACTACAAATGGGGCAACTATTGCAGCATCTGCGGCCTCAGCAATAGCAAAGCCAAGGTTTAAGGTTCCCATCATGAATTTTTCAGTCAAGCTTACAGCTTTTGGGAAGCGTCCTGGGATAGCCTGACAAACTGCTACATATTGTAGAGCTTCTTTAACGCCAAAGTTAATGCACACAACAAATTCATGTTGGGACTTAGAAAATATGTGGCTGATGTTGCCAGTTCAGTAAAAAACTTGGACCATCTTGAGATAATCACTGATTGGGACAAATGGTCTCTTTTTTGCACTACAATTAAAGTTTAGCAGCTGGGCCTTCTGGCCCATGCTGTTCCCCTTCATCACTGCTGCATAGGTGTGGGAGTTCAGTAAAAAAAGTCGCTTTGTCACCCCCTTGATTGGACGGCACAATTAAGACAAGTTGTAATTGGTTGAAGCAATTTAATCACCTGTAAACAAAAGTGATGCTTATGGGAAAGAAAAGCTTGAGTTATCATATAATAATGCCCTTTTCTAGAATTTCTCTCCCATTCCCAAATCCCAAAAATCCCTTTTACCTAAGTTTTACAGTAAAATCCACTAATTTTACCATGAACTTTAATTTTCTGTTTTCCAATTCCATATCACCCTTTTTATATTTTTCCAATATTCCATTTTCAAATTTTTCATGTCACCAATTAAACGCTGGACCACCACATGTGGAATGCGTCTCAAACTACCTTTTCTAAAAAAGTTTAAAAAGCTTAATTAGGGCGCAGCTAATTGGCATGCCTCATCTTACTCCAAACCCAAATTCTTATGACAATTTTGTGATTCTGATCCTTACCATGTACACACTCAAGAATATATACAAATGGAAATTCACCACAGATAATATGTATTCAAGGAACAGCGTAGCCACCTTCTTTCTCATAACTTCCTTTATATAGGTCAGTGCCCTCACTTGTGAGGGCACTGACATATTTTGCTTTTCTTAAGCTCTGCTTTTTTGATAAAAACTTTTCTATTCCAATTCTATTTGGTTTATCATTTTAACAGCATTTTGAACATCATGGCATGCATTGATGCAATCATGCTAATGCTTAGATGGCTCATCCCTCATTTAATAGATAGTTTAGGGGCCATCATTTTTACTAGTCATTTGGTGCCTCAGGTGGTTCCATGGCAACAGTGCAGTGATAACCAATGTGAAATTGGGATATCTTGGTCCTAACAATGTTTCCTAATTGACAAAATTAGCTTTAGATAATAACATCATAACATATGGTAATTATATTGAAAATGTCTTTGGTTTCTTTCTTGTATTAAGCTTTGGGAAAATAAAAAAGTTATCTGGGTATACTCTATGTTTTGATGGTACTATAATTAGAGTCTACACTAATTACTTACAAAATAAATGTGGCCAGCATGATATTTATATGAGTTGATTTTTTATAAATAATTGTTATTTCTTTTTTATTTAACCGAGGCAAGCTGACCAGGGGACAGGCATTACTGAAAGAAAGAAACAATATGAAACCTGAACAGGGTCAACTCCATCCAAGAAAGTTTTTCCACCTCTGGATTGGGACTCAAATTTTTCTGGTTACGTCATGGGTAAGGTTTTCGTGTTATTAGACCTACTAACCACCAATAGCTTCCTTTGGCTGACACCCCAATTGATGTGCAAAGGGCAGGAATCAAACCTGCAACCTTCAGGTTGGTAGCTGTACGCCCTTACTGACTCACCTTCCACCCCCAAAATAATTGTTATTTCTTCATTTTATATTAAAGATTTGGAAGTATCATAAATTTTTAAAAATAACAAATTATTTTCTTCTTTTGTACTTCATTTCAATATTTATTATTATATATTAAAAATAATTAGAATATACACCTAAAATTTTCTTTGTGACTTGATTAACATCATCTGCAGAGAAGATAATAGTATAAGGTAATTTTACAACAGCATAAGCATACTAATATTGTAATATAATTCATTATAAGTTTAACAAAGTATTTATAATGTATCACTATATGGTTTATAGCACTGTACAAAGTTTTTAGTTTTAAAGGACATCACTCAAAATTTACATATCAGTATTGTGATAGTACAATCCATAATTGAACACCATATTTCCAATGCTAAAATAAAATATAGGATTAGGATTTTAGGCTTAGTTATAATGTCTTTGTTTGTGTCAGGAGAGGTGTTTTATAAAATTATTAGGCCACTGCTTGAGGCGACCTTTGGTGATAAGGTTTATCATGCCACTAGCCTGTGATTTTAGTATATGAGGCACAGGGACAGAGAACTATGCCCTTTTTAGAGAGCTGCAATATTTTATTAAAGGTCCCAAGGGTGATGTAAATCCATCAACCATCAGGTACCTACAAAACTAGGCAACCAGGAAACAACACATGCAAAAAAGAAATATAAATTTTTATAACTTTTTAAAGCAAAGAACAATTAACCCTAAAGAATAAAGTTTTTCTAAATTGGCCAATTGTTGGATTACAAGGTCTGAAAAGTAACTATTCTTTAAAGTATAGCTCAATGGGATTGTAAGGAGTGATCACACTAGGAGGCTAATAACTGGAATATTATAAGTTGTATTGTCAAGAGAGGCACAGTGTTACTTCAACGCCCTAATTTTTTATAAGTAAAAGACATTATTAGCAGTATAAAAGAAGTTATTTATCTTTTGCAGTTGATAGTAATTATATCTTTTGGGAGAATCAAAAATAATCAGGATCTTATCATTCTGACTTAATAAGCCTTTTTGGTTGGACCCTTTTACTTTGGACCTTTATACTAAGTTAAATTGGAATAAAGAGGATTAAAATTAGCTGTAAAAATTGTTTGGAGGCTCAAGTCTGTTGTAATTAGAGCTTAGGCATCAAACCACAAACACACAGGTCAAAGGATACTTTTATATATCAAAGGAAAATGTATGAGGATAGTGACCTTGAAATAGGAAAATAAAGACTTTAGATCATATATAGGTTTACTGATAGCTTTGATAAGCTTAAGGTAAAAATAAATCCTTTTCAATATGAGAGTCCCATCAATATAAAACAACAATAGTCAAGAATATTAGGTAAAGTATTATTATTTTTGGAATGCTAGAAAATTTAGTCTAAATTTTATAAAAAATTTAAAACTTGATGATTGTTTTATGCAAGCTTGCAGGAAAGGATTGATAATAATAAAAAAGTGGTGAATCTTTTTACATAACCATAAAGCCAAAGGTAACTCAATAGAAAGTAATTTGGGGTTTGGTGCCAGTGGGGTGAAAAGGAATTGAACCTCATTATATATATCCATAGTCAAAAGGGCAAGGTGAGGCAAATAAAAGTAACTTAATACTATCTATTACAACTACATAAAAACGTGGGTGCAAAGGCAAAGTACTCCGTAGTAAATTAGTTCTATAGATTGACATTGACATTTAGCCCAGAGGTATCAAAACCTCTGTCTAACTATATATAAAATATAAAATCTAGAAACACAAAATAACTTGAATGGGCGGTCAAACCAAACTGCAATATTATCCTCTACTTGACCAAACACTATATCACAAAAATGAGTGGGGGTCAGATAAGCTGCTAGGAAAATGAGGCTATTAGTCCAGGCAACAGATAAAAAAGAAATGATTTGATGCCTTTCAATTTGCACTAGGTAAAAGTAAGTGTTACAGAGACACCATAATTTACCCCTGGTTAGGATAAACAGCACCAGAGGTGGCAATAGGATCCATTTGGATCAATGAAGAGGCAAAAGAATTTACCATATAGCCCCTCAGGTATCATTAAGTCAATATCTATTCTCACAAGGGCTTGGTGGCTGAGCGCCATGGTAAAGCTACATCCAGATTATAGTGTGATGGCATTAGACCATAAAATAATACTAAGAAAATTTAGAGCGCTATTGCATTTTTTAAGATAGCTAATTGGGATGAAGCCTACCTTCTTCATAAGTTTAACATTTAGAATGGTTGCATTTGAGCTTGAGTTGAGAGAGATATTCAACATTCTCCCACCTAGGACTCTGTGGAGGCAAAGCATACACATTATCAACCAATATATGGTGCAAGCCTAAGAAAAATTCCTTAGAATCATCATACCATAAATCAGGAGGGTTGATGATATTACATGGACTAAGCGTCATATTCCTCTTAATCGCCTTCAATTCATTATTGATTGTGTCAACCAAACTCTTGTTAACTATGCCCATGAGGCTACGTTCATTGTCATATAATGCCTTAGAGTAATAAAGTGGAAAGTTTGGTACCCATATATCCAAAGTATTATCTTCAAAATTGGCTTAAAGCGCATATTTTCTCATAAAAGAGGTACCAATAAGTAGCTCATAATTGTCATGAGGTAAAATAATTGCTGGATCAGACAAAACTCTAGTACAAACCTCAGCAGTAAAGAGCTATAAACTACTAGTGAGGTAATGGCGTTAGACTCTGTGGTCCCATATATTTGTAAAGAGAAATATCATGTTAAAATCAACTTTCTATATTATTGTCAAGGAAACTATGTTGATGGGTGCCTTACTGACCACAATTTCCCAAACTTTAATCTTATAAATACTTATATCAATGTAATTACACTCAGCGTGATTATCTGAGCTGGTAAGCTTACAAATGTCAAGAGTATCTGATAACTCAGGTAAGTAAACAAGTCACTGTTCATCTGTGGCCGTGGAGGTGTAGCAAAGTTATTTTCTATAAGCGTAGCGGACATTCAGCCAATGAAGCAACATTCTGTATCATTTAAATTCTTTAACTAAGTTTTTCCAAGATTCCAGTGGAATTAGAATATCCCTTTTATACTCCGCCATAGCTTTTACCACCTTGTTGTCTATGGACAAGGTCATTTAATAAATGCTAGGTTCCTTCATAAAGATCAGTATTTGATGCACCAAAAGTAAGGGTGCAGCATCAGAGGTAATTCACCATTTCAGTTATGGTAATTTAAATATTTTTTATGGGTAACATGGCCCTATACAAATCCTTCTAGGGCTCAAAGGCATGGCGGAAAGTGATATAAGCATCTTAATGGCTCAGAACCTTAGCCCCATACAACACCTGGGCTTCATAATAAAACAGTCCGCAAAGGCCAATACTTAAGCACGTGGAATAAAGTTAATTGAAAGGAAAGAGGGTTTTCATTTCATAAAACAGATATGCCCAATAAAACCCATAATTTATAACTTCTTTTAGCATTATTATAAGATATGCCAGCATCACAAAGCTTAAGCATTACCAGCTCTTGACTAACAGGTTTAACAGATTCATCAAAGTAACCAGTTTGGCCTAACTGTTGGTGTTCCCAGTGTTACCTTGAACAAATGCACAATCATGTAAATATTTCTGCACTTATTGAAATTGGACATGTTAGCCAAGTTAATATGAGGCGCATCCCTGGAGTGTTCAATATTGGAGTTGTAAAAGGTGGGATTGACAAAAGCTGTGGACTCAGGGGAAGAATATTTAGTAGCCATGTAGGAACAAATTTTTGGTTCAGGTATGGTAGTCAAAATGTCAGGCAAGTTGGCCACAACTGCCTCCATATTATTTTTGGAATCAGAATCTGAGAGGTAATCCCAGCGTGATCTAAGATACATTACAAGAAGCATTTTTATGTCATGGTGAAGTTATTATTACTAAACTGCTAAAGTGGTGCCATTAAGCCTTGAATTGTTGGTAAGCCTGTTTCTGTTTCT
Organism: Massospora cicadina; assembly: GCA_022478985.1. NCBI lineage: Eukaryota > Fungi > Entomophthoromycota > Entomophthoromycetes > Entomophthorales > Entomophthoraceae > Massospora > Massospora cicadina. The sequence continues at coordinate 94,141 of JAKSZP010013265.1, forward strand.
GGTTAGACTTGACCATATGAAAACTAAGTCTCATTTTTATTGTTCTTGAGATTAGACCAGGATATGTAAACTGTTCAACTCCCAATATATATTGGTAATAATGTGAATTTTTCCTTCCCTCAGTAGATCAAGGCCGTCAAGGCAGTGTGAGTCATAGGGGTATCCTCCTTTCTCATTAGTCAGTCTGATCATTTAAGAATAAATCATTGCAAAATCAGGCCATAATGCTAGAACTCAGTTGAGCCTCATCATAGTATGGTTCATCATAAAAAATACATGGGGTCACCCCAGAAATCATCACCAAAGTATGACATTTTAAGGTTCTTATAACAGAAGACAGGGTCCAAAAGTGTCCCCTGTAGTGAGAACTAAATGATGTGATATTTGCTTAGGCATCAAATTAAAAACGCACATGTCTAAGGATGCTTTTATATATAATAAAGGAAACTGTACGAGGACAGTGACTTGAGATAGGAAAATAAAGAGGTTAGCTCATATATAGGTTTATTGCTAGTTTTGATAAGCTTAAGGTAAAAAATAAATCACCTTAAATTGAGACTCCCATCATTATGATTTGACAATAACCAGGAATAGTGGGTAGTGTATGTTATTTTTGAAATGCTAGAGAACATAGGCCTAGATTTTGGGGATAAAAAACCCAATGAACGTTTTGCGCCATCCTAGGGCAAGGGAGAGATGATAAAAATAAAATTGAGAGTTAAGTTTACATAGCCGTAAATCCAAGATAACTTGATAATAAGTGATTTGGATATGATGCCATCAGGTTAAGAAAAAATCTCATTATATATATCCATAGTTGGAGGGCCACGTGAAGCAACTATTAGTAAATTAAATTAATTAACAACTATGTAAAATGGTAGGCGCGGAGTCAAAGTAATCCATAGTAATGTAGTTCTATAGATTGGCATTGACATTGAGGCCAGATGGATAAAATACTTCGTTCTATTAAGTAGAATATAGATTAAGCTATAGAAACATAAAATAGCTTAAATGGTTGGTCAAACCAAATTTCAACAAAGTTCCAACACCCCTTGTTAAAATTCCAGCCAAAACTGAAAATTAAATACCTCTGATGGTGATATTTGAACCTGATCTCAAGAATTAATTATTACCCCTGTCATGGCTCAATCTATTCTAAGGAATCAAAAACTCCTGATGTTGGAGTCCAAACCCAGTCCAGATGATCATAAGTTACTACTATAGGTAAGTAACAAGATGTCACAGAAACCCCAAATAGCAAATCATTATAGATCTCATCTTGAAAGTGTTTGGTGTTTTCTCCAATGATTCATACCTGGCTTCTTCTATCTATAAGTTTCAGCAAATGAACTAGATTACATTTTAACGCAATATTTTAGTTGCTACTATCATATTAAAATTAAAGATAAATCAATTAAAGAGCTTTTACCCTTAATTGTTGGTTAGATTTAAAAGGACATAAAATCCATGAACTGGTGGATTTGGTTGCCTTGACTCCTACTAGATGGCTAAAATTCTTCCCCCATGTCCTGAAAAATCTAGTGATCCCTGTCAGGTCACCCTGAGTCCCTGGCAAACTTGCCAATCGTGATGAGCAATGTTGTAATCCTGGCAATTTGTGAGCTTGTGGGTGCTTGTTAGGCTCAGAAATTCAACAATGTAGCAGTAGCTGGAGTATTGAGACTCTTAACTGCTATTTTATGATTTCAGGGTAACTCTTAAATCACTAATAAATAAAATGTCAACTATAAAGATGGGAGTATTAATATCACTTGCGCTTATTAAAACAAGAGTTATATTACTAAATTAAACCCTTCCTTTATTTACAAATTGGGAGGCCAAATGTGGGATATGCTAGGATTCATGATAGGCAGGGAGGTATTCAATTTTTCCAGATGATGATTTGGCCTATCAGAACTTCCAAAAGGCGTCTCATCTCAATAAAATAAATTTTGGGTATTAGGTAGAGGATAAGAATGATGTAACCGTGGGGAAACATTTTAGTATAATCATACTAATAAGCCATCTTTAGAAGTACTTTTACCTTGGCTAATTACCACAAGGCTTAATGGACTATTGGTTGATAAAATATCTTTGTCCCCCTGAACTCCCTTATGGTCTATATTAGATTGTTTTCTTTTAGAAGTTGAACTAAATTTGAGTTAGTGCTTAAGTGGACTTCCAATTCCGTTGACTTATTCTACCAAGGGTTTGGAATAACCAGCTCACTAATATCAGGGCTATTCAACCAAAGGAGAGGAGTATAATAATTACTTCAATTGGGATTATTCCGCCAATAGTTGTGAGAATAGCATTTACTAGATTTTTGGAGATATTTAACACTAGTTTATTCTTACCAACTCATCATACATCTGGTTGACTGACAGCAATAACTTCTTAGAGTCAGTACCACATCCTACTGTGATGCCGCCTGCCTCAGTGAGTAAGCAGTTAATGCAAATGTAGGAGATCCTGTGTCAACTTGTAACCTTTTATTAACTGCATTTATGGTACTATACCTCCAAAATCATTCTATTGAGCATTACCAACTACAAATCTTGGATTTCACAAAAGTCCTCCAACTTCTCCTCAATGAGGCCTTTTTCCCAAGGAGATGAGCAAAAAGAACATGAGAACTCGTGGTACTGACCCCTATGATGGGCTTAGCCTCTAGTTCAATGCTCAACTGAGAACAGGTCAAGGTAAGAAGTTCATAGCACTACTTTCACCAAATTTTTATCCCACCCTGCATCATCTGTTACAGATATCTGGTTTTCATCACTAGTAACTACTTTGACGTCTATAGCTATCAGAAACCTTGCACTTGCTTTTTCTCTAATAAACCGCTCTGCCTCCAACTTTGACAGTGAGAACCAGTGCGCCATTTTGGAAAATTGGCAACTCATCAATGAGATGCAGGTTTTTTAACATGTCCTGATGAAGGTATAGTGAGATTCGTCCATTTGGAACTATCCAATAAATTAGTAATCCGGAAATTGTCATACACAAACAGATTGGTTTTGGTGCCACAGGAGTACAAAACCAAAATTGACTACCGAGACCTCCATGGACAATCGCCTTAAGGAGATAATTTACAATACTTGAATACTCAGGAAACAATTGTTTCTATGGACCGCCAGAAATGGCAGGCAAGGTTGGTCCTCCTGAAATCCCAAGGCTAACTGGCCCCAGACCACCTGAAACACCTGGAGAATCTGGTTGCACTGGAACTCCAGGTCCCCTGGTGCCCCTGGGCCAACGAGCTTCTAGGCATAGTACTAGTTTGGAGATCCATTTAGACAGGCGAAGCTCATTAATACAGAATATACAACATCTTGATTTCCAACTAGGACGCGTAACTTAGGAAGTAGAGCTCACTAAGTATGGGGTGCCTCTCCATGCTGAAGTTTCTCAGGCGCCCGCCATGATCAACTCAAAACCTTGGCTGCCCTACCCTCCTCAAAATGGGTTTAAACAGTGAATGCTCACCACAGAACAGCACTAACTCAAGCTTTGGGGCACAATGCCAGTTGAAAAAATTGAAATAAAACAGTTGGTACAGCTCTTCGCCATGAGAATGACCCTTTGTGCTGCCCATGAATGAGTTGATTTGGTAGTTGATGATTTAAATGATTTGTATAGTCAAGTGGATGCCCTCCATCCCCATAATATTACTGGGATACTGTTTCCTCCTTAGATGAAGTTCACCTTTGGTGTCTGTTCATTATATCCATCCACCAATTCCTACAATTAACTAGTTCAAGCCTTCCTTCAAGGAAAATATATCCTTGGGAAAGAAGTGTTTTATTCTTTTTTACTGCTATGAAAGTGCAATGGAGGAAGCTACCAACTATTGTTGGTTCAAGCACTTAATGAACTAATTCAGCCAAGTAGTGAATGATATAATGGTACCCCAGTTAATGACAAAGCACTTGGAATGAGCTAAAGACTGATCTGCTCTTGTAATTTGAGAGTGATTTAACTCACTAACCAAAACAGACTTTTATGGTGATAAGCCTTAAATGGGGGAATCCATCAATGATTTGCCCAAAGGTTTTATCTTAAAGCCCAAACCTTATGTGCGAGAAATTGGCTTACCTTGATTGACGCCATTACCACTTCCTTATTAGCATTTAAATCAGAGCATACATCCAGATATACCTCAAGGCGTTGAAGCTTAATCTAACGTCCCACCTGATTATTAAGGAGGTCCTTATGGAAATTACTTCAAATCTGTTTAAACCTGATGGCCTCCTCCTCATAAATACAAGACTTGGCCCCATATATTAGAGGTAACTATTCTCAAATCTCTTCTCCCTACCTGTAATGCAGATAATGAAAGATTTCCAATTATACTTTGGACAACTGCCACAAACACCTTTGAAACAATGTAGCAAAAAATTCAGCCAGCTTATATAAAGAGGCTCCTTTTGCTGACGAAACCTGAGTGCCTCAAATTTCCAGTTCTGTGCCTTTTACTTCCAGTTGCTTTGCATTAGCTTCCCCAGCCAGAGTCAACGTACCCCCACTATTCAAGGCAATGAAGACCTTAGGCTTGTTTTATTCTTATTTTTCTTATCTACCAAATTAATTTCTACATTAAGCTAATAATGAGATCCAGGCTTAATTAATAATATTTATTTTAAGCCAATTAAAAAAACTTCAAGACTGGCCTAGACAAAAAGTTTTTATAGATTGTTGCATATATCTACTAAGTTTCTACTAGCTATTAATTACCAGTTTATATCCTCAGTGGTATGGGTGGAAGTAATAAATTATAAAGTTAAAGTTTTGGCTATAATTGATGCCTAGTACCCAGTTAACTTCATATCCTCCTAAAATATAAAAAAATAAAAGTGGCTTCTGACTTAATCCATGAGGCTGAGTATGGAACAGCGGGAGCTCAGCACACTAAAGCAATTAGAGCATACTCTGCCTTACCCCTAAGATTTGAGAAGTTTTTTGATTACTGCCCCTGCCACGACCTTAAAAATAAAAAAATGTGAATTATTCATTAGAGTTCAACTAATGTGAGAAATCAGCTGTATAACTAGCCATAAGGAACATTACCTTTATATCCTGGGATATCAGATACCACTAGTATCTTAACTCCTGACCAAAACTAAGGGGCCCCAAAGAAGTGTACCCGTCTCATTGAGTATCCCATCTTTTTCTAACAGAGAGTTTATCAAGTCTTGGGGCTTAAAACAAAGTTTCCACCTGAGGCAGTGGATGCTAAAGGTGGAATACCTCTCTATGCCCCCATTACTTTATAGCCTCCTGGTTCTCTAGTAGTGGTGGACTCCAGAGTCAAAATCTGAATTCTTCATAACCATATTATAGTTTTGTATGGACACCCTAATTTTTCTAGCAAGGAACTTTTGGCATGACCCAGGATCTTGGATCATGTTTATAAAGGTTATCTCTAACTTGTTGGTATATTTAACTGACCAGGCTCTCTACGTCCCTGGAAATGGCCATCGCTTATGTAAACCTCTGCCTATCAAACATATCATTGATGTAAGTAGTTTTTAAAACTCAACAAGATCTAGGGTTTTGATCCCAACAATCTTTTCTATAGTTGAGAGTAAAGTTGGGGACACTTCTTCTGACCAACGCAAAATTTTAGAAGCTTTATTAAATGAATATTAGGATATTTTTTAAAGGACCTGGCAATTATGGGAAAATGTCTGGAGTAGTTCACCAAGTGGAAACTGAGGATCACCCCCACATAAAGATTAATTTTTTTCAAAAGTCTATAGTAGAGGAGGCCTAAGTGGCTCATGACCAAAAACAACTACCAGTAGCTTGGCTACTGGCACCTTTTATAAACCCTTGGGCTTCCCCTCTGCTATTAATCCGCAAAAGAGATAGTGGACATAAAGTTGTTATAATTATTGACAACTAAATTCCATTACCCATAAGCATATCTACCATCTACCTCATATAGATGACTCTTTACGTTTAATGTCAGGATTGATGTATTTCTTAACAATGGATCTCTCCAGAAATTACTGGAAAATTGACCTATAATCTAAGAATCAAGAAAAAGGTGCCCTCATCTCTAGTGAAGGGCTGTTAAACATACCCAGATGCCATAGGGGCTATGCAACACCCCTGCTACTTTCCAAAGAGTAATGGAATTCTTATCAAGAGACTTAAAATGATCCTGTGTGTCAATCTATCTCAATGACATGACCATCTTCTTGCAAACTTTCACCAACCACCTAGCTCACCTTAGGGAGTCTTCCGGCGATTATGAAAAACTTCTCTAAAGTGAACCATGAAAATGTTCCTTCTTCCAATAAAAATGGATTTCCTAGGACACAGGGTAAGTCAAGAATGAATATTTTAAATGGAAAAACAAAGTTACTGCCATCTCCAAAAATGTCACCTCCTAAGTCCCTTTGAGATATGTATTTTCTTCTGTAAAGGTAAGATAGTATAGCCAATTCATTCCTCATTTTGAATATACATCTGAACCCTAAGTTTACTTGTTAAAATTGAATTCCTTTCCAGTGGGAATAAGAGCAGCAACAATCCTCAAAATTATTTAGTAGCTTTTACCCATTTTCCTATTCTTATAACCACAACTTTAACAAACCATTTTTACTATCTAACAATGCTATTGATATTTCTATAGGAGCTATATTTTCCCAGCACAATGTAAATTTAGTGGACCACCCCATTGCTATTACAGCAAACATTTATCCAATGCTGAACGCAACTATAGTTTAACAGTACAAGAGTGTTTGGCTGTTTTAATGGCCATCAAACACTTCTGACCCTATTTATATGAGTCCCACTTCACTATACTTACTGATCATGCCTCGCTGCAATGACTTCAGCAGATGAAAGATCCTGATGGGCGTTTGGTCCAATGGTCTCTAAAGCACAAAATTATGAATTCACTATTATCCACTGCCCAGGTTCAATTCATCATACTTCAGATTTTTTCTACATGTTACATATCATAACACTAAGTGAACTTGAGGAAGATTGACTCCATGATCACTGATTTAACCTCATCTGTGGAAGGATGAGTACTTCACAAACAAAAAAGAGTTGATGAAAAGGTCGTCAAATACTCAACTATAGGATGGTACACTCTTTAAACTAATATCAGCATTTTTTACCCTATGTCTGATCTCAGCATTTATATATTATTTTAGAAGGACAGTTTCAAGTTGACCACGGAGAATTTGGAAACCCTGTAAATGGCTCAAAGCTCAGTGCTGTAGGGAAAGGATGATCCCCTCTTTTCAGAATGTACTGGAGTCTTATCTGGTATGCAAAAGTCAAGCTTGCCCTACTCCTCGACCCCAACACCCAGTGGTTACTCCCTGTAAACTCTTTCATATGGTTAGTATCAATGTAATGGGCCCTCTACTTCAAGAATCTAATGACCATCGAATCCTCATACTGGCTGTCAATCTGAAACAAAGTGGACTGAAGCCATATCTCTTTCCTCAGCTTCAGCAAAGGCTACCCTTTCATTTTTATAAATAAATCATCACCCAACATTTGTGCCATAACACAAACCTCTCTGATAATGAGCAAAACTTTCAGTCATCACTAGCGCAAGGAATAATTGAGTTAATGGGGTACACTCAAGTGTTACTCACCCCTTACCATCCTGCAACTAATGAGATGGTAGAGTGAATATACGCTAGATTAAACTAAACCCTTTGGAAAATCGATTGACCAATCCTTTACATTGGCCACAGTAATTAACTAATGCAATTCTAGCCTTTAAAAATTAGTTACCATCAGATTATAAAAATTTCTCCTTTTAAAGCCTTGTATGGAAGGAAGTTTTAATTGTCCTCTAAAGTGCAAATCATTTAGACCAAGCTCTTCAAAAAACCTGAATTTATGATGCGTGGCGGCTCCCCCTTTTGGGTTGGGCACCACTGGTACTAAAGCCTGAAGTTACTATGAGAGTTATCAATAACAAATTCATTTTGCTTCAAGCTCTGGCTTCAAAGAGTTTGTCTGCTACCACCTCCAGAGAAACAAGATGGCTCAATGATAAATATGACCCTCTGCATACCTTTCAGCTTGGCAATTTGGTCCTCTTTTACCATCATTGACCAGGTATATGAGATAACAAGTTTGGTTCTAATTGGTCAGGACCCTACAAAGTCATAAATAAATGGGAAAATGAACATTTCAATGTTTAGTTATTCAGGGAACAGTGATACATTGGGTAAATAATCAATTTTTATGACCCTTTGCCCCCTATGCCAAGATCTAGAATGTGACTTTGTCAGGGTTCCAGCCTGAGTTGAAAATTTTAATTATCTCTGATGGCAGGATTTGAACACAATACAAGGATTAATTAATACCTGTAATGATTGGTTTCAATTGACTGTTGCATTTTGGCTCAAATTCAAATTTTTGAATCTGAGCCAAATTTAAAAGATTTCTGGTTTAATCAAGTTTGAGCTCTGTGTTGTGCCTTGCCCAAAATATTGATTAACCTCTTGCAAGCCTTATCAATGGTTTGGGTGAGGCCCTGGAAGGGCTACTTTAAAGGTTTTCCTGAACAATTCTGAACTTAAATCAAATATTACTCTGGAGTTTATACCCCAATCTGGATTATTCCTGTGGCTTTGAGGCCACCCTTAACTTGTCTTATGGTGGATTATGGCGCCTAACAATTTTGATTTGCTCAAGAGTGGTGTTTTCATTTGATAATAAATAAAATAAAGTTAATTCTGGGGTTTTCTACCTCATGCGCCTATTTCATCTTTTTTCTTGTTCCAAGTTTCATTAGTTTAAAGTGTTGGATTTTAGGCTCTTTACTGCTCGCTGGTGCGTTTGGAACATAAATTCCAACAATAATTAACAGTAGAAGTTAAACTATCTACTGCTAGTTTAAATTTGTTGTAGGGGGGTTTTTGATCACTTAGTAAATAGAAAATGGGAAACTTTAAGTAACAGCAATAAGTGGGTTTTATATGGTTTTATTTTTAAAGTGACATAGGGGGAATAAAAAGCAATTATCTTTTAATGTTCCTGCCTAGTATTTATAAATGACTTGGACTTGAAGTGCAATAAGCATCAAATTCATTATTAGCTTTGAGTCTAAATAAAAAATATGGTCATCTGACCTATTGGAGCTCACAAACCTTGGATCACTTCAATGGAACGGCCAATTATGGGTTGAGAGTTAGTATGAAATGTCTGTGAGGTAAAGATTTTATATACTTGAGCCAATTCCATTGAAGGAAAATAGCTGCACCTTGTGAGACACCCTTTAAAGCTATAAAAGGGGGCGTTTGCGGCGTAGGTGCTTGAAAATTTTTAGAAGTAGGCTGGGGAGGAACCTCCGATGGACTCCCCAGATTTTGCCGCATAATTGGTGCAATATGCTTGCCTGAAATCGTCCTATTTGGCTGATTATTATTGAAAATTATTGCCCCAATTTTAAGAGTTCCATTGAGAATTGGCCAGGGTTTTTGGCTGATTTTGTCCTCATTTTAATCATTATCTGAACTGAAACACTCTTATTACATAATAAGACTTATAACTTTCTGACATAAAGATTTAATTATCCAACCTTATGCTGGATAATCTTTTGGCATTGAATATTGAAACCAAACTGAAGGCAAGATAGCGATAAGGAACTGGAATTTTCCTGACTGGTACAATACCCCTGTTGTGGATCATCCTATAGTTAAGGAGTCTAACACTCCCGATTTTGGAGTCTAAAAACTAATCCAGACAATCAGATGTCATTACTATGAACTAGTAACAAGATGTCGCAGAAACCCCAAATTGTGAATCAGTATATATCTTGGCTTGAAAACGCTTGAAAATTTTCACAGTATTTTTTTAGTACTAGTGGACCCAACTTAAGGAGGGGGTACATCCATGCATCTTTATTTGCAATGTGCTAAACAAGGAGATTGTCATATTAATAAAAATTCCTAGCATGTTGCCTCAGTATAAAGCTTAAGCATCAATATTAGAAGGGGAAGAGGGGTTGGGAGTGTTGGAACTCAAATTTCAGAAAAAGCAAGTTGAAAGAAGTCAAACCTATATCTCATCCACCTATTGATTCAATACCCAACTTGAGGCTGACAAAGTCATCCACCCCTGAACCAACCAACGGAGGAAGAGAGGTCTAGATGCCAGTAAAACCAATGCTACAAAGAAGCCTCCCTTTTAAGTCAGGATGACTGCCATGAGACAAAGAATGACGTCTAGTCACGCGCCTCTCCTGAAGTCCGAGGAGATCTCAATTGTCAGTTCAATATAGAACATCCCATGAGTAATAAAACCTACCATCCTATAATTATCCCAAGCTTTAAATAAAACAGATTACTGTTTTTTGCTTATTTAATTTTTTAAATGAGCTTCCTAGCTTTAGAATTTTAGTGAGGTCATTCAGCAAGCCTTGATAATTTTGGCAGTTCTGGACCCTTACTGTACTTTAATGAGAATAACCATGTCCTCATCTAAGCAGCTTTAAAGCCTGCCCCTTCATCCAGCCCTGCTATCCACAGTGCTGACAGGGTAGATTTTCATCATGCACCAGTTTCTTCAGGTGGAAGGCAAAGATGAATAAAATGGGGATTGGAGCGTTAATGGTTTGGGGCAGAAGAAAATAGAGGTAAATAATTCCTTGTCAATGAGTCAGCAGTAAAATCGTTTCAGTGTATTAAGCAAGCTGGTGCTCAGAAAATGTAATGAGTTTGGACACACAAATAAATAACTTGATTCACTGGTGAGTTTGAGGGCAGTTATGATCAAAAAGTGAAGCTCTCGCAACATCAATGTATGTGCAGCCTGCAGCAAATGCAATATTTTCAATACTAAATTTAGCGTCAGCAGGGAAAGTATATGGGAATTAGGGATAAGACTATTATTTCAAAGGTTCCATTGCTGCATGGAGGGTTTGGCAGAAGAGTGAGTTTTTGGGGGCAATAGATGATTTAAAAGTCTTTTTATGTGTACTTTTGTAAACTGTGAAGCTGTTACAAGGGCAGAAAAATTGACATGGAGTCAAATCAGGGGGATGGGGAAAAATTCAGGCCAGTCAAATTCAGGGTTAATTCTGTACAGCCATTCTTGCTCATTAGTCCATTCAATATTCTAAAACAGATTTTATCTGGCCAGCGCTGGGCCAGCAACAGATGTTGGTTGGGTGTCAAGAGCTGATTGGCTGCGTACAATAGACCTTGACAACTCTGCTGGCACTTGTACTGTAATATTCTCAGGAATAGTTTTGGCAGTTAAACTCCAATTGGGTAGCACCATGGAAGCAGTGCCCGCAGCAGATGAGAGTATGGATGGAGGATCAATCACCAATCAAAAAATTTCAACAAGGTAGTAGTGGAGATGACACCAGAGGGAGGAGCAGCAAAAGCAGCTTTAGAGGAAACTTCTGAGACTTGCACTTCAAGTGGTCAAGTCCAAGGAACAAGAGACAGATGGCAAGGCCAATTTCTGATGCATGCCCAGAAGGTATGATCAGGGTAAATCTGATCATGGCACTGGGATTATTGCAAGGTGGGTGTTGGGATTTTCCCTGGGTTAGGTGTAAGCCTTATCCAGGGGAAGGATTGACATCCCCTTCAAGGGGTGTAAATCCTCTCTGGCTTATTAGATTCGACAATAAGGGTCAAATCTACCAGTATATCAAATTTGGGGCTTGGTATAAATTACTCCAAATTTGAGGAAATGGTACAATCTCATTACCTGGGACATGTGACCTGGGATCTCACCTGACCTGGTCACATGGGTGGCTTGATCCAAGCAAGGGTCAGAATAGCGGGAAATACAGAAGGCCAGGAGAAACCCTACTTGGATGGGGCCATGACAATCCTAGAGCCACGTGTCCCCAAATACCCTATAAATATCCCTCATCTTTATTCTAATAAAACACTTCTGTTTATAAGATCTATTTAATCTTATATTTTTATTTAAGTTAATTTATTCAAATGAATGGAGTTTTGTCTATTGTTGCATCTGGAGCCACCCTTGTCCTCTTGGCTGATGCCATCCCCTTGCAGTCAACCTACTTGATGGGTTCCCCTGCATTAGCACCAGCGAGCGCATCTTGGGGAAACCCAACAACTGGCGCTAACTACAGGGGCGCTTCCTTGGCGCGCCCTGAGGTGCTACCCTCAACCTTGGATGATAATGAACCCACCGTGAGCATGCCAAACGCCGATCTTCTCACTTATCTCCGCTGGAATGGCCAAGACCCCACCACAGTTGGGTCTGAATTCCTAAGGAAGTCCTTTGATTGTGCCCCCAAAAACTTTGTTTGCTTCCAAGCTCCCATTCAGCTAAAGCCCTTGCTGGACCTGTTAAAAACGCCTGAAGAATTTAAAAACAATGAACTTGATCCAAAATGCCAGCATCATAAAATAAAAAGATTAGTGAAGGCAATAAATTACCACAGGGACCAAGCATCATGATTCAAGAGGATGTGGGATGCTCAGAGAGAAGAAGCCTTTGAGGACATCACCCAGCGGGATGACTATTGGGCGCTAGGACCCGTATACTGTGATGAAAGGGTTATGTTCAAAAACCTTTCAGCTTTGAACAAAATTTAGAAAAAATTGGCCAAGCTACAACTCATCCTTTAGTCAAAAAGTGAAAATCAAAATTGATCTGAGCGCTCAAAATTCAAAAACAATTTTTTTTAATACTAACCCTAATTTTTATTTAGATAATTTAAGCCAAAACCCTCCATTCAAAGTTGGGACAAGTTGAGAATCAATTTCCAATATTGACAAGCTTAAAAAATTTGCAGGAAGCCTAAAACACAATTGGTGCAATGATGCGATCCAAATGCCAGGCAAAATACCTGGGACTTACCTCTGCACCATTGAGAATAGGCTTGATGTCTCTTTACTTGGCAATGTTATCACTTTCTGACTTTGACAACACCCTTCCCAAGATCAGGCCTCAAATTACTACAACTAAAAATCTAAAATGCCCATTTCAACTCTCAGATTGGGATAGTGCCAATCCCAATAAAGACAAGAGTCAAGAAAAAGTGGAGTTCAATAACTCCTTTCCAGCAATGCTACCACTTTCCAATTTTGATGGCGCCCCTACTAAGATCAGGCCAAATATTAATAAAATAACTAATTTAGATTTCCCAGTTTGACTCTCCAATTGGGATAGCGCCAATCCCAACAAAGATGAGCGTCCCAAAGAAGTAAAGCCTGAGAAATTGGCCAATGTAACCTCCACTACTGTTGCCAACCTTCTGACCCACTTTGCATTTTCCTTTCAAACCTTGTCACATGGTTCACTTTTGGTTGAGAGTGGGATTTGCTCGCCCTAATCCTGAGATACTAACTTGGCATCGCTCAATGAGGCCCCTCTATCAGAAACTTCAGGGGGCCATGCCCTACCATTGCCTGGCCATCCTCCAAGCTCGTGGGGTCACTCGCCCATGCTACCCACTATTGATGACCTTTTCCCTGAGCCTTACCTAAATCTGTTGATGGATAAGGTGATTGCCAGATGCCAGGTTCAAATGGCAACTGAGATAAACTGAAAGCTCAAAGAGGCCGAAGCCCACATGGCCAAGATGGTGCAGGAGACATACAAACGGATGGCTCAGATGGAGGCGGAATTGATGTCCTCCAAGTCAGAAAGCTGGGATCAGAATGACCAGATCAAAATGCTTACAATTGACAACTCGCAGCTTAGGCTGGAGTTAACTGACCTCAAAACCAAAAAGCAGCTCAAAGCTGATCATTACAAAAAACCAAATTGCTCAGATAGCAGTGGATCACGGATCAAGGAGCTTGATGCCACCTTTCCCAAAGAGCAATCCAATTTTACTATGAGGGCCTTAGCCAATGAATTAGTCTGACTTCAAACCCTATTAACACCCAAGACCTTTAAGTCAACTATGAGGGCCTTAGCTGATGTTTTTGTCCAGCTTCAAACCCTAACCACACCAGGCACTACTACTGACCTGGTCTGCATTTTGCCTGAGGCTCCGTACGCCCCCAAACTCAAGTCCTCTGACCCTCAGGCCACAACTTGCTCCCCTAGTCCAAGGCTTGGAGGGGGCTCTGTTGAAATATTCTCTGGGTTAGGTGTAAGCCTTGTCCAGGGGAAGGATTGACATCCCCCTTCAAGGGGTGTAAATCCTTGCTGGCTTATTAAATTCGACAATAAGGGTCAAATCTACCAGTATATTAAATTTGGGGCTTGGTATAAATTACCCTAAATTTGAGGAAATGGTACAATTTCATTCCCTGGGACATGTGACCTGGGATCTCACCTGACCTGGTCACATGGGTGGCTTGATCCAAGCAAGGGTCAGAATAGCGGGAAATACAGAAGGCCAGGAGAAACCCTACTTGGATGGGGCCACGACAATCCTAGAGCCACGTGTCCCCAAATACCCTATAAATATCCCTCATCTTTATTCTAATAAAACACTTCTGTTTATAAGATCTATTTTATCTTATATTTTTATTTAAGTTAATTTATTCAAATTAATGGAGTTTTGTCTATTGTTGCATCTGGAGCCACCCTTGTCCTCTTGGCTGATGCCATCCCCTTGCAGTCAGCCTACTTGTTGGGTTCCCCTAAAATAGCACCAGTGAGCGCATCTTGGGGAAACCTGACAGTGGGTATCACAATGGAAGGTGTGGATTGTTGTAAAAGCAAAAGCCCCACAATATGATTGGAATTATTGAGGAACCACAAACTGTAGCATGGGGTCAGAGTTATAGGCCTCCAAACCCTCTGTGATTTTGTTACAGAGGAAGTTAGGGGCGAGGTGGGAGGGTAAGCTATAAAACTGGCCACCAGAAAGCCTCATCTGGCAGCCAAGTTTGGATGGTTGGAATTTGTGCATTTGCATAAAATAATAGCAGCTGTTTTGCCGCCATGGTGTGGGCTTCACAGGAGAAGCTAAGATTAAAGTACTCCTTGAAGGGGAGAAAATCTATAAATCTGATGGTCTATACATTTGAGGTGTTTATCATTCTGATGGCCATGCTAGCATGAGGAAAAGGTTTCCAATCTCAGCCCAAAGGCCAAAATGCAGGTTGCTCTGAGGGATCACCAGGGGCTTCAAAGAACTGCTTAGGAGCTTGCAAGATGATGGGATAGGTATTGAGGTAGGACTTAGCGACTGGAAGCGTTTGGGGGGGGGGGGTTAGCTGGGCAGTCTAGGCGTGTTTTGGTGGTGGTCAATAAATAACAGGAGGTGGCACACCACTGCCTCATATGGGACAGCATGCATCACTTGAATCAACATGGCTTGAAGCAGCTCATGAAAAAAGGTTAATTGATTATATAAACCTTTTTAAAGCTCAAATTTGATCAAACAAGTGATTGAATTGAAAGAAAGAAGCTTTTTTCTCAGATGATTTATAACTGGTTTCTCAAAAAATCTGTTTCAGCAAATAAACTAAATTAACCTATTTCTGCAATATGTTTCATTGATACAATTATAGTAGACTTCAGTGCTACTAACTAATTAAGAAACTTTGCCCTTAATCATTAGTTACTTGAAAAGAATTTTTTTGTGCTGGTGGCCCCAGTTGCCCTGAACTTCTCCCAGACAGTTGTATTTTCTTCCTCACATCCCAAAACCCCTCTAAAATTCTTGTCGCAGAAAATCCTAAGTTCTGAAAAACTGGATTTATAATCAATTTATCACAGTAAAGGTTGAAGTAGTAGTGATGGAATATTCTGGATCAAGTCAGAAATTTGTCCAATAAGATCCCAGACAATTAGTTGTCAACTTAGGATGTTGGTCACCAGGGCAGTGATGATAGAATAAATTAAGTTACTTATGAGATACTATGATATTACAGGGTCATTTGGCATTATCCTGACAACCATCCTCATATAAGTGCATCATAATGATATAACAGCCATGGATTGAAGTCATTTGATTTCATCAGTCAAACATTTTAACGTAAGATCACCATTAGTCATAGCAGATTCAATTATGGGTGAAATTTGGAAGGCAGAAGAGGATCTCTACCATACAAGGCCTTAAAAGGAGACATTTTAATGTACCAATGATTGCCAACATAATAATTTATAAGGGCACTGGGAAGTAGTCAATACAATGGATGGGATTTGACGATGTTGTTTGCATAGGTAGAAATTTTAGTGCTGTCAGCTTTCTATAAAGTTCCATTTTTAGCTGAGAGGTAAGGAGTGTAAAGAGTTGTATAATCACAAAATATTAGTTATTGCTTGTATTATCAATAAAATAGAGTTGGTTCCATTATTGGAGGGTAGAACTCTAGGACAAACATGTCAGGTAAATTTTATTGATACAAGAATAAGTAAGTAGCCTTTACGCTATTGTTAAGCACAGAAATAGCCTCAACCCACTTAGTTAAGTGGTTAATGGCCAGAATAACGTTTTTATATAATTACATAGCTGCTGCCAATGGACCAACAATATCAATGCTAAATTTATCTAAGGCAAATCCTGGCTGGGTGGGTAAAATTGGTACTTTGGGTTATTTCCATCTTAATTTTATCAAACAAGACATGTTTTAGGTACATCATGCAACATCCTGTCCATATTCTCAATAGCTCTTAGCTTTTAGCATCTAAGAGTTCATTGGCAGCTACATGGCCAAAATTGAGTGATCCTCCAATATAACTTTGGTGTGAGCAGATGGTTAAATATAAGTTAAATGTATAGTGACTATTTTTTACTAAGGTTTTGTTGTCAACCTTAATGTCGTTAGCCATTCTCAGAGTTTTTTTTCTGATTGTGGCGTGGTTCATGTACCTATAAACTATGCTTATAAAAAGTTTATAGAGCTTAACCTCCTAAGGAATAGAGATATGTAGAACTGGTAGAATGGATAGCCCAATAGAATTTCAATGTATTGCTCCTGATTTATGTATAATAGCTAAAAAATCTTTTAGATTTAAGGCCTAATAAACCAGTATTCCCCAAGGATCTTTAATATGTCAGAGCCAACGTTAAGAGAAATGGGTAGTGACCAAAATAAATTATTACCGTATATTAAGGGGTGGAAATGCTCAATAGCTAACATACAGCAAGGCATTCCCATTCAGTGATTTAGTAATGCCTTAAGCATTAATAGGGGTTTACTAAAATATCAACTGACATCAATTTGATTAGCATCAATCTGTGCAAGTATGGCCCCAATTGCAGAATCACTTGCATCAATAGAAAGAACAAAATATTGATTGTAATTAGGTTGAATAAGGACTGGAGCACTTGTTAGAGCATTAAATAATAAATCAAAAGATTAATGCTGCTCACTTTTCCAAAAAAAGGATATTCTTATGGCAAAGCTCAATCAAGGGATCAGAAAATTTGGCAAAATGGGAAACAATTTCCAATTGTATAAACCACTCCTATAAATATTTGAAAATCATGTAAGTTAGGCAGAGAAGGAATTTGTTAAAACGAAAACACTTTATCAGGGTTGTCAGAATGGCTTGGCGGGTCTTTTATTTCCAAAAATTTAATTTAAATATGGAAAAAAGTATATTTGAAGATTTAAGCTTTAGGGAAGCCTCACTTATATGTTGGAAAACTAGTTGAAAGTGGTTAAAGTTTGTAGTTAAAGTGCCTGAAAAAACAGCCACATCACTCAAGTAAACTAGTATGAAAGTTAGTTAAGGTCACGGACTAGTTGATCCATAGCTGGCTGAAAGTTAATAGGGGCATTGCACAATTCCTATGGCATCTAAATGGTCTCAAGTAATCCCTCACGGGATATGAGAGCACATTTAGCCCTATTAACAGCTGATAAGTCAATTTAACAATATCCACTTGCCAAATCCATAACAAAGAAAGATTTGGATCAAGATCTTAAGCATAGTGAGTCATCCATTTTAGGTAAAGGATAAATGTCCCATTGTATAAAAATATTCAGATGGTAGTAAAACATTACTACACAATAATTGCCATCTTTCTTCTTGATCAAAGCAGTGGTGAAGACCATGTATTCTGAAAAGGTTTTAACAACCCTGCTTCAAATGAATGTCTTAGTTGGGTGACCTGCGCCTCTTATGATTTTGACATTTGTAATGCTATAGCGGAATGGAGAGGAACCCCTGGTGTCAACCTGATGTTGGATCCCTTTCATATGTCCATAGTCATGGGATCTGGAGGAAAAAATATATGGATTATTCTTCAGTTAGCTTTAGCAGAAACTTTTTGATCAAGAGTTACATTTGTTACCATCTGGACTGGGACAGCAGCAATGACGGAAACTCCTCAAGTTAAATTCATGCAGTGTTCCCTCACACTTACTTCATTATATGACTCACAGGTTATACATGAAAATAAGCAATGGCCTAAATTTCTCAACTGCCACATGCATCAAGTTAGAATTCCTACCAGAACAGTCACTGTGCCTTGATATGCGGGATCTAAAATCCCAAAAATGATGGACTTCAGAGAAGGAGGACAAGCAGTCCAAGGATTTTGATCTAATGATTAAAGAGGAGGAATAACTTGGAAATAATTTAAATTATCACTTGGGACTAGGGAGAAATTTCATTCCTATTTGGAGGGTAAAGGACGTAACTTAATCCTCAACCATTGCAGGTGGGAGCTTAGTCCTGGGACCCAAATTTCCATACTTTAATTTAATAGTAGATTTGGGGTATTCAAAGTAGCAAGCTCCTCGCTTACGTTTTCCTTTTTCAAGATCTGGCTCCTGGAAGTTTAAAGGTACTTAATAACCAAAAATAGATAGAAAATTATCCTTATAGTTGATGATAGCTAGGCGATCTATAAAGAACTGAGTTCCTGATGGAATAATGTAACTACTGTTATCTAATTTAAATCAATTGTAAGAATCCAACAATCTCTCGCTTGTTTATTGTTATCCTGCACATCTATTCATTTAAAAGTTCCATAGATTGATCTTTGATAGTGTCTGTAGTTTATGGTATTTGGACCATTCAAAAATTCACTAGGCCTATTATAATCGCCCCAACTCTTCTGGCCAATTTTGGGCATAAGTTTTCCTTCATGTTCAGGAACTTCAACTGAGGCATGTAGATATATAAGCTGTGGATTAGGTGCATACAGCTTGTTGACACTTTGTCCAAAGAAAGTACACAATGAGAAAAC
This sequence comes from Massospora cicadina, assembly GCA_022478985.1. Taxonomy (NCBI): domain Eukaryota; kingdom Fungi; phylum Entomophthoromycota; class Entomophthoromycetes; order Entomophthorales; family Entomophthoraceae; genus Massospora; species Massospora cicadina. The sequence continues at coordinate 113,228 of JAKSZP010013265.1, forward strand.
CAGGAAAGAGATAAAATAAATATAACTTTTACTATAATATATTTATTAGATGTCTAGTCATTAGGCCAGGCGCTGGTATTTATACCTCTAGGACATCTCCTGGCCAAATTTGAGTACAAGATTTCAACAGATATTTTACCATCTCAGTTCAGCCCTTGAACTGATATGACTGAAACCTTTTCATAGGCTCATTGGTGGCAAAATGCTTTCAAAATTGGGAGGATTTTAGGTACAAAAATTACAATAAAAGCACTCAAAATTGTCCTAAGATCTTCTTGATTTGAGTTTCATCATACTGCTGAAAAAAAACCTTCTGTGAAATTCTTGCCTCAATTGAAGTAAATGATGTTCCACTAATTGGGACATCAGCAAGCCTCTCCCTTGGTAGCACTAGGTACATCCTTTTGGGCAGTCCATGTGCAAGTGCTATCATGCCAATTACATGTATTGACATATAAATTTCGCCCTAGGGCAGAAAATAGATTATATTTTTTGTTCATCTGATGGTCCATGTGATTTTTAGACATAACTTCAGGTCAGTTGCAAAAATTTTGTGTACAAGTTAGTTGGTTGTGTTCCCAATAATCGGGACCAATTGCTAAGATTTATTGCATAGGAAATTGGCCATAATATGTGAGCATATTTGGCCCAAGTGCTTTGATAAAATGCTTGATTGAATTGACATTGAGAATTTAACCCAAATTATGTCATTGTACTAGACTTTGGGGTAGAGTATAGGTGTTAGCCCAAGCATTGAAAGGGTAATTGGCCCAATTTAATGATTGTCAAAGGTTTATTTTCAAGTCAATCCACCAGCATCTGACATTTCCCCCCTTGATTCAAACATAAGCACTAAGATTCCTGATTAGCCTATGTTGGTCTTTTATCATTGGCCCAAACGCCCTATGAGCATGGAGTTGGGTTTTCTGTTTGGTAATGTCAGCCCAAATGCCCATCAAGTCTGAAGTTGAATCCTCTCTGCTACCTCAAGTGTGAACTAAAGTATTAATTAGAATAAAACTATTATATAAATATTTTGTTTTTGTTTTTGTGTTTTTGTGTTTTTTTCAACCTTTTCTTTACTTAATCGACCCCTCATTAAACCTTCTTAGAAATTTTACATAGACTCAGTTTTATATATGGCCGAGCCCATCATCCTTGATTATGTATATGAACTATGACGTTTTATAAATCACTTTGAATGGCCCAACCCAGATGCAATCTAACTTTTGCAAATAGTCCCGATATGTGGGTGTTGCAAAAAGGAACTTCATCATTTACTTCAAATTTGGCCAGTGTGTAGCGATTCTGTAAGTCCTTTTTTTAGTACTAGATGGTCCTCTATAAGTCCTTTTGATGTTGGCATTTTTATTAGCAAAACTGTTGTCAAAGGCTTGAGCTTGTAGTTTGATTAAAGCATCTGCAAGCTTCTCAATGTACTGAGGGTAAGTTTTTTCACCAGGGTCATCTAGGGCTGAATATAGCAGCATTGGTAGTGCTGGGTGTCTACCATTAATACTTGAAATTGAGACATCCTGGTTGATTAATGGTAGGAGATATTGTAGGCAAAAAATCCAAACTTAGATAAGTACTCCATTCAGATGGTTTAGCTGATGTTAATTTCTGGATAATGTTCACCAACGTCCCATTTGTGCGCTCAACAATCCCATTAGTTTTGGGGTGATAGGGAGCAGAAAGCACACCTTGTACACCCATTAGTTATTTGGGCTTGGCAAGGACATTGGTGGTAAATTTGGTTCTTTTAATGGTCAGAACAACCTGGGGACATCCATGTTTGTGGATGATGTTTTTCAAGGACGAACTTGGTGGTGGTTGCTGCTCCAGCTTCCTGAATTGCCTTGGTCTCAACCCATTTGTTCAAGTGGTCAATTGGCTACAATTATGTACTTGGCCTTTGTATTGCTTGTTGGAAGTGGGCCAACAACGTCAATAGATATAGTGTGCCAGGCAAACCTGGGCTGAAGAAGCTGGTATAATGTGCTTTTTTGAAACGGTTTTTCGCCTTGGCACTCTGCACAGCATTCTAGTGTTTCTTGGATATCAAAGTGCATTGACTCCCAGTAGTATAATTGCTTCAGATGCTCTTTTGTCTTATTGAATCTTCCATTCTCTATGGCCTTATGCGCTGCCATTATCGGTCTGTTCAGGCTGATGGTCTTGGGAAAATATACTTTTGTCCTCGATGATCTTGTAAAGCATCCCATTATTGATGTTTGTATTTTTTAGTAGATCCCATAATATTTTTTGGATGGATTCAGGCTCATATTGATACATTCTGCTGATCATTTTCATAAACAACTCATTGGAAGCCTGACTAAGTGTTGCAATGTTGGGTAATCAGGATAGAAAGTCAGCGTTCTAGTGTTTTGCCCCAGCTTGATGCTCAATGGTGTAGTCATAAGCTTTAAGATTTAAAGACCCCCGGGCTAATTGGCCCTCAGGTTCTCTTAAGTTGTTTAACCATGTTAGGGAAGCATGATGGGTAACAACTTTGAAATGAGAGCCATGAAGGTAGACCCAGATTTGCCTGCAAGCATATATGATGGCTAAGCATTCTCAATTCATCACTATGTAGTTCCTTCAATGAACATTTAAGGTCTGACTAGTGAAGGCAACTGGGTGTTATTCACAGTCTTTTCCAGCTTTGGGATAACACAGCCCCCACTTCTGTTCAGGATGCTTCAGTTTGGAAGATAAATTTGCAATCAAAGTCTGGGCATCAAAGAGCAAGTGCACTCAATAGGGCAAATCATAGTTGGTCAAATGCATCCTGGTAAGCTGGAGTCCAATCAAAAGTAACCTTATCTTTAAGCAGATAGAAAAGCGGCTCACCAAGTTGTTCAAAGTATGCAATAAATTGGCAATAATTCCTGATCATGCCTAGGAATACTTGAATATTGCACTTGGTATTGGGCCATTTCATTTTTGGAGATGGCATCCAGCTTAGAGGGTTGGGGCCAAAGAACCAATTTATCAATCACAAATTTGAGGTATTCCAGTTGTTCTTTAAAAACTGACATTTTTAAGCTTGATTTTAAGTTTACAGCAGCTAGCCTTCTGAAAACCTCCTCTAAGTGTTCCAGGTGGTCATCAAAAGTGCGACTGATGATGTTAATATTGTTAAGGTAAACTAGTACACATGACAATTACAAATCTCCCAGGATTGTGTCTATTGCTCATTGGAATGTAGCCTGGGCATTGCAGATTCCTTGAGGCATCCTTGTCATCTGGAATAGGCCCTCTTGGGTTATGGTTTTACATTTTTTGCATTCCTCTTTGGGAAGATCTATTTGCCAATATCCGCTGATGGGGTCCATTACTGAGAAGAACTTCACACCCCCTAGCCTATCCAAGGCATCATCAATTCATGGCAGTGGGTACAAGTCCTTCTTTGTGATGTTGTTTAACTTCCAATAATCAATGACTACTCAGTTGCTTCCATCCTTTTTCTTCACTATTTAATTGGTGCTGCCCATGGAAATTTTGAAGGGACTAGCATTCCACGATCAAGGAGTTCCTTAGTCTCCTTGGATACTGCTTCTTCTAATGATTTTGAGCATCTAATCAGGCATAATCAAATAGGTTTATAATCTCCAGTATCAATTTTGTGGGTGACATAATTAGCATATCCTAAGTCAAAATTGTCTTGTGAAAATATTTCCTGATATTAAACTTTTCTTTCTCGTTGCAATCACTATTGCAACCTATTCAATTCAAGACTGAATCTAACTTGATAATCTCACAGAGGAGATTATTCTGCGCCCATGTCAGGGAGCAGTTGGACAAGCAAGGTAAGAGGAGCAGGTGGAAGGCCCGCGGCCTCCAACGTTCAAAAACGCCCCGGAGAATCTGGCGGAATAGACAAAAATCTAAAAAAACTGGCGGTCACAATTTCCCCAGAGATACTCACGTGGCAAGCACGATGCAACCAGTACATCAACACGCCACACTCCCAGCCACTTTTGTCGGTGGAATATGGAGTCCATGTGTATCTGGACATCCAAAAAACGGCCTTATGGGAAAACTTTTGTGAAGATGTACACAAAGTTTTCCCAACCGTGGTGTATGTTGCACCTCACTCCATGTCATGCAGTTGGCTGGACCTAGGTTTCAAAAGCAAAAAAGCAGCAGACGAGGCTGCAGTGGTGCGCATAGTGGTTGACCTCCCCAAAGGGCAACGGGTCATCAAAAGCAAACACACCAGATGGACGAAATCAAACCAAATTTTCAACACGTTTGACTTTTTGCCTAATACGGTAAAACGTGATATTTTAGAACAACACCTGAAAGATGGTCTCGCCATATATGGAGAAATACAATCTTTCAAAATGCAACGCTTCACGTTGATGCCACACCTGTGCACTGGCAAAGCCATCGCAGTTCTGACCCCAACTGAGGAGATTGTGAAGGACCTAACCCAGATCCCGCACTCCACTTTTATTGATATTGCAGGGCATACCACCCACCCATTCTGGGTGACCGTGGAAGGCGCGCCCCCCATTTGCACCCACTGTGACGCGTTCAGCCATAAGGTGCATGCATGCCCCATCAAGGAGGGCGTCACATTCCAAGAGCACCCCTCAGCAGCCATGGCCAGCGGAGAGGTGCACTACGAACCAACTGCAAGCACCAAGGAGGCTTTCCCGTGGGGAGCACAAGGCTGCTACCTATTGGTAAAGCCTATCTCCCCGCAGGAGTGGAAGAAGGCCAAGCAGGCCCATAGGGCCACGGCCAAGGAAGTGGCCAAGGCCACCACCGCTATCCCACACTCACAACGCCAGGAGGACATGGAGATTCTTGCAGCAGAAGCAGCTCAGTAATCCATCATCCAATCAGATTGGGAAGCCCATGCCGAGTGGGCCACTCAATCTGAGGATCTGATGGGAGATTTGATCTCACCCAATCGTTGCACCCAAGCTCCAGTCAAAACCAACTTGGGACCTATCCCAACTGAAAATTTTTTTGACCCACTCGACAGTGCACCAAACTCATCCGCACCACAAAAAATTCGTCCAACGTCAGGAAAACAAAAAGTGAAGGCCAAAGCCAACGTGACTCTTTCCACAAAAATCAACAAAAACTCCAATAGCGTTGCTGCTAATACCCGCGCTGCTGTGAAAGCCCACGGGGACCAAGAAGAGGCTGGTGGGCCCAGGGGCCACCCCTCGCACCTAAGGTATGATGGGGGAAACCCTCATCATAGGGACGTTGAATATCGCTGGACTCAAAGCCTCCCCATCCTGGGCTAGGAAACTGAGTTTTTTACAACACAATTTACCCGTGGATACCCTGGGCATTTAGGAATCCCACTGTCCACGAGGTTCTGAGGAAGCTTGGAAAACAATGCTCCTCCCATACCTATCCTTTTGGTTGAAGCACTGTGGGGTGCTAATTCAGAAAAATAATTTTTTCAAATTCACATCCTCAGAAACATTCCTAAATGGCTGAGTGCTTGTCATCACCTTCTCGTGGGCTGACATAGTGCACACAATTGTCAACATCTATGCCCAAATGGTGCACACGAGCATCGGGAATTTTTATCGTCGGTCAAATCCCTCCCGCTACCCCCTGATTCTTTCCTAGTCGGTGACATGAACTGTTGGCTAACCTCACCAACGGACCAGTGGCCTCCCTCACCCCACGCCCCACAGGGTCACATAGAACTACGCGTTCTAAAGGCCACCCTTGGGTTAATGGATGCGCTGCTGTGACATGCCCCACTGCTTAAAACATAATGCATCCCCACGTCCACAACGGCCAATTAAGGTCCATGACCCACATCAACCTTATTCTAATGCTGGCTAAATTCCAACCCCACATCTCCCACTTCAAAACAATGAAAATGGAATTCTCTGACCACTGACTGGTCTCAATAACCTACCACCTACCGGTCACAGTTGCTAAGGCCCCACATTGGTGCAAAATCCGCCCCCCTGAGCTCACGTTGCCAGGATTTTCCACGTGGGTGGAAGAGGCAACTTTGGCAAAATCGTTTGTTGCACCATTTTGTATGGACCCTATTTCCACATGGGCAACTTTCAAAGAGGACACCATCCGCCACTATCGCCATCTCTCTTCCAGATGCTCACGAGCCACATCAGCAGTTATCTCGCGCGCTCTGGCAGAATTGGCCCACTTGGAGTCCAACATTCCAGCTACAGAATACAGCCCTGCATGGGGCTGGAAGTGGGTGGAGGCAGCTGCCCACCTCAACGCACTCAAAAGACAACACAAACATCAGGTTTGTGTTCAGTACAGGGCCACATGCATCACCAAAGGTGACAAGTGCACCGCATATTTCTTTAAAAAATTTTTGCACCACGCCAGAGCGTGGCCTCCACACAGGTGCAAAGATCGGATAATTCCATTGTGGACACACCAGCTGAAGTGGCAATCAAAATGCAAAAATATTACTCTGAGTTATACTGAGCCAAACCAATTCAGCCAGCTGATGTGGCGGAATTTCTCGACCAAGCTCATATCTGCACCATTTTTAATACCTGGAAATAATGAATTTAATTACTCTGAACGAATTATGGACAGCCATTCGCGGTGCGCCAAACTGAAAATGCCCAGGCCCAGATGGCATTCCATATGAGTTCTACAAAAAATATTAAAATATATATCCCCATTGCTGCTCGCCTCACTTAACCAAAGCCTGTTGGAAATGCGCCTCCTACCAGGAGGACATGAGGCCTTTACTGTCACACTCTACAAGAAAGGGGATAAGCTTAACTTAAACAACTGGTGCCCCATTTATCTAACAAACACAGACACCAAAATTTTAACAAAAATCATGGCTAACCGTTTAGGGACTGTAGCATCTGCCACCATCTCCCCAGAACAATTCAGTTTCATCCCCAGAATGTCAATTTGGGATAACGTGCACTCTGTGGCTAGTGCATGTCAGTCCACAGCCTCAGGAGCACTGGTATTCTTGGACCAACAAAAGGCCTATGATAGAGTAAACTGGGAATACCTAAGGGCCTGCCTCCATCAATTCCGCCTACCCCCCGCTTCATCAACTGGGTGATGCTGCTCACGGAATCTGCAACAATGGCAGTGCGTGGCCCAGGCTTCCTAACGGAAGTAGTCCGCCCTCAAAGGGGCTTGCAACAAGGGGACCCCCTCAGCCCACTCCTATACAACTTCAGCCTTGACCCACTACTTCAAAATGTGAATGCCCGACTCACTTGGGTCCATGTGCCAGGTCAAGCTCCAGTCAAGATGATGGCATTTGTAGACGACTGTGTGGTTGGGGTGTCTAATAATATTGATGCATGCGAACTTGAAGCTCTCATCCAGGAGTATTCCTGGGTAAGTAATGCTGCACTGAACGCCTCCAAAACCAAAACATCCTCCTTGGTCAGTTTCAGAACTGCTGGGCCCCAGCAATTAGTTCCCAACCCGGCCCATCTGCTCGCCCACGCCCACGCCTTACTAACTCAACCCACACCGCTCCACTGATGCTCCCCTTTGCGCCACGTCCTACCATAGGACCGGTGCGCCATCTGGGCGTGTGGATGGAGGCAGGCGGATACGCGTCAGCAGTAATGGAGTGCCGTATACTGGACAACGTGATGAAGCGAATCGCCTCTCTCAGAGCCCACCCTACTACCCTCACTGGCAGGGTTGTTCTAGCCAACTCTATGCTCCTATCTAAAGTCTGGTTCGGAGCCCACACCATCCCCTTCTCCCCAAGCTTCTTCAAATCCCTGTATGCCTTGCTGCAAGGATGGCTTTGGTCAGGCCGCCCTCCACCAGTATGGCTAGAGGTCATGTTTGGCCCTCATCATCAAGGTGGCATGGGCCTGCTTGACTTCAAAGCCCATGCTGCCAAGATTCTGGGCACCTGGATCGTGGCCGTCACCACTCCTACACTCCCATCCCAACACTGGTCCCGCGCGGCCCACTCCAACTTCTCCCAAGCCTTGGGCCTCAACAATCCATTGAACCCCCACTCCCTGATGAAATACCTCGCATCACACACATCGGCCACAGGTCCTCACGGGACTAAAACCCACTACAAACGAATCCTAATCTCCATGCGAAGTGCAGAGTGGAGAATTTGTATTAGCAGACATACAACCTGAAGAGGCTGCCCCTCTCCTCAGTTCACACAAGAGGTACAGGGGCTACCCATCCATGATGGCGTGATCCCCATTTGGCCCCATGTCCTATCCAGGGTGGACTACCTGGACATGATGGACATCCCTTATTCCACTGAGACCCAAAAACTATCTGGAAATACGCACACCATCCTCTGTTGCAGCCTCAAGTCCGCTCCCATGTGTGGCGCTGCCTGAGGCAGGTGTATCGTACAGCTGAGTGCTCTAACGCTTTACACTCATCCTGTGTCGTGTGTGGCCAGTATGGAGCGCTGTTCCACCACCTGGAGAAGTGCCCCACCTCTAAAGTGATATGGCGCGAAGTTCAACGTCTGCTGGGCCAGGATCAAACGCATCCCTTCAGTCTGTCAAGAGATATGTTTGCTCTATCAATGGCCTCCTCCCTTCCACCCTCCCTACGTGCTCTGGTGGTTGCAATCGCCATGTGGACCATCCACACGATCGTCTTAGATGCCATCGCAGGCTCCACCCCCACCCTCCCAGAAACTGTTCACAGATTCCGGTCTCATTTGGTGGACCACTTCCAAGCATGGATGTTTGGATACCTCCCACTGCGTCGCTGACAGCTGGTCTCCTCCTGGTTCCCAGTCTGGTTCATCAAATCAGACCCCTTCCTCCACACGTGCTCAATTGTGGCTACAGCCCCTTCACACGTTACCTCCCCTTCCCCATAAGTGGCGTTCCCGCTGGCAACAAGAGATAGTATCGCTTCTCTGGGGTGCCTCCCCTGGTACTAGGTTTTGTCTCTTCTGAGTCAAATTGGAAGTGTCCATCCCATGGTCAGCCTTCCCCGCAATAAAATTTAAAATTTAAAGAAGTATCATAGAATTTATTGATGATGAATCTTTAAGATTTAGACTAAGTGCCAGATTGCACGTGTACTCTTATATATACTGTTGTTAAGTTTGGGTGATATCAACTTCCAAGTTTGGTAAAACTAGGAAGTTATAAAGGCTTTTCATAGAAGAAGCTATGGTAGAACTTTAGATTTTATTGTGTCTAATTATTAGGGATGAGATTACCTATAAAATAACAATTAATAGTCTCAGACATGTTGGAAGATTGAATATAGTAGTTGATGGAATCTATGGATAGCATTAGAATCTACACTGTAGCTCAAAATTAAGCAGAGTTTTGTTCAAGGGGTTTGGGCTCATGACTACTATTAGAATCCACACATTGGAAAACACTAAAGAGATTTACAAGGGGCAAACTAGTTGTATTACTGTTGTCTTCGATTAAAGATAACAAATTTTACAGGTAAATCAGGAGCGACCTAGTGGTGAGCACCAATTTTTTGGTGGATATTTAAAGTCTTAAAAGGAATTATTCTCCAAAGTATAACTTGATGAATTTTTAGGAGTGATCACTCTTAATAATTAAAAACAAAATTTTATAAGTTATATTGCTCAGAGAGGGGAAGTGATGCTTAAGATTCTACCCAGATTATGCTTTTTCTGACTTGTTCAGATACTAGTGTAGTATTTGGAGATGATCCCTGATATGATTTTTAAAGTTTCAATGACTTTTAGGATTTTTGTAGAGGAAGCACCAACTTAGTATCTGATTATTTGGACCTACGTCAATGACTTTAGGCTCTTGAGGAGGAAATTTCAAATTAGAATTCATGACAAATATGATGTTTTTTTCCTTAAGTTATTAAGGATGATCCACAATAGTTTAGTATAGTTTACAGCTTAAGGGCATAAACGCCTACACTAGGATATTAAGCCAAGGAAGTTCTGACCAATAGAATTTCAAATTCTACAGGTCAATGAATAAAAGCTATTCTCTGGAAAATGATGCTGTTGATTCTAATAGGAGGGCACTAGGTTGCCAGGAACAATATATATATATATGATATATTTCCTTTAGATTATCATGTTCTTGGCTGTACTAGATGTTACTATTAATTGTATCAGTTATTGTAGGACGGGTGTGCCTAACTACTATAGTTGAACAAAGGTCAAGTGTTAGCTGAACTCTTACCATCTCATATTATTACTTACTGTCATCATACAGGAAGCTGTATTGGTTAAAATATAAACCCTCATATACCTGTGCAGTGACTGATTTTCAACAATCCTTCAACGCTCTAACGCCTTAATTAATATATAAAGTAGAAAGCAGAGTTAGTAGGAGTAAAGAAGCTGTTTATATTTAGGAGTTGTTAGTTTTTATCTTTTAAAGGGGGTTTGGATTCAGTTAGAATATCAATATTTCAACTTACCAATATATTTTTTAACCAGACCCTTTTTTGTCAGGCCTTATCTTATCTTAAATTTGGAATTAAGATGATAGGTATAAGCTTATAAAAGAATACAAAGGGTTAAGTATAATACCAATTCGGAGCTTTAATTTTTTTTTTGTAATAAAAATATAAATTTAAAAATAAACAAAAATATGAAAGTTAATCCTTTTTTGTGGAATTTAAAAAAACAAAGTCCTACATAAAAATTGAACAGGAAATGCTAAAAGTGTACTTTTCTAAAATATGAATATACATGAAATAAATTGTAAATTAAGTACAAAAATTATGTAAAATGCTATCAAACTATTAGTTATAAAAACTTTGTCCCAATTTTGTTGCGCACAAAAATTTGTAAGTTGACATCCCTCCTAAGGTTTATAATTTGAGGCATAAAACTTACTTTACATCTAACTATACACAGTTCTTATGCTAAAAGTTTTGACATTGTCTTCTACTATAGTTCTTATAAGAGGAAACCACAATAAAGTTTAGTCTGAGCGATAGAAAGAAATTAACTAGTATGTATTAGGGCTTTTAATTGAACCAAGGAGTATTAATTTAATTAGGAGATAGTCTGTTTGCATCAGTGCTTAAGGCACTCATCTTGAACCACAATTATATTGGTATTAAGAATTAAGATCTACTAATATGAATATCAATTAGATTAAAAACAACATTTCAATTATGCCAATAACCCATTAAAATAAACCAAGATTTATGGAAATCATATATGAGATTACTGAGTCAGGCAATGTTATTCTATCCTCAGCCAAAAAACAACTTTGAATAATTTCTTATCTATTTTAGATGGGTTGACCATGTACTAATATACCACACTAATTTTGGCTTGGGAGTGAAAATATAACAATGGAGGGCAAAACCTAAGTACTGGGAGTAAAACCTTCCTGTGCATGATCTTATAGGCTGAGATTATATTATCTAACATCACTGATTTGCTTGGCTGAACTGAGACATAGTACATGACTCCACATTTATTGTTATACACTTATAACAGATTAATCAAAATATTCATGACCATATTTAAACCTGCATCATGAGGGGTAATAGCAGGATGCTGTTCCCACTATGCTAATACCCCACAACTTTTGTCAATTTCTGATATCAATTTTGATACATAAACAAAACCCAAGAGTTATATTCCTAAAACTATAATTGAACCATTCCAGATCGCTTCAGCTTGGCTGAAGTCACCTCGCCCAATAAATAGAAACTCTGTAAAGCAGCTTTGAAATTGGTCACCAAGCTGTAGCTTGGTTTATCCCCTGTTAATTTTACTCAATTCCCCATGCACAGAAAAAACTAAAATTGACAAGCTTCACAAGGCTGCATCAGTTGCTCTCAAAAATATATCTAGTAAAGCATTTTTGCCAAAAAGCAATTTCCTTTAAATTACACAAAGAAAGTTTAACAAATACCCTGATGCCTGTATCCAAGCTGAACATCACCTCTCTGACTATATTGAGGCATCTTCACAGTCCAGTTTGAAAATATAAACCATCCTTTTGAACTCCTTAAACCTCACTCCACGGATGCCCCCACATCTTTGCTTTCTGCCTACATCTGAGCCTGTCATGCTTATGACTATGCCAACAAGAAGCTTTGTGAAACCCCACCCCATTGGTGAATAGCAATTTTCCATTTCCACCATGGTTGAATTTTTAGCTTTTTAGACATTTTGAGTGAAATGTTCATCTTGTTTCAACTTTTTAATTTTGTATTATTAAGTTTAGCTTGCTTTTATGAGCATCAGTAATGTCCATCCCCTGGTTGGCTTACCCCAAATAAAAAATGACAGTTGGAAATTGAATCAAGAACCTCAAAATCCAACTAGGGTTCAAGCGAGTTTATTGAGAGTGTTTTGCTGTCTTGAGGCTATTGCTTTAAGGCCTGATTAAATTGAAAATCTATCTCAATATTACCAAACTATACTAAGAGACAACAAATTTACTCATCTTATAAGCATCCTTAGCTTTAAATAAACTGTTCTTTTCTCTTAGCTTACCAACTGTAAGATTTTAGTATTAGTTAGTTCTATTAAGATACTTCACCCAACTCTGAATAGTAAATTTGATTATATACTAAAGCGTGCCACAAATACAGCTTTGAAGCCCTGTAGCATTACAGACTCCTCACCTTAGTTGACTGAAAATCTGTAAGCTTAAACTAGAGATCTATGCAATATTAAAATAAGTAAAACTTTTTATAATTTGTAATTTAAAAAGTTTCTCTCTAGATAGATAAAATTATACATTTAAATTTTAAATTTTAAATTTATTGCGGGGAAGGCCAACCATGGGATGGAAAATTCCAAGTATGACTCAGAAGAGACAAAACTTAGTACCAGGGGAGGCACCCCAGAGAAGCGATGCTATCTCTTGTTGCCAGCGGGAACGCCACTTATGGGGAGGGGGAGGAAACGTGTGAAGGGGCCATAGCCACAATTGAGCACGTGTGGAGGAAGGGGTCTGATTTGATGAACCAGACTGGGATCCAGGAGGAGACCAGCTGTTGGCGACGTGGTGGAAGATATCCAAACATCCACACTTGAAAGTGGTCCACCAAATGGGACTGGAATCTGTGTACCACTTCTGGGAGGGTGGGGGTGGAGCCTGCGATGGCATCTAAGACAATCGTGTGGATGGTCCACATGGCAATTGCAACCACCAAAGCATGAAGGGAGGGCAGAAGGGGGAGGCCATTGATAGAGTGAACACATCTCTTGACAGACTGAAGGGATGCGTTTGATCCTGGCCCAAAAGACGTTGAACTTCGCGCCATATCACTTTAGAGGTAGGGCACTTCTTTAGGCGGTGAAACAGCGTTCCATACTGGCCACACACGACCCAGGATGAGTGTAAAGCGTTAGAGCGCTCAGATGTACGATACACCCGCCTCAGGCAGCGCCACACATGGGAGCGGACTTGAGGTTGCAACAGAGGATGGTGTACATAGCTCCAGATATTTTTTGGTTCTCAATGGAGTAAGGGATGTCCATCATGTCCAGGTAGTCCACCCTGGATAGGACATGGGGTCGAATGGGGATCACGCCATCATGTATGGGTAGCCCCTGTAACTCTTGTGTGAACTGAGGAGAGGGGCGGCCTCTTTGGGTTATATGTCCGCTAATACGAATTTTCCACTCAGCGCTTCGCATGGAGAGGAGGATTCGTTTGTAGTGGGTTTTAGTCCCATGAGGACCTGTGGCTGATGTATGTGAAGCGAGGTATTTCATCAGGGAGTGGGGGTTCGATGGATTGTTGAGGCCCAAGGCGCAGGAGAAGTTGGAGCGGGCTGCGCGGGATCAGTGTTGGGAGGGGAGCATAGGGGCAGTGATGGCCGCAATCCAGGTACCCAGGATCTTGGTGGCATGGGCTTTGAAGTCAAGCAGGCTCATGCCACCATGATGTTGAGAGCCAAACATGACCTCTAGCCACACTGGTGGAAGGTGGCCTGACCAAAGCCATCCTTGCAGCAAGGCGTACAAGGATTTGTAGAAGCTTGGGGAGAAGGGGATGGCATGGGCTCCAAACCAGACTTTGGAGAGGAGCATGGAGTTGGCTAAAACAATCCTGCCAGTAAGGGAAGTAGGGTGGGCTCTGAGAGAGGCGATTCACTTCGTCACGTTATCCAGAATATGGTACTCCATTACTGCTGACGCGTATCCTCCTGCCTCCATCCACACGCCCAGATGGCGTACTGGTCCTATGGTAGGACGTGGCATGAAGGGGAGCACCAGTGGGCCGGTGTGTTTTGAATTAGTAGGGCGAGGATGTGGGCGAGCAGATGGGCCATGTTGGGAACTAATTGCTGGGGTCCAGCAGTTCTGAAACTGACTTAGGAGGATGATTTCGGTTTTGGAAGCATTCAGTGCCACGTTGCTTACCTGGGAATACTCCTGGATGAAAACTTCAAGCGCGCGTGCATCTTGATTATTAGACAACCCACCACACAATCATCTGTGAACACCATTATCTTGACTGGGGCTTGGCCTGGCACGTGGACCCCAGTGAGTTGGGCGTTCACATTTCGCAGTAGTGGGTCAAGGCTGAAGTTGTATAAGAGTGGGCTGAGGGGGTCCCCTTGTCGCAAGCCCCTTTGAGGGCGGACTACTTCCGTTAGGAAGCCTGGGCCACGCACTGCCATTGTTGCAGATTCTGTGAGCAGCATTACCTGTTGATGAAGCGAGGGGGTAGGCGGAATTGATGGAGGCAGGCCCTGAGGTATTCCCAGTTTACTCTATCATAGGCTTTTTGTTGGTCCAAGAATACAAGTGCCCCAGAGGCTGTGGACTGACATACATTAGCCACAGAGTGCACGTTATCCCAAATTGACCTTCTGGGGATGAAACCGAATTGTTCTGGGGAGATGGTGGCAGATGCTACAGTCCCTAAATGGTTAGCCATGATTTTTGTTAAAATTTTGTTGTCTGTGTTTGTTAGAGAAATGGGGCGCCAGTTGGCTTAGTCTAGCTTATCCCTTTTCTTAAAGAGTGTGACAGTGAAGGCCTCATGTCCTCCTGGTAGGAGGCGCGTTTCCATCAGGCTTTGGTTAAGTGAGGCGAGCAGCAATGGGGATATATATTTGAAACATTTTTTGTAGAACTCATATGGGATGCCATCTGGGCCTGGGCATTTTTGGTTTGGCGCACCGCGAATGGCTGTCCATAATTCATTCAGAGTAATCAAATTTATATTTCCAGGTATTGGAAAATGGAGCAGATGTGGGCTCAGTTGAGAAATTCCGCCACTTCAGCTGGCTGAATTGGGTCGGAGAAGTACAACTCAGAGTAATACTGTTGCGTTTTAATTTGCCACTTCAGCTGGTGTATCCACAATGGAATTATCTGATCTTTGCACCTATGTGCAGGCCACGCTCTGACGTGGTGTGAAATTTTTTTAAAGAAATGTGCGGTGCACTTGTCACCTTTTGGGATATGTGTGGCCCTGTACTGAACACAAACCCGATGTTTGTGTTGTCTTTTGAGTGCGTTGAGGTGGGCAGCTGCCTCCGCCCACTTCCGTTCCCATGCAGAGCTGTATCCTGTAACTGGGATGTTGAACTCTAAGTGTGCCAATTCTGCCAGAGTGCGCGAGATAACCGCTGATGTGGCTCATGAGCAGCTGGAGGAGAGATGGCGAGAGTGGCGGATGGTGTCATCTTTGAAAGTTGCCCATGTGGAAATTGGGTCCGCGCAAAATGGTGCAACAAACTTTTTTGCCATAGTTGCCTCTTCCACCCACGTGGAAAATCCTGGCGACCCGAGCTTGGGGGGGCGGATTTTGTACCAATGTGGAGCCTTAGCAGCTGTGACAGGTAGGTGGTAGGTTAGCAAGACCAGTCGATGGTCAGAGAATTCCAATTTTGTTGTCTTGAAGTGAAAGATGTGGGGCTGGAATTTTGCCAGCGTTAGAATAAGGTTGATGCAGGTCATGGACCTTAATTGGCCGTTGTGGATGTGGGGCCATGTCATGTTTTTGAGCAGCGGGGCATGCTGCAGCAGCGCATCCATTAACCTGAGGGTGGCCTATAGAACGCGTAGTTCTACGTGACCCTGGGGGCATGGGGTGAGGAAGGCCACCAGTCCGTTGGTGTGTTTAGCCAACAGTTCATGTCGCCAACTATTGGAGTCTGGGGGTAGCGGGAGGGATTTGACCAATGAGAAAAATTCCTGACGCTCGCATGCACTGTTTGGGGCATAGATGTTGATGATTGTGTGTGCTACATCAGCCCACGAGAAGGTGACAACGAGCACTCAGTCATTTAGGAAGGTTTCTGACAATAAAAATTTGAAGAAATTGTTTCTCCAAACTAGCACCCCACAGTGCATCGACCAAAAGGATAGGGATGGGAGGAGCATTGTTTTCCAAGCCTCCTTGGAACCTCATGGATGGTGGGACTCCTGGATGGCCAGGATACCCACGGGTAAATTGTGTTTTAAAAAACTCAGTTTCCTAGCCTGGGATGGAGAGGCCTTGAGTCCAGCGATATTCAACGTCCCTATGATGAGGGTTTTCCCCATTATACCTTAGGTGTGAGGGGGTGGGCACCCAGGCCCACCATCCTCTTCTAGATCCCCGTGGGCCTTCACAGCAGTGCAGGTGTTAGCAGCAACGCTATCGGAGTTTTTGTTGATTTTTGTGGAAAGAGTCGCATTGGCTTTAGCCTTCACTTTTTGTTTTCCCAACGTCGGACGAATTATTTGCAGTGTGGGTGAGTTTGGTGCACCGTTGGTGGGTCAAATTTTTTTTTTTCAGTTGGGATGGGTCTTAAGTCAGTTTCAATCAGAGCTTGGGTGCAACGATTGGGTGAGATTGAATCTCCCATCAGATCCTCAGATTGAGTGGCCCACTCAGCATGGGCTTCCCAATCTGATTGGTTGATGGATTCTCGAGTTGCTTCTGCCACAAAGGTCTCCATGTCCTCCTGGCGTTGTGAGTGTGGGATAGCGGTGGTAGCTTTGGCCGCTTCCTTGGCCGCGGCCCTAGGGGCCTGCTTGGCCTTCTTCCGCTCTTGTGGGGAGATAGGCTTTACCAGTAGGTAGCAGCCTTGTGCTCCCCACGGGAAGGCCTCCTTGGTGCTTGCAGTTGGTTCTTAGTGCACCTCTCCGCTGGCCATGGCTGCTGAGGGGTGCTCTTGGAATGTGACGCCCTCCTTGATGGGGCATGCATGCACCTTATAGCCAAATGCATCACAGTGGGTGCAAATGGGGGGCGCGCTGTCCACGGTCACCCAGAATGGGTGAGTGGTATGCCCTGCAATATCAATAAAAGTGGAGTGCGGGATCTGGGTTAAGTCCTTCGCGATCTCCTCAGTTGGGGTTAGAACTGTGATGGCTTTGCCGGTGCACAGGTGTGGCATCAGCATGAATCATTGCATTTCAAAAGATTGTATTTTGCCATATACGGCGAGACCATCTTTCAGGTGTTGTTCCAAATTGTCACGTTTTACCATAGTAGGCAAAAAGTCAAATATGAGGAAAATTTGGTTTGATTTTGTTCATCTGGTGCATTTAGTTTCAATGACCCATTGCCCTTCAGGGAGGTCAACTACTATGCGCACCACTGCAGCCTTGTCTGCTGCCGTTTTGCTCTCAAAACCTAGGTCCAGCCAACTGCATGACATGGAGTGAGGTGCAACATACACCACGGTTGGGAAAACTTTGTGTACATCTTCACAAAAGTTTTCCCATAAGGCCATTTTTTGGATGTCCAGAAACATGCGGACTCTGAATTCCACCAATGAAAGTGGCTGGGAGTGTGGCGTGTTGATGTACTGGTTGCATCATGCTTGCCATATGAGTATCTCTGGGGAAATAGTGACTGCCAGTTTCTTAGTATTTTTGTCAATTCTGCCGGATTTTCTGGGGCGTTTTTGAACGTTGGAGGCCGCGGGCCTTCCACCTGCTCCTCTTACCTTGCTTGCCCAACTGCTCCCTGACATGGGCGCAGACTAATCTCCTCTGTGAGATTATAAAACTAGATTCAGTCTTTATTTGAATAGGTTGCAATAGTGATTGCAACAAGAAAGAAAAGAATAAAATTATATATTGTTATTCTTATTTACTTCTTTTTCTTTATTATATTTTACTTTATATAATGATATAAGAATATATCTTTTGAGGAACTCAAGAAATACTAATAATGCTTAAAAAACTGCCAAATATTGTGGCGGCCATTTTCACAAAAAAATACGCTCATGGGCTGGAGTATATTTAAAATCCATGCAACGGTATGATATCATAGTGTGATAAGTTTTAAATTGTTATAGATAGCTATCATTAAGTATATAATATAATTGAAAAATAAATAAATCAATTTAATGTGGTTTTGTACAAGGGGGTAGAATAATATAACTATCTTAAAAATTTATAAAAGAAATAAAAATTAATTTTAATGAAAAGTTTTTAAACATCAATTACATAAGATATTGCCATTTATAGCACATGCATTTTATCTCTTTATTTATTCTCTATTGAAAATTGTGTCCAACAGAGGACGTTTACTATTCTTACATATTCTCAAAAACTTGCCTCTGGTTTTGTCACCACCCTACAAGCATGTTGCTTGTATTGCCACTATCTTGTTCTAAATAGTTTCCAACATACCAGCAATCTTTTGAACTCTTTCAAGGTATATCTTTCATATAAGGTAACTCTAAAAAAAGAAAATAGTCCTACAATATCTGCTTTAGAGTGAGAAGAAAATAAAGGTCAACTAATACCTAAAAACGTCTGGGAAACATTTTTTGAACCATGTCCATTGATATCCTTTCAGGGTGTGCATTAGCACCATCTTTTTGGAACCAATGTTTGAAATTCAATATATTACAAACTTAGATGTAAAGAAGTTATTCAGCATTTGCACATCATATGATAGTTAAAGGAAACCTTGTCTATTTTTTTATACAAATTTTCACTAATACATAATGTCACCCAATACACTGATCCATCCCACTTGAAATGGCCTTTCCTGACAAAGCAATATACTAGTCAGCACTTTGCCACTAAATTTCTGTGAGTGGTACAGTACTTTCAAAAATTGTCAGGTAATCTTCCAGTCTCTATAGAGTGCAATAAAGAGCTTAGCATATAATTGCCCAATATAACTAACTATATAAAAAATCTTTGTAGATGGCAATCAATATGCTTAAAATATACTAATCAATCAAGTCAACTAAATAAATTAAAACCTGAAAACTAAAACTAAATAGAGTAAAAATAAATACTAGCCTCATACATGAAACCATTGGAAAACCAAAAACTGAACATTATATATATCATAGTATAATTGTGCCAAATTAATTTGAAATATGTTTAGTAGGTTAGGTGGAGAGGTTGAACAAACATACAAGCATATAATATGAATTTATCTATGATATAATTTAATTACCACAACTTAACGCTACCCTGATATAAAACTAGATCAGAAAAGTTTTAAATCTATCTACTAACTACTTTCCTGATGTTGCTAACAATTTTATTTAGACCAATTTAACCAATCAAATTGTTAATATAACTTTCATGGAAATGGCAGAAGAAGTTTAGACTGGCCTGCCAGTCAGGATGCATAAGCACCCAAAAAGCAAGCCAGAATGCCAGAGGCATTGCCAACTGAATGACATTATATGGAGCTGGGAATTGTGAAACAATGAATTGTTGGTGTAAAAAAACAGTGACTATGATCCTGAAGATGAACCACAATGTGCCCACCCCTGACCAGGGGGCCTTGCTGCAGGGGATGGGATCACAGAAATAGTTTTAATAAGTTCATCAGCATATGGGGTCATTTCAACTGGGGAGACAAGGAGACGGATTCTCTCTTGCAGTTGGTGGATGTAAGGCCAAAAGATCCCCATGTACTGTTGCTGGACGTTCATGTAGCAGGGTTATAGTGCCAAAAATATCTAACTCACTGAATCCAATCAACAACGGAGGGGGCCATAGTGACCATAAGTACTGGTAGAGCCCATCCAGTATATGGACTGACAGGCCACCAGGGAAACGTCATCAGGGATATGGCCAGAAAGAGCAATACAATGAAAAATTGATTGGTTTTTTTGGGCAAAATCTTTATTGAAAGGAAAGGAAGAAAATTGTTTAACAATTTTCACAGTGCAATGCAACTGATTTATAATGGTCAATTGGGGTAGTGACAAGCTGGGATTGGGACCCTCAATCTTGACCTAACCGGCGAATTATTTGGGAATGGTCGGATTAGTTCCCTATGAACTGACATTGAAAAATTTGGCGGTGGGATGAGTTACTGTCAGTTCAACCTCAAACATCTGAACCAAGGCTCAGCTTCATATCTGACAGTTGGTGCGATGGAATTTGGCCCAATGAGCGGTAGGAATCCCCCAAGGCCACCCCACATAGGGGTGGGTCCATTTGGTTGGGAATGGGTTTGGGACGCCCAACCCACCCATGCTCAGTTGCTGGGCCATTCATATGGTCAGTGGCATCACATCTGCCACAATGCCCAAATTGTCAACAGGAGACTTTATCCCTCATTGATGATGTCTGATGCTGTCACCTGCCTGTCAGGGATGATCCCTGATGACCTTGATAGGGAGGTGATTTGTTCAATCGGCATGTTAATTGAATTTAAACTTTTGGGCATTCCAGCTTATAAATCAGTCTTCATACCTTTTTGACCACTAGAAATCTGAACATCGGGCTGATTGCTACTCAAATTAGTTCCAATTTGTTTTCAATTCTATGATCTCAGTGCAGATTTCGCCGATTCCCCATAACAGTTCTGCCAAGGTGAGTGTGGGTACTGGGGGTGGAATCCAAAGCAGAAGAGCCATTACCCAGCAATTGTCTACTACATGAGTGAGATCGCCCTGAGTAATGAGGGGTACTGCCATCCTCTTTGGTGCCTTCTTGCTCAGGAACAGGAAAATGGCTCTATCAATGCCCAGGGGACGTTCCCTGGGACTTACAATAACCATTTCACTTATCTTTCTTTTAAAAGTTATATGACAAAACACTATGATGATTTCACTACAAAACAATTATTAAATTGAAAAAACATTTTAATAACCCCAATAGTAGGCATATACCAACTCTTAAGCTTTTTACCATAGGGTAAAAGTTAACTCATTCTAGCTCTATCTTGGGGTTAGGGATTCTTTATAGTGGTATAATGGCCTCCACTTTTCAAAGTCATTATTGTTACTCATATAAAATCTTGACAATACAATGATACTTTTCTAAAAGACTTTTTTATTTATAATTTCTTAATTTAGTTAGTATTCCCAAATTTATCTTTTGCTTCAGTATGAGAAAGATAAAATATCAAAAGTAAGACTATTAATTCTTTAGTTGATCTAATTGATAAGAAGAAATAAACTATCTTCATTCTTCCAAAATGGTGTCTGTTGTTAGAAACAGTAGGAAACATGGGTACAGGTTTTGGCGCCTTAACTATTCTAATAATTGTATGACCTAGACTATAACTAAAAACACAAAATACGTGACAAGATATGATGTACTAGCTTTATTAAAACTAAAAAGGAAAGTTAAAGGATTCATATTTTAAAATTGAGTTCAAAATATGTATACAATTAAAATTTGCAATATAAAAATTACCATAAACTCTGAACTTCATTATGAAATATTAAGACCTGCAATTAAGTATTTGTATTTATCTTGGGAAAGTCAACTAGGAGAAGTATATTTCCAATGCAATAAGGATATAATGACTAAATTTAAAATTAAAAAGACACCTAAGAGGTTTCATAGCCCCTCCTGTTGTCAGCCAGGACTACCAGGTTTAGGACAATAGGTGTGATTCATGCTAACTTATACTTGAATGAAGCATGAGAAAAGAAAGGGGTTAATGTTTTAGAAACCATGTTAAGAACCATGAGATGATTAGTTTTCTGTTGCGTGGGGCCATGTTGACAAACAATTTACCTGAAAATGTACCAATTTATGATATGAAAAGATTAATGACATCTTGAAGGATGGGAGTTGTTCTTTGAAATGATTCCTATACTACACTATGGATTGTCCATGGTGCTGTTGCTATTATTAACGCCTGTAGACAAACAATTATTCTATAGATAATAAAATATAAATAAACTATGCTTTTTGCCACCTTAATTACCTTGATAAAAACAGTTTTCTGAGTTATATTTTAAAGTTGGTATATAAGAAGATATTGTAAGGAGAATCCTTTCCTGACATCTTCATACTGTAAATATTTCTATTACCACCCTTACTTTTTACATCAAATATATGGTAAATATATAGGGTGTTAGAAGATAATTTAAGCATGCCATCAACATTACTTACCTTAACCAAAATAACAACAATTATATTTTTTGAGGCAACAGAACTGGAGACTATATATTATAGCTAATCAAGAGCATGTTTTTGTTGTCAATTGAGAAGGATAACTGATATTACAGTTTTTATAAGACTTTTACTAATGTAGATGGTTTAGCTAGAGACTTTAACAGGCAAGAAAATTTTTAATAAGAGTTATTTCTCTATAAATAAATTTACTGTCTTCATTCGGAGAATTCATGCTTTTCCTAATGAGAGCTAAGGTGTCATGTATCATGACATGATAGCTGATTTGAATCCTGGATACAAGGAGGAAATAAGTAAGGCCAAAGTGGTCATGATGGCCACCCTCCCAGATCTTAGGTATGCCCTGGATCAACGCTGGGTTAAGGCCAAGAAGGCCATGTTAATTCAAATAAGATTCGTGATGAAGCTAAGGCATTATGTCAACAGTGCCAAAAATCATAAAATATGGTTTGAATAGAGATGTGTCAGTAAGGGTACATTTTGAACAAGGGTTGTGTCAAGGTACAATGACATGATTTTGGGTTTGGATCACAAGGATAAGGAGATATGGACCAGGACAGAGGATTCAAGTTGGCAGCCCTACCTCACCTTAGATTCACTGTAAACGTTGGGTTAGGACCAAGCAGGCCCAAGTTCACCTCCAGGAATCACATGATGGGTCACAGACATAACAAAAATGTGGTCAAAGATTACCCATTATATTTATTTAACTGAGGCAAGCCAACCAGGGGACAGGCATTACCGAGTATGTGTGGAATACAAAATATATAAACTTGGGCACCCCGGGGTACTCAGGTTACCCCTGTTGTCAGCGGGACTGCCAGGTATGGGGGTTGGTGCGCTACTCTGAGGGGGTTTCCCCCGCTATGGAGCAGGTGTGAAGGAAGGGGTCTGTGCGGAGGAACCAAAGTGGGAACCACGATTCTATGAGCGCCTGTTGCCTTGGCCTCATATATCCATAGCGACGGGCTTGGAAGTGCTCCAGTAAGTGAACGTGGAACCATATGATAACCCCATTGATGGTTGGGACCAGACCCCTGAACGCATCTAAGGCAATGGTGTGGATTGTCCACACTGCAATGGGTATTATTAGGGAGTGGAGGGTAGATGGGATTGGTGACTCAATCTGGAGCGCGAGGAGGCTCTTTGATATAGAAAATTCTTGCTCGTTTTTAGACTTAAGCAGGCGCTTAACTTCCTGCCATATGGCTTTGGTTGGGGGGCATGTTTCTAGGCGGTGATGTAGGGAACCCTCTCCTCCACATACTGCGCAGGTTGCGTGGAGGGAATTGAGCGGTCCACCATCATATAGGTCCTTCTCAGACAGCGCCAGGCGTCGGCTCTTACCCTCAGCCGTAGGAGTGGGTGTAGTGTCATTTTCCACACTGCCTTCTGTGTGGTTAAGTCGTAGGGAATGTCCAACACATCTAGGTATTCGATTCTAGCAATAGTTGGGGTCATAGAAAGCATGTCTTTCTGGGGGTGGTTTTTGGATTTCTTAATTTGAAGTGGGGCTGGGTCGTCCCCTTCTCTGCACAGTGCCAGTGTTCTCTATGGTCCATCCCATGCGGCAGATGGTTCAGAGGATGCATTTGAAGTGAGGGGGTTCCATGTGGGCCCGTTGTGGTAGGGTGTTTAGCATGGTATGATAGTAGTCTGGGTGGGCTATGTGGGTTGGTTAATTTGAGCGCCTGTGCGAAGTTAGTCCTTGCTGCCCTGAACCAATGTTGTTGTGGGAGGTATGGGGCAAGGACTTCCCTTATCCAGGTACCCAGGATGCGGTTGGC
Organism: Massospora cicadina; assembly: GCA_022478985.1. NCBI lineage: Eukaryota > Fungi > Entomophthoromycota > Entomophthoromycetes > Entomophthorales > Entomophthoraceae > Massospora > Massospora cicadina. Next base: position 137,258 of record JAKSZP010013265.1, read on the forward strand.
GTGGCTCTCAAAATCTATTAGTCCCATTCCTCCGCTTGAGCATGGGCCAAAGAGTGTTTCCATCCGTATGGGAGGATGGGATCTGGGCCATAGCCAGCCCTGGATGAGCGCGCAAATTGAAGTTATAAAGGTGGGTGAAAAGGCGATTGCGTGGGCAGGGTACCATAGTATTAGGAGGATGAGTGAGTTAGCAACTGTTACTCGCCCCATTAGTCCTGGGGGATCTTCCCTTGATGGAGGCTACGCGGTTGGATACCCGCTGTAGTAGGTTGCTTTCCATTGTCTCATTGGCATATCCCCCTGTTTCCAGCCATATCCCAAGGTGGCGGACAGGAGTGGTGGTGGGAGGTGATGCAAAAGTTAAGATGAGTGGGTTTTTCCTTCATATGGGGGTCTGAGGTTCTGGTGTTTTAGCCCAGTTGTTAGTGTAATTGCCTAAGAGAATGATTTCTGTTTTCCTTTTGTTGAGCGATGCGTTGCTCACCATGGAGTATTCCTCTAGGGTGCGTTCCAGCTGTCAGGCATCATCATTGTTAGCTATACCTGCCACACAGTCATCTACAAAGGCCAATATCTTGACTGTTGGCTGGCCTTGTGCAGTTATGCCCATGAGGCGTGAGTCAGTTATGCGGAGGAGTGGATCAAAACTGAAATTATACAGCAGTGGGCTGAGAGGGTCCCCTTGTTTGAGCCCTCTGTGTGGTGTGATTTTGTTAGTTAGAAAACCAGGGCCGCATACAGCCATGGTTGCAGATTCTGTAAGGAGCATCGCCCAGTTTATGAATCTGGGTGGTAGTTTGAAAGCGTGAAGGCATTCCTTTAGGTATGGCCAACTAACGCGGTCATATGCCTTTTCCTGGTTTAAGAAGACCAGGGCTCTAGTTGCTTTGGACTGACATATGTTTGCAACAGGGTGTATGTTGTTCCAGTTTGGGCGCCCTGGTATAAGCCCAAACTGGTTGGGTGAAAGAACGTCAGAGGCAGTTTGCCCTAATCTGGCTGCTAAAATTTTTTTAGAATTTTTGTGTCAGTATTAGAGAGTGTGATTGGCCGCCAGTTGGCCAGGTCAAATTTGTCACCCTTTTTATACAAGGTTATGACATATGATTCATGGCCACCAGGTAGGAGGCGTGTTTCCAGCAAGCACTGGTTCATAGACGCCAATAGGAGGGGGGCAATTCGCTGAAAATATTTTTTGTAAAATTCATATGGTATCCCATCAAGCCCTGGGCATTTCCTACGTGGTGCACCGCGGATTGTACCCCAAAGCTCCTCCTGTGTAATTAGATTTAGAATAATGTAGTTCAGTGGTGTGCTTTGTATTCCAGAAGTTTGTATAAATTTTGTGATTTTTTGTGGGTCTGTCAAAGTATCATGGTATAATTTGGTGTAATAGCAGTGTACTTCCGCCTTGACCTCCTCAGGGTCAGTCGCCACGGTGCCATCGTTCTTACAGACCTGTTTGCATGTGGGCTGGTTGCCGCAGGAGTGGAATTGGAGGAAGAAATATGTTGAACATGTTTTGCCTTCCTTTATAACTTACCTTTGTTTGATAATTTGATTTTATGTTGGTGCTTGAAGATGAGGGTGTTTAGTTGGGAAGATATTTCCACCCATTTGCATCCCCAGTTGGGGCTATAACCAGATCTCAGGGTGTTAAGCTTGAGTTGGTCTAGTTCTGCTAAGGTACGCCTGATTGTGGCTGTATTGGCAGTGTACTTACATGATGCAAGATGTCAGGTTTTGTTGATTAGTTCCTTTTTGAAATTTGCCCATGTTACAATGGGATCTGATGTGAATGGGGCTGTGAATTCTTGGTTCATGGCCTCATGTTCAACCCAGTCAGATATTTTGGGTAATTTTATGCTTTCTGGGTGTAGCTTTCTCCAGGGCGACACCTGTGCATGGGTTAAGGTGGCAATAACTGCACCAAAAACAAGTCGGTGGTTGGAGAAATTGACTTTTTTGTTGTAAATCTGGAAATTCTTGATCATTGGGTTTGTGGAATGAGGATGTGATTGATGCGGCTCATTGATATGAGCAATCCTCACATATGTTGGACTGTGTCATGTGGGGAAGGAGTGGTGATCCGGGGGGAGGGCATCCTGTAGGCCAAGGGATGCCTTCATTGTGTGGAATTCTATGAGTCCCAGTGGGTATCCCCTGGGGTTCAGCCATCAGTCCATGTCAGGGTTATCCCAGCAGTTAAAGTCACCCAACAGGATGGTATCTGGTGATAGGGTGAGTGTTGGAACAGTTTTGAGAAATTGTTTTCTCTTGGCTGCAGTGCATGGTACATAGATGCATGCTATCAAGATTGTTCTCTCTTGGAATGTGATCATTGCTACCAGGATGTGGCCGTGAAGGTATGATGAGGATTTTGTAATTTTTAATTTTTGTTATTTTGTACAATCACCCCACAGTGAGATGTCCATACCAATTGTGATGGTGAGACCCTGGCTGACCAGGATCCTTCTTCCCCTTATAGACAGTGGGTTTCTTGGATGGCCAAGATGTCTACAAGGGGTTTTATGAAGGAAGTCCAGCTTTTTCTTGGGACATTTGAGCCCTGGCTCCCGCGATGTTTAGCATCCCTATTGACACTGAGGTGCCCATGGCGCCTCAGGAGCAGTTGGGAGTGCCCTCTGGCCCTAACCCACCGCGGCTCATTTTGGCCATGCTCTGCATCTGTACTCCAACTCTCTCAGTGACAATGTCAGTTCCCTTGATCTGACTTAATTTTTTGCGGGAATTGCAGTTTTGGAATTTGCGTTATCTTTTCCCACACGTATCTCATGATGGTTCAATGCGGGGTGCTGATTGGGTTCTGTAATTTTGGGGTTCAAATTTGAAGAATTGTGCACCGCATTTTCGCCCATATTGCAGCTGAATTGTTCCTCAAAATGTGCATGATTGATATCGCTTGGTGACTCAGTTAAGTTGCTGTGAAACTTTTCAACCTGGGTATATTGTTCTGATTGGTTGGCTCAGTGTATATCTGAAATATCCTCTTGAATTTGTCCAGGGTCGATGGATGATTCCACATGCACTGCTGCCTTGGCCGCTGGCTGCTTGCAGGCTTTTTGTGCCGCTTTGCATTGTTTATGTGTAACTGGGTCCACGATGGAGTAAAGTCCATCTTCACCCCAGCGGAATGAGTGGTGGCCATCGTTCATTCTGGCAAAGTTTTTGTTACTTTTGTCCATGGCTTCCTCACAGTAGTCTGCTTCCATTAAGCCCTCCTTCATGGGGCATGCGTGATCCTTGTGTCCCATAGAACTGCAGTGGTTGCATATAGGTGGTGCGCGTTCCAGTGTAACTTGAAATGTGGATGACTGTCCCCCATCTGCAAAGTAAAACTCTGCTGTGCGGGGGATTCTTAATAAGTCATCTTTCACTTTGGGGAATGGGTTGATCACGGCGATAGCTTTGCCTGTGCACAGGGTTGGCATCAGGCGAAATTGTTGTAATTCAAGTTGCTTAAATTCTCTGTAGGCTATGAGCCCTTTGCGGAGCTCCTCCTCAATTACCTTACAAAAAAGGTTGGTAGGGAGCGAGTCAAAGGAGATAAACAAAGTTTTCACTTTGTTCCATCTGGTGCACATGGTGTAACACTATTTTTTGCCCTCGGGGAGGGCAATTTTGATGCAGACCTTTGCTGCAGCTTCTGCTTTTCAGCTGTTTCAAAACCAATATCGATCTAGCCATGGCCCATGTTGTTGGTGGCAACATATGCCACGTGGGGGAAAAGGGAGGGCTGTGCCTCACATGTTTTTCCCACAGGGTCAGGTACTCATCCCAAGGAAGAGTCAGAGCCCATGTTCCACCTTTGAAAGGGGTTGGTTACATTGGATATACATGTATTGATCTTGTTTTATAGTAAGTACCATAAACCTGGATGGTGTCTGAGTTTGTAGTTTCTTGGCGGCTTGGGTTCTTGGTCCCCCTCCAGGGCGTTTCTTGCCCTTAGGTGCACCATTTTGCGCACCTCTTGATGTGACGCTCGCCCAGGTTGTATTAAATTTATTAATAAAATTTCCCATCTCTCCTGTGTGATTATCAAAAATTGCTGTTCAAATCAAATTGTAGTAACTAAAGTGACTGTTACAGGAAAAAAAAGTTAATTAAGATTACCCATTATAGTTTAAACAATAATGTTTCTTTACAGTTATTTCTTAATGGGAATTAGATCAAGACAAACTATATTATTACAAATAATGGGGTTAGTTAATATCATAATATAACGTTTGTATTTACTTAAAATAAAAACTACTATGAGTGGGGACCTTCTTTATTAGCTAGAGTCATTACCAAGCCCATAAGATGGATTGAGGTCAAATCACCTATTTTTCCTTTAATTAGTTTTGCCTATTTCAACCTCTCTGTTAGTCTCACTTAAAATAAAGGACCATTGTTTATGTATTTGTTTACTTATCCTAAACTACATTTTGTTGTCTTCAATAGATATTTCATTATGATGGTATCCTGAATTTCTTTCATGAGCACTAGAGTTTGGGGTACCATATTGGGTGCTTGCGCCTTGCTTATAGGAATGGGTTTTTGGTAGAGATATAGACACTCTCCTTACAAAGTGAACTTGTTCTTGAGCTACAATATTACAAAAAGAAAATTTTATCAAATTTTATAAGTCTCAATGTTGGGATTCTCAATAGTTTAGATGAATCCTTGACTTGGGGCTTCCAACTTATTATTTATTTTGGGCATTCTCAACATATATTTACTATAATTAATCTACTAATTGATTCTTTGTTGGGTCTAAAGCCAAAATCATTATTAACTTCTATTTACTTAGCATTATCCAAATTCAATTAATATTGGATGAAATTGAGATAAATTATTAAATTACTTCACTAATTGATAATCCAGGATGATAAACTCTATTGCAACTATTATTCTTCCCTTAGGGAATGAATCCTTATTTCAGTTTATTCAACCTTATCTCTACCTTTGCTTTATCTTTCAAGTACCTTTACTTTTCACCTACTTCACTTATCTTATAAAAGATTTGTGATAATAATTCCTAGTCTAGTCCCAATTCCACCAGGGTATATGCTGATCATTTCCTTATATCCCGTTTATTTATCTCTTCTCTTCATAACTCTATTAAAGGTGCTGATTAATAACTTAATAAAATAACTTTTACACTTCTAACTTTAATTAGGCTCTTCATAAAGTTCACTCTCTTGTTTTTGGAACCTCTGAACCAGTGTGGTTAAAAACCCTAACTATTAACTTTTGGAACTTCTAAACTGGCGTGGTTAAGTCTCTAATTATTAACTACTAGGACCTCTGAACCTGTTATTAAGGTTAAGTCCTCCTCTTGCCTGTTCAGCTCAGTAAGCTTTGAAGGACCATCCTTCAGACCTCCCTTAGTACTGACACTCAAGTTTATGCATACTTGAGATATGAGAATACCAGTGATAGAAGTATCTCATTATTGGCTAAAAGCTCCAAGCCACGGCAAAATGACTCTAGATTACCACCCCTTAATTTTGTTATAATGGTGCTTGTCTGATCAATCTCTATGCTGGTCGTCTTCTTTAATTAACTATTATCATATATAATTATCAAAAGACACCTTTTGCCTCTCTCTCCATTTATCTCCTTATGGAGGAATTTTTTTTATATGTAAACTATAAAGGTGTTAACAAAGTACCAGGTGGTGTTTCATTAAACTTTATTAGTAGTCTTTCTATGGAGAGTTGAGGACACTCTCCTCACATTATATGACCAACACGATTTTTATACACATATAAAAAATTTTGTGTAGTAATCTACCTGAGTGTTTGCTGCGTGCGTTGGCCATTTTGTCACAGCTACTATCATTTCGTCATCCTTTTCCAATTCAGTATACTTGTTGTACAGCTCAGCATTTTTCTTGACACTGCCAACTAGAGGATTCCTACCCTTTTGTTGAGATTTTAATATGCCCACATTACCCAGCTTTATTGATTGTAATAAATCTGCTTCTCCACTAGGGGACAAGGCCCTCTAATGGATGTGGGAGTTATGGTGCATATAATAACTATTGTTTGGCAAATTTCGCCAACAAACAAAATTAATCCACCAGGTTTTGATCCTCCTATGTCTAATGTTTCATTGGGATGATACCTAACAATAAACAAGTGATTTGGTTTTGATTAAAATCAATAATTTAACTAACTTATTAGGAGTCAATCAGGGTTTGTTGCCAAATGACTAGGGGGTTTATTATTTGCTAGACAAATGAAAACGGCTCTGTAGCAACTTTTGTGTTAACTTTTAGGTAATGCGGCCTGTTGTTTATGAATAGAGGTCCCATTATCTAAGAAGATTGCTAACCTAATAAGGGTGACATTCTGAGGTTATGTAGAGGCATTGAGACACATAATTGATTCAATTCAGAAGAGGATGCATTTCTGGTTGGTAGCAGAATATGACTAATTAAATGAGGAAGACCATTGTTGAGTGCAACTACAGAGGATTTAATTCATTGGTGATGGCTGCTGTTTCCTATTATTCGCCAATGTAAGAGTAAGGCGCCTAATTTTCCTATAAATTCTCTTAAATTAATTAAATAAAGCAAATCCAGATCCAGATAAAAATAACTCAAATAATTTTTTATATAGACTATCAAACATATTGCACATTTTACTCTTGAGACTAGAATTTAAAGATAGGAAATCCTTTGTCTATTTTATTTGCATTCAAGATCTCCGCAGACTCTGCGTCAAGAGAGAAAAGAATTTCTGAACTTAATAAAATTTTATTTAACTGGAAGAAAGAGACAGATGTAGAAATTCCCATCCATTTTAAAAACACCTTAAAGGATATAAGGGCAAGCACCAGTTTAGCGTTGGACCTAGTACTTAACGTGGTTGTGAGAAGCTCAACTAGGGTAATAGTTTTCATACTATTACCAACCCATTCCATTAATTACTAGCTACAACTTATAAAACGTTCATATAATAAAGCTGTAAAGTTAACTGAAGGACTAAAGAGAGCCACATAACTGACAGCTTACATTTGGTACCTATTATGAAGAGTAACCAGCTCTCAGAAGTTAACACCTTCTTGCGGGTACCTGGTAGTTTTGGACCCCTTGCAGTCTAAAAAATCTATACCAAAACCCACCTTGGAAATATATTTAATTGAAGTAAGCGTTGGCTTCTATTACTTCCAAAGCTTCTTTTACACCTTTTAACCAGTCCATTTTTATCTTCTTATAGTGAAGATTTGTTGCGTCAACTTTTTCCCAGTGCATCAGCTCTGTTTTTAGTATTCAGATGTTGTCAATCATTTATGGAATTTATTAAAGGTTTGTACAACTTTTGAAAGCACCTTAACCAGAGGTGTCTTTATATTAAACCTTCCAGAAGCTCTTCAGATTTTATTAAGTGGGATGATTGTGGGCGGCATATCTATATCAAATTGGTGCTGGCCAAAGCCTTACCTGTGTCTGATGTCATGAGAATGTCTTTTACTATATAAGTTTTCCAAAATATAGTAATTATTCTTGGGTATGGTTGTCCCTGTTTGCCAACTTTGACCACGTGTTTAGAAGCTTTTCTGGAAATTCCTTTACCCCAACAATACTTAGATTCTTTACTTTAGCCGCTGAGGGTTCATCTGTTGGGACCCTTATAAATACTGGCCACAGAACTAGCAATTTGCCTTTTATAATTGAGGAGTTTCACATGACCATTCATTATTTTTTGTGAATTCATAAGGACGGCGATGTCTAAACCTAATATCAATAAATCTACATTTAATTTGGCTGAGGAAATTTCACTTGTAGGGACCCCTATGAACACTGGCAAAAAAGCACTCTGCCTCTAAAATTGGAGGTATCTTATGCTGACCCACCATCTTTCTTGGTGGAATCAGGGGGTCAGCAGGGGTATAGACCCAGTTTATAGTTTATCTTTTTGATTTGATCAATTAAGTTCTACTTGTGGGGAATCCTATAAATACCAGCCTTAATAGGAATTTTTCCTTCAAAAACCACTAACATTGGGGCGGAACCATTGCCAACCTCAGTGGAATTGGTGGGCTTAATTAAGTTTAAGCCTAATTCTTTAACTAGAATTTTATCAGATAACGCCATAAAACAATCTTGATATACAAGTAAATGAACTGCATATAAGCTCAGGCAGGTCTAGACCCAAACCGTTATCTGTTTACTAGACCACCACTGATGGTTCTCACCCAGCTTCAACAGTGATTAGCCATTCTCAAGAGGCAAGAAAGTCAGGCTGTAACCAAATGGGGGTTTGCATGTGAATAAATATAGTTTTATTGGGGTTCAGACTTATCATCTTTATTTTTATTAATTCTGATCTTTTTTTCTCTCAGATACTCTCTTTCATTTAGAAAATTAAAGACATTTGTAGTAGTGGATACTAGTGATCCTTAAAACTTTATTGATAAAAACTAGCTGACTAATTTAGGTTACCATACTTACCTTGTGGTATGGTTAGGGAAGGTGACTCTAAGTCTATTCCTACACTGAAAATTCAGGGTCTTGTTGAGTATCAATTTGGTAAGAATCAACTTGCTGATCACTTCTTTGCAATCAAAAATTTGCTGTACCCAATTATCTTGGGTGTATAGTGGTGGTGTAGGTTTCATACTAAAACCAATTTGATGGGCATTAGTATGAGTTTATATTTGGCGGATGGGTAAGATATGATACTTCCCATGTCTGCGGTGGACACCCCAAGATTACCCCAATGGCCTAAGGTGCAGAACCTCAGTCTTGCGCCACTGCTAAAAACCACCCTCAGAAGCTCCCCTACCTTTTTTTCTTGGGCGGTTAGAGCCTTCTTTTGATGCGGCTTCTGCCTATTTGTTACCTGGACGTTCTGAGTTTAAAGGTGTGATTTTAACTTACAGTGGACTTGGTTCACAAAGCCTCACCTATCTATCCTTTAACCTTGAGGGAGGAGGCAGCACTAGAGGATTGTGCAAATGAACAACTTGCTAAAGGTGCCATCTTTCAGCGTACTCTCCAGTATGCTAACCACTCTTATTTGTGGAAAAAAGAGTAAATTTTCACCATCATTGTGTAGATTATGTGAACAAAACAATTTAACCATTCCCATCTGCATCTCATCCCCATGGAGGCACAAATTGCTCATTATGTAGAGAAGGCCAAAGTTTTTCCTTGGTAAATTTCTTAAACGCATTTAACTAGATATTGCAATTGGTTTGACCAACCATCATCTATGGAATATCTATTTTATGTTTTTTTAAATAAATATAGGTTTAATTCAATTACTATGAGTGCCCCAGCGAGTGATCCATGACTTTATAGGGAGTTGCCAAACCTGTATTAAATCATTATAAGTGATTTTTCCCAGTGCTTTAAATTATAAATGGTTATTATGACAGGTCAAATTCTTAAACCTTCCTGTGCAATTTTTGTTACTATTGAGTTAAAACCTTCTATTTTATCTTATCCATAATGCAGACTAAAGATATTCAGCATGTTTTCATATATTTATTATAGCCATCTGCCAGCGTCTCAATTGCAGTCAGTCAGTTGAGACTATAAAGAAAATACCACAAGCTCTAAATTTACTTCCTTAACATACTAAGATAATTACTCCTTTAGTCTAACACTTTTGAGTGCTGCATAGTAAGCATAAAATCCATTGACTAGGAACGCTAGAAGAGGGGGCATATCTCAGTGGAATTTAATAGTAAAGGGATCTTTTTTCTACATCACTGGAGCAATTTACAGCAAAGAAACAATATCTTAATGAGCTGGAAAACCCTTTTTAGTATTCTATCTTACATTGTGCTTCCCTTTATTTATAAATAAATTGCTCTCTATCGCCAAAAAAGGTTTCTTTTGCAAGTTTTACAAAGTCACTGTCATATAACAGTACCTTATAGCTTTAAATGTAGTAACCTGTGCATTGAAATATGACGCCTAGAGCCAATTTCAAAATTGTGGTGCTCACTACAAGGGGCTCACTTTGTTACCTGAGCACCAGCTTCCAAATATGAATCTGGAGGAGAACCTCTTTGACCTTGGTTTTTGTGCTAGGTATTCTTATGAGCCAATAGATGAAGGCAACACGGTTTAATGATCACTTTCAAGTGAGTAATTCCAAAAGTGAGGGGGTAGAGGTCCCTAAGGCGCCTCTTCCCTCTTCTAGTGCATTTTAGTCTCAAGAGTGAGTTTAGGTATCCAATGTCTCCAAGGCTAAACTTCAAGAATTATCTGAATGGCTGTTTCAAAGTTACTGCCTTGTCACAACCAAAGCAAATTGAATCTCAACTGGGCATATATAATAAATCATAAGCAATAAAATACACTTTTGACAACTACTATACTTTCTGAAAGATGACTATCGGTGAGAAGGTCAAGAGACTCGCCACCTAAGATCAACTAATGGAATGATAGCGAGGGATGTACATTCTGCTATCTGACAAGTTCGCCATATTATAATTCGCCAGCATATTGATATCAGTGGTTTGATTATGTTTATGGAAGCATAGCAATGGGAAAATTCCTTTTTAATTATAAAGTTGAATGACGCTTTCCACAAACTCCATACTATCATTCTGTTTAACTGGCAGCAAGCTCAAGACGCCACCAGAATGTGGAAGGACTGGCTGCCCAGCATAATGACGATATGTCTTATATTATTTAAAGCAATATGGATAATCAAGGAGCAACCCCCAATAGGATGCAGAATTTATTAATCACTGTACCTAAGTTGAAGACTGTCTTAAAGCTGAAGTGGAGCGACATACAAAAGCTGAACTGGCCAACCGTGAGGCCCACCAAAACTAATTTTAATGCATTTGTCATCTATGGGATGATCTAAATGGCCATATTGGCTTGTTTTTAGGTTAATCCTAGACCACGATCATATATCAAAGGATTTAGTGGAGGACATAGGTTCTTATCAACGCAGCCTTGACATCTTATATCAACATTATTAGAGCTCTGCACTAAGCTATGACTTATATAAAACAATTGATTCCTTGCATCTGGACCAGAGAAATCAGGGTCAGAAGTAAAAACTTTATGAAGTGAAAACTTGGGTTTAAAGCTGATCTTCTTGCCGCTAAACAGAAAATTGATCATGTCAAAAACCTGTTACTAATTGAATGCCAACTTCTTTTTCTAACACTATGTATCAGCAAAAAGATGATATTCACAAAGATTTTTGTACGTGTCACCAATGGGCCCCAGTGAACCACCACTGAATTTATTCTTTAATGATTAGGAAATCTTTCTGACAGAAACTGGAGGGGATGGTTAATAAGGAGCTGTCTATATGTGAGGTACTCACCTTTATTACTTTCCGTTTCTGGACCTAGAAAGTTTGTTCCTTTATATGATACAACTACTCCTTCAACAAAGCATTCTGACTCCATCATCCATGAAGCTATAATACCACAGGTACAGTGTACTGTCACTACTTCATCCTGGGCCCTGATATTCTTCCCAACAAGCTGCTATGGCAACTCCTGGTCACGTTACTCACTCTCTTCGTCTTTAGCACATAAAAAATTATGTAGGCGTGATGCAGGCCCATCATTCCTGCAACTATGTAAATTAACATATGTTAACCCTATTAATTACTAAAGTTTGATAAACAGAAAAATGTATACATTTTAATAGTCTCCTTAAGATTATCATGCCTAGAGCATCTGATATTGCTAAGATATCAATGGTAATGAACTCGCTATACTCTAAAAGCCAGCAGTTAACTATGTTTAAACACTTAAGGTTGGTGTGACCTACCTTAATGCCAAAGATCCTCTAATCATAGAATTTGGTGGGTATGAGAAGATGCCACTCCAAAATAAAGTTCCTTAAAATCTATTTAACAAGGACAAGCCAGTTAGAGACTTCAGCTGAAGTTTATTTGGAAGCCCAGAAACTATCTGGTATAACATTATAGATACTTTTGACACTCAGATTGCTCTCCGCTATACTTTTAAACCCTATAAAGTAGTGTACAGGGTTATGAATACCTGTCTTAGATGAAGTGAATGATATCACTCAATGATCAATTATCTCTGATGATGTGCTGTTACTTTTGAGGTGACAAATAAAAAACTTTCAGAGCTTCCAAACTGCGGCCTCAGGCCCCTCCACCCAAAAAAGATTTACCTATGCCTTACAACCCTCATTTGGGGAGATTGATAGATTAAAAATTACTTATATTTTTGCAAGAAATGGAGAACAAAATTACTCCTTTTGCCCTAAATGGGACTCTAAGCCCTCAGCTCATGTTGTGAATGTGGCGGATGATGGGGAGTTGGGAAAATAAAGAGGGAGTAGTATTGGGATTTTATACATTAGACTCATCCAATAAAGTCCCAGGTAAGAACAAACCTTTGAAACCTCCTAACGTGAGATGAAAGGATAATGATACCACTTCGTCTTTAGCAGTTCATTTAATGACAAATGATAGCAGAGCGGTGACTAACTGCTTACACTATAATCATGACACTTATCTAGCAGAAGAAGTAATTTTGAAGCCATATGTTCAACAGTTAAAACACCTTGAGTTTCCAATCTCTTGATGTGAGACCCCAAGTTGACGGGGGTACAGGTAGCAGTACCTATTGAGGCCTTGAGAGAAACTCGCCTTAAATTATATGACATACTTCAGAATAATTTTAGGTTAAGTTGACAGCTTAAATGTCCTCACAATATATCCTAATGATGCTTGTTTTCTGAGTGTAAGTATATCAATATAACTGTGATAAATATCAAAGTTAGAGCTACCATTGACAGTGTTACACCAATTAATATTGTGTCTATTAGACTGATGAAAAAAGTGGGGATTGCTCCAGACATAGATAATCAAAATTTATGGTACCACTGGCCCTAAACCACAACCTCCAAAGGATCATAGAGTGCATTGACGCTGCTTTTTGGCTCACTGTTGATTTATGCTCCTGCCATCATTTTCCCTAACTAAAATTAAGACTTTATTATTGTTACTCTTTTATGAGAAAATAAGTTGTTAAATCCAATTTTGAGAAAAATACGCTGGAGTTACTGGGACAAACGCTTCCACTATTTTATAACAAGAAGAATGAGGTCTTGATGGATCTGAAACAAGGGTTTGTTAACCTTGTATTCAAAATGAGTATGTGCCAATTGGATACCAGCGGCTATGTGGACTTACCTAGCAGTTACCAAATCAGATTCTAGAATCTAAGGGTATTCCTGTACGAGCTAATAATAATCTAACCATTCCAGCAGATCATCAAGTCATAAAAGGGACTGAAATTACCATAAGAGTCCTTCAAGGATTATACAATGAGATAATCACCCCATTTAGTCAATAAAATTTGGAACCTGCCATCATTACATGTTATTCTGCTGGAACATGGTAAAGTCAAATGGTGTTATTCAACCTTTATACTTAATCCATTTAACTCAAGTGACACCATATAGTCTCTCTTTGTCATATTTTACCCATAGAGGAGGTATCAAGTATCCATGATTTGGAAGTCTGGATAAACTGGGCTGAGAGCAATGAATTCCAATTTGTATGTTTCCTGTTACCTAGTAAAACATCTCTCTGGCTTACATTAGATGAAAAAGACCAAGCGTTGGCCTTATTTGACAAGTATAGTAGTAGTTTATCATAAGATGACTGATTTGGAGTTTAAACATGATGTGCTACACCAAATTGAAACTGGTAACAATCCACCAATTTGCTTCCATCCTATTAAGCAATTAAAAGTAGCAGATGAGGTAATTAACCTTAAAAGTAACCAACTAATGCAACAGGTGATAACTGTGCCCTCCAAGAGTTCTTGGGCTTCCCCAGTGTTGGTTATTTAACAGAAGGATGGATAAATTAAAGTGATATTAGACTAACAAAAGCTCAACAATACTACTAAGAAAGGTTATTATTCATTACCTCACATTGATGATATGCTAGACCATCTGTGTGGTGCACAATATTTCTCTGCCATAGGATAATTGATGGATATTAGCAGGTTGAGCTGCAAAAGGAGGAACAGGAGATATGCGTGAGGATTAACGCTCAAGATATATACCAACCCACTAGGATGCCGCAGGGGCTATGTAACGCCCCAGTGACATTCTAGAACGCTATGGATAGCATATTGGAGGATTTTAAAATTACTGTATGTAGTTTATTGAACAATATTTTTATTTTACAGAACTTTTAAGGAACATCTACAGCACCTAAAGAATGTTTTTTTCACCAAATGGCCAAGGACAATCTGAAATTTAAGCTATGTAAGTACAATTCCTTCTATGAAAAATTTGAGTATCTGGGGTTTGTAATTGCAAATAAAGCTTATAGCTCCATCACACAAAGGTTATGGCTATTGAAAATTGTCATGACCAAGTAGCAAGAGTGATATTTGGGTATTCCTAGGAATGGTAAGCTATTACCACCGGTTTGTGGAGAATTTTTATAAAATAGGTGAGCTGGTATCTCAACTTCTTAAGACAGGGGTACTATTCAAATGGATGGAGTAAGATCACTGACCTTAGCTCACTTAACATTTGAGGTTAACTCGCTTCTCAGGAGGTCACTCCAAGCATATTAGGCACCAGCAACCTTCATTTAGATCAAAATCAATCTTGCAAAGTAAATTTTTCCTCTGATGCTATTCATTGTAGCATTTATCTCTTCAGTAAACAGTTCGCACCCTTGAAAATTCTCTTGTTGACATTCATTAAGATGTTTGTATTACATCGGCCCTTGATACTCAATGGAAGAAAATACACCTTCTCCCTTGGAATATTAGCTCTAAGGCATTTTTGAAATCAGTTGTCTTGTTCAAACAGACAAATCTCAGAATAGTTACTGTATTTTTTCAATTGTTTTCCCAGACTGGTTATTGCCAATTAGATCACTTAAACCATTAAAAGTGAAATAAAAAGGATAAAACTGGGATTCTGTGAAAGGTTTTAATTAAAGTAAAAAGTGAAGTATTTATACTTCAAGTAAAAAATTAAGAAAAAATAATGAAAACAGAAATTAAATAGAAATTTTGTAGCAATATTGGGAAGCTTCAAGATCTTTATTGAGGCGCCATCTGATTGCCACTTTAGATGCGTCATCCATTTGGTCCAGTTCCTGTATCTATGTCAGAATTTTAAATTTATTGTGGGGAAGGCTGACCATGGGATGGACACTTCCGAATTTGACCCAAAAGAGACAAAACTTAGTAACAGGGAAGGCACCCCAGAGAAGCGATGCTATCTCTTGTTGCCAGTGGGAACGCCATTTATGGGAGGAGGAGGGAACGTGTGAAGGGGCCATAGCCATAATTGAACACGTGTGGAGGAAGGAGTCTGATTTGATGAACCAAACTGGGAACCAGGAGGAGACCAGCTGTTGGTGGCGCAGTGGGAGGTATCCAAACATCCATGCTTTAAAGTGGTCCACCAAATGAGACCTGAATCTGTGGACAGCTTTTGGGAGGGTGGGGGTGGAGCCTGCGATGGCATCCAAGACAATCATGTGGATAGTCCACTTGGCGATTGCAACCACCAGAGCACGGAGGGAGGGTGGAAGGGGGGAGACCATTGATAAAGCAAACATATCTCTTGACAGACTGAAGGGATGTGTTTGATCCTGGCCCAGCAGACGTTGAACTTCGCGCCATATCACTTTAGAGGTAGGACACTTCTCCAGGCGGTGGAACAGCGTTCCATACTGGCCACACACGACGCAGAATGAGTGTAAAGCGTTAGAGCGCTCAGCCATATGGTACACCCGCCTCAGGCAGCGCCACACATGGGAGCGGATTTGAGGCTGAAACAGAGGATGGTGTGCGTATTTCCAGATAGTTTTTTGGGTCTCAATGGAGTAAGGGATGTCCATCATGTCCAGGTAGTCCACCCTAGATAGGACATGGGGCCGTGTGGGGATCACGCCATCTTGGATGGGTAGCCCCTGTACCTCTTTTGTGAACTGAGGAGAGGGGCAGCCTCTCTGGGCTGTATGTCCGCTAATATGAATTCTCCAATCAGCGCTCCACATGGAGAGGAGGATTCGTTTGTAGTGGGTTTTAGTACCGTGAGGACCTGTGGCCAATGGGTGTGAAGCCAGGTATTTTATCAGGGGAGTGGGGGTTCTATGGATTGTTGAGGCCCAAGGCGCGGGAGAAGTTGGAGTGGGCCGCGCGGGACCAGTGTTGGGAGGGGAGCATAGGGGCAGTGACGGCCGCAACCCAGGTACCCAAGATCTTGGCAGCATGGGCTATGAAGTCAAGCAGGCCCATGCCACCATGATGATAAGGGCCAAACATGACCTCTATCCGTACTGTTGGAGGGCGGCCTGACCAAAACCATCCTTGCAGCAGGGCATAAAAGGATTTGAAGAAGCTTGGGGAGAAGGGGATGGCGTGGGCTCCAAACCAGACTTTGGAGAGGAGCATAGAGTTGGCTAAAACAGCCCTGCCAGTGAGGGAAGTAGGGTAGCTCTGAGGGAGGCGATGCATTTTGTCACGTTGTCTAGAATATGACTCTCCATTACTGCTGATGCGTACCCGCCTGCCTCCACCCACACGCCCAGATGGTGGACCAGCCCTATGGTAGGGCGTGGCACGAAGGGGAGCACCAGTGGGGCGGTGTGGGGTGAGCTGGGAGGGTGAGCACGTGTGCGAGCAGATGGGCTGGGCTGGGTACTGGTTGCAGGGGCCCAGCAGTTTTGAGACCGACCAAGGAGGATGATTTCGGTTTTGGAAGCGTTCAGTGCAGCATTACTTACCCAGGAATACTCCTGGATGAGAGCTTCAAGTGCGCGTGCATCATTATTATTAGACACCCCAACCACACAGTCATCTACAAATGCCATCATCTTGACTGGAGCTTGACCTGGCACATGGACCCCAGTGAGTTGGGCATTCACGTTTCAAAGTAGTGGGTCAAGGCTGAAGTTGTATAAGAGTGGGCTAAGGGGGTCCCCTTGTCGCAAGCCCCTTTGAGGGCGGACTACTTCTTTAGGAAGCCAAGGCCACTTATTGCCATTGTTGCAGATTCCGTGAGCAGCATCACCCAGTTGATGAAGCGAGGGGGTAAGCGGAATTGATGGAGGCAGGCCCTGAGGTATTCCCAGTTTACTCTATCATAGGCCTTCTGTTGGTCCAAGAATGCAAGTGCCCCAGAGGCTGTGGACTGGCATGCGTTAGACACAGAGTACACGTGTCCCAAATCGACCTTCTGGGTATGAAACCAAATTGTTCTGGGGAGATGGTGGCAGATGTTACAATCCCTAAACGGTTAGCCATGATTTTTGTTAAAATTTTTTTATCCGTGTTAGTTAAAGAAATGGGGCGCCAGTTGGCTAAGTCTAGCTTGTCCCCTTTCTTGAAGAGTGTGACATTGAATGCCTCTTGTCCTCCTGATAGGAGGCGCGTTTCCAGAAGGCTCTGGTTAAGTGAGGCAAGCAGTAATGGGGATATATATTTGAAGTACTTTTTATAGAATTCATATGGAATGCCATCTGGGCCTGGACATTTCCAGTTTGGTGCACCGCGGATGGCTGTCCATAGTTCGTTCAGAGTAATCAAATTCATTTTTTCTGGGTATCAGGAAATGGTGCGGATGTGGGTTTGGTTGAGAAATTCCGCCACTTTGGCTGGCTGAATTGGATCGGATCAGTATAGCTTGGAGTAATACTTTTGTATTTTGATCGCCACTTTGGCTGGTGTATCCATGATGGAATCATCTGATCTTTGCACCTGTGTGCAGGCCATGCTCTGGCATGGTGCGAAATTTTTTTAAAAAAATATGCGGTGCACTTGTCACCCTTTGTAATGCATTTGGCCCTGTACTGAACACAAACCCAATGTTTGTGTTGCCTTTCAAGCATGTTGAGGTGGGCGGCTGCCTCCGCACACTTCTGGCCCCATGCAGGGCTGTATCCTGTAGCTAGGATGTTGGACTCCAGGTGTGCCAACTCTGCTAGAGCGCGCGAAATGACAGCCAATATGGCTCATGAGCATCTGGAGGAGAGGTGGCAAGAGTGGCGGATGGTGTCCTCTTTGAAAGTTGCCCATGTGGAAATGGGTTCCACACAAAATGGTGCAACAAACTCTTTTGCCAAAGTTGCCTCTTCCACCCACGTGGAAAATCCTGGCGACGCGAGCTCTGGGGGCGGAGTTTGCACCAATGTGGGGCCTTAGCCACTGTGCCAGGTAGGTGGTAGGTTATTGAGACCAGTCAGTGGTTGGAGAATTCCATTTTTTTGTTGTTTTGAAGTGGGAAATGTGGGGTTGAAATTTCGCCAGCATAAGGATAAGGTCGATGTGGGTTATGGACCTTAATTGGACGTTATAGACATGGGGGCGCATCATGTTTTTGAGCAGTGGGGCTCACCGTGGCAGCGCATCCATTAACCCAAGGGTGACCTTTAGAACGCGAAGTTCTACGTGACCCTGGGGGGTGTGGGAGGAGGAAGGCCAATGTTCCGTTGGTGTGTTTAGCCAACAGTTCATGTTGCTGACTACAAAAGGGTCTGGGGGTAGTGGGAGGGATTTTACTGACGAGAAATATTCCTGACGCTCTTGTGCACAGTTTGGGGCATAAATGTTGACAATAGCGTGCACCACATCAGCCCACAAGAAAGTGACAATGAGGACTCGGCCATTGAGGAAGGTTTCTGACAATAAAAATTTGAAGAAATTGTTTCTCCAAACTAGCACCCCACAGTGCACTGTCCAAAAGGATAGGGATGGGAGGAGCATGGTTTTCCAAGCCTCCTCGGAACCTCATGGACAGTGGGACTCCAGGATGGACAGGATATCCACGGGTAAATTTTGTTGTAAAAAACTCAGTTTCCTAGTCCAGGATGGCGAGGCCTTGAGTCCGGTGATATTTGACATCCCTAAAGTGAAGGTTTCCCCCATCGTACCTTAGGTGTGAGGGGTGGGCACCCAGGCCCACTAGCCTCCTCTAGATCCCCATGGGCCTTCACGGCAGCACAGGTGCTTTCAGCAATGCTATCAGTAGTTTTGTTGATTTTAGCAGAAAGGTTTGCGTTGGTTTTTGCCTTCACTTTTTGTTTCCTTGACATCGGACAAATTTTTTGTGGTGCAGATGAGTTTGGTGCACCATTGAGCGGGTCAAAATTTTTTTTTCAGGTAAGATGGGCCCAAGTCAGTTTCAACTGGAGCTTGGTTGCAAAGATTGGGTGAGATCAAGTCCCCCATTGGATCCTCAGATTAAGTGGCCCAATCAGCATGGGCTTCCCAATCTGATTGGTTGCTGGATTCCCAAGTTGCTTCCACCACAAAGGTTTCGATGCCCTCCTGGCGTTGGGAGTGTGGGATAGCGGTGGTGACTTTGGCCGCTTCCTTGGCTGTGGCCCTGTGGGCCTGCTTAGCCTTCTTCCGCTTTTGTGGGGAGATATGCTTTACCAATAGGTAGCAGCCTTGTGCTCCCCATGGGAAAGCCTCTTTGGTGCTTGCAGTTGGTTCATGGTGCGCCTCTCCGCTGGCCATGGCCACTGAGGGGTATTCTTGGAATGTGACGCCCTCCTTGGTGGGGCATGCGTGTGCCTTATGGCTGAATGCATCACAGTGGGTGCAGATGGGGGGCGCGCTGTCCACGGTTACCCAGAAAGGGTGGGTGGTATGCCCTTCATTATTGATAAAAGTGGAGTGCGGGATCTGGGTTAGGTCATTCACGATCTCCTCAGTTAGAGTCAGAACTGTGATGGCTTTGCCAGTGCACAGGTGTGGCATCAGCATAAAGCGTTGCATCTCAAAAAATTGTATTTCACCATAGATGGTGAGACCATCTTTCAGGTGTTGTTCCAAAATGTCACGTTTTACTGTAGTAGGCAAAAAGTCAAACGTGAGGAAAATTTGGTTGGATTTTGTCCATCTGGTGTGTTTGGTTTTGACAACCCGTTGCCCTTTGGGGAGGTCAATCACTATGCGCATTGCAGCAGCCTCATCTGCTGCCTCCTTGTTTTTGAAACCTAGGTCCAGCCAACCGCATGACATGGAGTGAGGTGCGACGTACACCATGGTCAGGAAAAAAGTGTGCACATCCCAACAAAATTTTTCCCATAAAGCCATTTGTTAGATGTCCAAAAACACGCAGACTCCATATTCCAATGACGAAAGTGGCTGGGAGTGCGGCGTGTTGATGTACTGGTTGCATCGTGCTTGCCAAGCAAGGATTTCTGGGAAAATAGTGACCAACAGTTTTTTAATTTTTTTTTTCTATTCCGCCAGTTTTTCCAAGGCGTTTTCAAACGTTTGAGGCCGCGGACCTACCACCTGCTCCTCTTATCTTACTTGCCCAACTGCTCCCTGACATGGGCGCAGACTAATCTCCTCTGTGAGATTATCAAACTAGAACCATACTTGAATTGAATAAGTTGCAAAAGTGATTGCAACGAGAGAGAAAAGTTCTATGTCAGAATTTTAACCAGATTGAATCCTCCAATGATCTATCATAATTTTGGATGAAATGGACAATTCTGTGTGGAATGACACATTACCTGAATTTCGTGTTATCCGATACAATTGCTTGTTAGTTGCTCCCCAATTTGGATTGAGCCAAAACAAGTATTCCGCCAAGTTTGGAAGTAGGTTTAAGTGGGGCCAATTGGTGGCCCCAAATTAGTATAAGGATCACTGGCGACTAATAGCCAATAATGATCCAATTGGTATCAGTCAGCGGAATCAGTATTTGATGCCAACTGCCATTTATGGACTGTTGTGGGATTTCTGGCAGAAAGCTGATATATTCGCTTCAATTATTCATCTATGAATTTGCTGCCTGTACTAATAATCTGATGTCAGTGGATCTGACAATTATGAGTTTGAGGCAGCTGAGGTTGTTTCCAGTGCCTCCTTTAATATAATCAATTATTGCCTGAATAAGGCGAATCCTAATCAATCAACTGAGATAAGTTGAGAAGTAATGTCAGTGAGATGCTAAGACAGTCCAAGTCAAAGCGAGCGACTGAAGTTGTTTTTGGCGCATTATTATCAAATTGAAGGTCAAATCCAAATCTAACATTTATTTAGATTAATATTTTATATGGCTCACCAGCGACTTAAGGCTGAGGATGACCAAAACTAATTCAGACATTGGGGAGGATGGAGCGAGAGGGTGGACACCAGGGAAGAGAATAATGCAGTTAAAGAATTAGAAGAGTAGTTGGCTGGAAGAACCAGTGGAAGAGCTGATTGTTTGGCGGTGAGTGCAGTAGCCCTGTTGTAAATAGTATAAATTCCTGGCGCTTCCTTCTTAATAAGTATCTCCCTTTGCCCATTATATTTTATGATTAAAGTTTATTTATTTTGTTACTTAGGGAATGAGGCTGGGAGATCCATGAATGGCACAGGTGACACACCAAGGAGTTAGCCAGAGCTGCTGGCCCCGTTGCCTAAGGTGAATGGCAAGGGCTGACCAGTCTTCATACTGGTTAGCCTGCTTCCAGCAGAGCACATAGTTGACTTTTGACATTCTATGAGCTCCTTCTCACAGTGATTATTCTGAACCTGGATGTCCAGGAGCCCTTTCTTATGTCCCTTCTTTTGGTTGTGTTTGATAGCATCTTATTTGGTTATTGTGTAATTACCGGAATTGGTATTTGCTTACTAACATCTGGTTTGTGTGATGGCACACTTTTGATGCAGCTCACATCATGCTTTTAAGCAATTCACAAAATTGGTTGTTGTCCAGATTTAGTAATATTCACACAAGAGCCTTTATTGTTACCGTTGGCAAATTGGTCAAATCATCACTTTGGCATTGGTGAGATGTAGATTATATTTGTCTTCCAAAGATATAAAAGTGGGTTGATTTTCATAGTGTTCTTTGGTGATGTTGTCATCTTCATTTAGTAATCTTTTGAATCATAATGTTGAAAAGATATCACATAAGGTCACTCTAATCATGGTGTAAAGTTCTTTCCTCACATGCATTAGTAAAAGGGGCTTGTTCAATTTCAAATCAGCTAATAAATTATTCCACACTTATAATGGTTTAGGGATGAATTTTGTTCATTTTCTGGATGAAAATTGATCTGCTGGTATGCTTGCATCTTCATCAATGACACTTCCCCTCCCAAGACGAGACCAAGGGAAACATCAGATGCATGAATGAACTCTATCAAGTACAATGTTAATATTGTCAGCCCAGATAGAATATTCAGCTTTTCTCTTTACCTGACAGTAGCAGGCCTAGTCAAGATGGCCTTTAACTTCTCTAACTTTGATTCCCATAAATGATAGAACAAAACTTTATCCCCTAGGCTGAACTCTGGTAGTCTATCTCATTTCTGACACTACCTTTGACATTAAAGGATAGTCACTTCTATATAATTTAAAGCTACCAATTGGATTCTAATAAGTTCTTTAACTAACTCCTTCTGATAGCTTCCAAGTATTAGAGCTCTACAGTCTGCTGTATTGATAAGTTCTAGTAGGGTTGGCAGGGCTGCCTCTCGCCCATACAAGGCTTTTAAAAGGGGACACTCAATCACTTGGTGGTGGCTCAGATGGTAAGTCAACTATGCTGAGTGCTGTAACTGATCTCATTTTTATTTATAACTGAGGGGCATTTTCTTCAAAATCCTCCAAAAATCCCATTGACTCGCTTGATGCTTCCATTTGAAAATGGGGTTTAGGAAGTGGTGAATTGCTGTTTCACTCCCACTAAGTTCATTAACTTTCTCACCACATCTGAAATGAATTTCTTTACTTGTCTGATGGTAAAACTTGAGGGAAATCATGACTTGTGATCACTTAACTTGAAAAATTTAGCAGTGCAGTTTGAAGTATATGTCTTAACCGCAAAGGCCTCCACACACTTGTTGAAGTGATAGACAACTACTATAATGACCTTTTATCCGCTGGAAATCGTTGGTAAGGATTTCATAACATCAATCAATACATTACTGAAGAATGCTGTAGGCGGTATTTGAGTAAACTCAAAGCATTTTTCCAACGGCAGAAACTTGCACATGGTATTTATAACTCTAACTCTTGATGTACTTCATCAGGCATACATTCCCAGCAGAATAGCTCCTACAAGTATGCTTGCATTTTCTGAAATCTTTCATGGCTCAAGTGCTTATGTGCCTCCATCACCAACTCCATTCATTCAATGGGCCTAATATAATGGTACCACTTGTTTTGAACCTTCTGTAGGTTTCAGTCAACACGCCAGGTGTCTTTAAAACATCTTCCCAGGACGCTCTTAACTTCAACTGTTTCATCCTTTAAGGCCCCTTCTGGTTAAACAATTAAGTCATAAAGTCCATTGTTCTCTGTACTTGTAAGTGGAACACTATTAATTGCAATAGATCATCAGTGTTTAGATGTTTGTCCCCAGATCAGTGTATGATCTTAGATTATAGCCTTGAGTAATACAGCTCAGTGGTTAAGGCTTCCGTCAGGATCCTTTATGTTCCACAATTAGTGGTGTGAAGCGTGATCAATTACTACTTTAAAATGTATCCTGTACAAGTAAATCTAGAGTTTGACCGCATAAATCATCACCAGGCACTCCCATTTGGTGACCGTGTAAATTTTCTCTGCTTTGCTGAACACCTCTGAATAATATTTGATCAGGTGATCACCCTGTCTTCACTAATTGATCCTGTATCACGTCAAGCCCAACGTCACTGGCGTTGGTATAGAGTTAGAACGTTTTGTTTAAATCATGGTAGGCCAAATTTGGTGCCTCTACCAATCTTACCTTTAACTCCGCAAAGGCATGTTATTGTCCCAGGCCCCACTAAAACTTTGTTTCCTTAGTGAGTAGGTATGTGAGGGGTGCTGCCAAGTCCACAAATTGAGGGATGAACTTTCATTAATATTTCACCATTCAGAGGACATTTGGCTATACTTCATGCTCTTGGGTGGATCCATAGCCATGATTGCTTTCACCCTCCCGTCTTGAATCTTGACTATGCTAGGGCTGATCTCGTGCCAGAGGAACTTTATATCTTGAGAAAGATGAACTTGCTATGCTTTAAAATCAGATTGGATGCTCTCTTTTTTGTAAAGACCTCTACGAGGTGCTGTAGATGCTCTTAAGATGTTCAGCTGAATATGGTAATGTCATCGAGATAAATCAGCATGATGGATAACTTGAGGTCACCAAAAATGTGATCCTTCATGTGCATAAAGGTGACAGGGAGATGCAGAGCTCATGCGACAACCTTGTGGGCTCAAACAACCCCTGACTACTAGTCAGGGTGCATGTCTCCTGATCTTATGGAGAGAGCCTCATCTGCCAGTAGCTGGTGTCCAGATCCATTACTAAAAGTACTTCAAGCTGCCCAGGCGTTTCAGAGCGTCATTGATGCATAGGAGCGGGTAAGAGTCCATATTAGTTATCTCACTCAAATGGTGTATTACATTACTACTTGATGAGTTCCATCCTTTTTGCATATAAGCAACAAAGGAGAGGCCCAGAGACTCTTTGATGATCAGATATGCCATGCCATGGATAGTTAATTCAGCTCTTGAGCAATAACAGCGTCCTCTGATTTCACGTGGTAGTAGGGTTTGGATTTTAACTGTATAGAAGAACCGATATCCATCTTGTGGACTCACCCTTGGAGAGGCCATAGTCATTAGATCCAATACTAAAGATGCCTGAACTCGTCTACAGCTCAACAAGCCTTTTCTGATGTTTAGGAGTCATATTCTTCAGACCTGATCTGACAAAAACCCTAAGGCATGTACAATTCAATGCAATGGGAACTGGTCAATCATACTAATGTAATGACTTGTTCTTTTCCAACCCTGATAGGATGAGTTGTGATATTTACCAATATGAGGTGTTGCACATTTTCCCTCAAGGCTTTAAGATAAGAATGATTGGGTTAAAATCGGCTAAAAAAGGGAAATGCCAGACATCTAAAAGTTCTCATTAATGATAAGATTGATTCAATTAATAACCATTTTATTGGCTAAAAGACCCTGGCCAATTCTCAGTGGAACCCTGCAAATTGGGGTAACATGATTTAAATACTTCACGGACAATTAACACAAGATTAAGCAGTCAGATTACTCTGACCACGTGGTGGACCCTGGGGCATCCATCAGATAGTACGCCCCCAGCCATGACCAGGTCCATACAAGCACCTACATGGGACCATCCCTTTTATAGGCTTGGAAGGGGTCCCCCAAGGTGCAATAATTCTATCAAATGGGGATTAGTTGAAATTTATCAAATCGTTACCCCATGGGTATGTCTTTCCCAAAAACAATTTCCCATCCATTGTTCAGCCAAAATGAAGCGAGTTTTCCAAGCTTTGATAGTCTAAATTCCCATATTTCCCAACCTAGACTAGTCTAAGCTATTTTGAATTTATCATTGAATATCCCTTGACCCTCAATAGAGTTATATACTAAATGGTCTGATATTGAGAGTGTTATTGTTCTTCTTACCCCACAATCACATTATTAAAATTTATTTAAAACAACTTTTATTTATTAGTATTTTTAGCCTATTTATTTATAAACCTGTTGTCATATCCAGTGGCGTCCAAGAACCAGTGAGCATAAAAAACTGGATTCCCACATGAGGCTCACTCTCTCCAGAGTAGTTGTGTCATAGAAACCTGGTAAAACTTTAGTTTTTTTGCACACATTTTTTTGTGACTGTAAATTCCAAAATGGTATCCAGCAGAATCTTCAAACTAATTGACAGGGTCATCTGAAATTAAATCCTAATCAAATCTCAATAGTTTCACTAGTGCTAACGGAAGCCCTTCTTCTGCACTAACAGTGGATGGCAATGCTTTACGCCCTTCTTGGCGAAGGTGTCATCAATGGATAACGTTGATTGATCCACTTCCACAAGAACGTGTGGTGCTATTTATTTTGATATCCTCATCCTTAAATACCAGCGGAAGTTGGTAACATATGATTCTCACAATGCTGGATGTGAAGTCAATCTTCTCTCCAAACTTTAGGAGAAACTAAATCTTAATCAAGAAGTCATAGTGGTAGTTGTCTAAAACAACTTCTGGTTAGGTTAAACCACGCTCCTAAAGAGTAAGGGTAGCGCTGAATAGGCTCCTAGAGCGCGAGTAACAACTGATCCAGCAGTTTGGTACTGCATGTTGGAATTGATATTGGGCATGCGCTTATTTCTTCATGAGTTTAGAGGATATGATGTTGATTGGAGCCCCGGTGTCCAAGACAGATAAGACACGCACTTTCTGGATAATCACGTCCACTTTTGGCACACTCTTGCCAAAAGGTTTACAATGGTCAATATGTCAGTAGATGATTCTTCATTCTATCTAAGAGTGCAGCACTTGGTGTAGCTTTGAAAGTATTCTTGCCAGCTGATTTCAAGTTCTTGTGGTAGCTATTACCAGCTACTCTCCTTATTCCACTGAATTACTGATCTGGGTAGGCTGATTCACTTGTGCGCAGGTATGTATTGCTCAATTTAGGTCCATCATTGCTATGGGTTCTTAACCTAGCAGGAAAAGCCACCATACTAAGTGACCCTAACAGATGGTATCCTGCACTGGCTAAATTGCCATCAACATAATTGTCTTCAGCCTCAGTGTGGAGATGCACGTAGTTTACAGCTTTGGAGTATTATCTTTATGGAGAGTGCCCTTCTTTTCAGCGGCAAGTGATGAATAAGATCAGCAAAAGTGCCCAGGTTGATGGCACTTATTGCAGGTTATGTCTCTAGGAAAGCACTCTGGTAGTTTAGAACTCTTTTACTTTATTTTCGCCCTTGTTATAGTGACATAGATGGCCTTGCTAACTCGTTAAGGGAGGGTTCTCAAATGCTTACTATTTATTTTATATGTCCCTTGTACGTGCTTTTCTTTCCCATAAAAATCACTTTAGTTCCAAATATTCAATTTGAAAAGACAAATTTGATAATCACTAAGGAGAGATGGGCGAAAAAATTAGAACAAATAAAACTATGCGAAAGCTAAATAGGCCTTGGGCAGAATGGTGCACTGAAGGGCAAAAAACGCCCTGGGGCGGGACCGAAAATTACCACTAATAAGCCAAAAACTCAGTCTTTGTCAGGGTTTGTGGAGTTCACACCTATACAGAATGCATATCTCGGTATTTAATATTCTTGACCCCTGTCACCAGTAGATCTTTGGCTCTGATCACCTAGGGGTTAATCCTTTCATATTGTGGGAGAAATTGAGCGAGGAACAAACTACCTTATTCCCCCACAAGGTGTACATAACACCTATACAATCCACTGCAGCCGTATTAACATGGAATTTGAAACCAAAAATGATGCAGATGCTGCCGCAAGAGTCTGCGTCAAAATTGACCTCATTGATGGCAAACGAGTTGTGTTCACTATGCTTGCCAGATGGAAAAAAGTAAATACTTTGTTCATCTCAATTGAAAAACTCAACCATTTCCACCAAAAGGCAATTAAGTAGGAGCTTCAAGCTGGACTCTCCAGCTATGACAAGATCAAACAATTCAAACCACAGCGGTTCCACCTGATGCCCAACCTGTGATCAGGTAAGGCAATAGCTTTAATCAACCTGCTCCTGAGTTAATTGAAGGCCTCACTAAAATCCTGCACAAAGTGGTGTTCCACCTCCCTGATGGGAGCATCTTAAATGTGCTCTGAGTCACACTGAAAAAGCGCACAAAAATTTGTAACCACTGCAGCGCCTTGGGGCGCAAGATACACGAACGCCCTGTAAATGAGGTCCTGAAGGCCCCCAACTTTTGCAATGACACTATGGAGAAAGATAACAATGACTTCGCCATATTTTATTTATGCCAATCACGCCTTCATCTGGGGGGAGGACAAACAATATATTATCATAGACCCAGTTTCACCAAAAGTGATCAAGATGGCACAGAAGGCCTGCAAACGTGCCGCGGCAATGGCAGTGTTACTTAAGGCCTCATTCATTACACACAGCCAAATACAGTAAGACATGAAGGAGATTGCCAAGCCAACCAAACTGATAAGATGACCCAGGACAAGACAATTCTCAAAAATTCAATTGAAACCACAAATGACACCAATAACCCAAATCTAGCTGGACAATTCAGCTATACTGTTGGCGCACAGGTGAGACACACAGGGGCAAACCCTGCAACATGGAGAGCAACCAGCACACCAAAAAGGATCACCATGAGACACAGGTAGAAGAGAAAATTCAAACCCATACACCGGTTAGACCCACATAAAAGCAGCAAAAGAAAAGGGATTTCACACCCTCACAGGTGTGAATGGTCTTGTCACCTGGAGCCAATACTGGAAATGGTGTGAATGGATAAGGAGGATAGCCCTTCCAACCACTCCTGAGGTGCCACGGGCACCTTATTAACCTTAGTATGTTAAACGTTGTGGGATCCGTGGCTCAATCATCCTGAGCCAAAAAGCTGAACTTCCTGTGGAACTCCCTGTAGATATATTAGTCATCCAGAAAACCCACTTTCTACAGGGGGAAAAAGGATCCTGGTCAGCTAGGGTCTCACCATCCTAATCAGTGGACATCTCACTGTGGGGTGGTTGCTCGTGATAAAAAATAAAGGTAATAAATTCAGACAATTATTTGCACAGCTGCATCCTGGAGCAACAATCTCATGCCAGGATGACACAATTTCATGCCAGGATGACACAATCTCAATAGAAAGCATCTATGAACCATGCACCTCAGCTGGAGAGGAAGCAATTCCTCAAAACTATCCCAACACTTGCCCTTCCCCAGAACAATCCTTCTGGGTGACTTCAACTGCTGGGCTGACCACAGTGCATACAGATGGCCCAAGACTAGTGGGTACCCCCTGTTACAATTTCAGCGGAATCAGTGAGATATGTCAAAGGGGTTTTGCACAGGGTTACGCCCAATAAGCAATAGGACTGACAATATGATGATCATTATCCTCAAAACAAAGTAATAACTTTTTAATAAATAGGGAGCAATATCCTCAAAGACACTCTTTATTAATTTAATATATACAGCGGATCCTCACTGTTCCACTAACTCTAAACTAACAACAACCTCCTCTCTTCAATCATCTCATCTCACTGATATCTCAGCAACTTCGGTCAATACTGATCATTCTGCTTAGTAATTCAATCTGCTGCATCTCATTGGTTCCAGCAGAGTTCATCATTTATAAAATTCATGATTGCTTTAATTTGAGGTGATCCACTTAACATCCGTTGTACATTGACATCTCATTCTTTGTCATTCATCAACATTACCTTATTACCTGATTCAGAGGTGATCCATAATTATCATTCACCAGATATTGTCTCATCATAAGGAACTTGAATAATTGTACTCATACTCAGGCTCGGCAGAAACTACCCATTCCACTGTAAAGACTTAGGGCTTATCATCCAGTCATATCAGAATTGCAACATTCCCCCTTGACTGGACAATAAGGATCTCATTGCTTATACGCCAAAAGGAACTTTTCATGCACTCAGTTAATGATCCAATCACTTACAGGGTCCTTGATAGTATAGGCATCCACATCAGGCTTCTCAATTATTTTAAACAGCCCAATTTAGATACTGGCCAATTTGTGCTTACACTTAAACCCATTTTGATCATGGAATAGAACCAGGTCACCATCTTTGAACTTAGCCATCTTGCTACACCATACCTGATTGGCAGCCTGGTTCTTTATCTTCTTGGCTAAGCTGAATGAGTACGCTTCAGTTTGCAGCTTAATCAGCATATTTGTTAGGTTGGTCATATAGCGTTGAGTATCCTTTCCACCAGTATCTTCCACACAGGCATAGAGCAGTGCGGGTAGAGCTGGGTGCCACTATATAATAGCTGGAAGGGACGCTTCCCTGTTGCCAAGTGATAACTGATGTTATAAATGAAGACAGCAGTGTAAATGAGGGTACTTCAATCAGAGGGTCTATCCATTACCAGCTTCCAGAGTATAATCACCAGTGTAACATTGACCCGTTTTCTCATACCATTAGATTTTGGGTGAAAAGGAGTAGTCAGAACCCCAAAGATAGCCATAAGTTCATTGATCTTATGTAAAATATGGGAGGTGAAGGTGGTCTCAAAATCAGTAAGGATGAACTGAGGAAAACTGTGTCGCTGGATAATACAATCCATCAAAAACTTAGCCACAGTGACCGCCCCCATATTTTGTATTTCCGATGCCTCAACCACCTGGTCAAGTGGTCAATCGCCACCAGAATATATTTGGATCAGTTTAATCCAGTCAACAGAGGCCCCACCACATTAATAGAAACTGTATGCCAAGCAAAGTGAGGTTTAACTAATTGGTATGAAGTCTTACAGCGGAATGGCTTCTCCACTTGGTATGGGTGGCAACAGGAGATCATTTTGAGCACATCAAGTTGCATGCTTTCCCAATAGTACTGCAGTCACAACATTTCCTGAGTCTTGTGTAATCCCACATGTCCGACTGCTTGGTGTGCACTCATAATAATATTTGAGTGTGCAGGTCTTGGAAATTTATGGTAATGTACCCTATCCGCTTGTATGATTCATTGTTTCTTAAGAACGTATCAGCCCTAATTCCATCTAATACGCTGATGACTTGTGGCGGTCTGTCATCATATTTCCCTCTGTGTATCTTGTCAAACATTACATTGCTGAGATCAGCTGTAATGGCAACGGTTGGCAATCTTGATAAGCAATTAGCATTTTGGTGTTTTTCTCTGGGTCTGTGAAGGATTTCAAAATCATAAGACTGCAGCTTAAGAGCCAAAGGTTTAGACGCCTCTCAGGCTCTCTGAGGTTCTGCAACAAGCGTAACAACGCATGCTCCATTATGACTTTAAACTTTACCTCATGCAAATTCCCTGAAGTGCTTGTATGCTTAGATCACCGCTAATTACTCCCACTCAGTCACAATGTAATTGCGTTATGACAGTTCAAACTATGACTGCAGTATGCAACTGGATGCTCCTCCCCATCATCTTCTTTTGCGATACAACTGCTCCAACTATGGAAAGTGACACATATGTCTGAATAATAAGCTCTTTATCAAAATTTGGGTAGTGGAGCACTGGGACATGCATTAATGCCATCTGAAGTGTGTCAAAAGAGTGTTGACAGATGTCAGGATTTCTCCAAATTCTCATATCTCTAAAATCTACTTTATCAATTCCTCTGACATTATTGGAAGGAGTGAGTAATATATTGCAATCTATCAAGGTTAGCGATCAATCTGATTTTGATCAATTGATTGAAGATTTGATTGCTTAGAAATTAATTCTCTCTGATAGATTATGAACCATAAAAAAGCCTATAAATATTCCCTCTTTTCAAAAATAAAGATTTTATGAATTATAACCTATATTTCCATTTAAATTTATCGCCTTTTTGGAGAATCCGCCCAGTGTAACTTAAATATTAGACCTGCCCCATTAGAAGTGTAATTCAAAAAATCCAGACTGGTGCTCACTATGGGGGCACTCTGAGTTACGCACCAGTGACAACATCTATCACTACCATGGATTCTCATTTTTTGCCTGACAAAGCTCAAGACCAAGAGCAAGGCAGTATTTTATGATGGGTTCATTCAACTAGAAGCCCAAATCCCAAGATTACCCTCCACATTGGAATTTTGGGCTAACTTGGAATTTTATGGTCCTAACTTAAGTTTTACCTCAAACTTTTAAATACCGCCTGAGGCTTTAAAAATATTATTTATCAATTGCTTGAAGGGGCCTTGATGAGTAATTGACTGGACCTAATTGTTGGACTTTTGATAGGGACATAATAAGGTTAGCTGTTTAAAAACTTATTATGGATCATATCAGATATCAGCAATTATGGACCAGGTATATTCTAAGCTTATGCAAAGCTTAGAATCCGTGGCCTAGCAATTTCACTTAATTATATTTGACTATGATGACATGGGCTCAAGGGCTTTGCTGGTTAGGTCAGACTTAGATTAAGTTTTGACTTAATGACTCAGGCATGTGGGCTTTGTTGGTCTATGTCAAAATTAGTTTTTAATGTCAGTCAAGTTTTTGATTGAATTAATTACTAATTAGTGATACAAATCGCCTTGGTATGTGCTGCCAATTGCACGTGAAAGTGAATTATTTCAGCTATTTTGAAGATATGATGAAACGCCATCTTAAGGATGATGATGGTATTTACTCCGACTCTGAGGCTGAGCATGATGCCCTGAATTGAAGTATTTGTAGATGTCATCACAAACTTTTTATGTGGACAAGGGTCACTGAAAGTAAGGCGTCATGGGTAAGATGTGGTTAACATTGAACCCTATAAATAACCCTTGCATTTACTCTAATAAAATCATCCTTTAACTTCTGGATTAAGTTTATAATTTATCTTATAAACTTTTTGCATTATTACTTTTTTTTATATTAAAGTCAATTTTCACTTGGGATCAGTAGGATCAGGGCAGCGTGCCATCATCCAAGTGAAATGACCAGGTATACAATTGAAGTATTACCAAAAAGCTATATTATAAATATAAATTCACCATCCTGTCTATTGTCCTCACACAATAGATGCTTGAAACCACATCCCACCCTCGACAAAGAACCAGCCCTCTGAAGCAGACACCCAAATTCAACAAGTGGCGCTCATGGCTGGGACCGCAGATGGTGATTGCGCTGGACAGGGAAGCAATCCAAATCAATTATTCAGAACCATTGCTGGGCCCAATGGGAACACTGAAATGACTGTGTCCCGAATTAATTGGGAAGAAGTACCCATTATTACCTATCCCAACAATCCCATTTCAACTGAAGAGCTGGAACGTCTTAAGCAACAGTTGTTTAGAGGGTATCAATTAGGACATGGGCCCGCGGACAATAATAGCAACCCTTTTTACCACCAACAACAGCAAGATGTGTTGTGGATGAGATATCTTGCTCATCATCAATTAAGTGTAGCTCAGATCTAAAACAATTTAATTGGGATAGAGAACACACCCAATACTTAATTGAATTCGTACATCCAACCTCTAGAAATTCTCAGATGACAATCGCCCGCCATCATGCAGCCATTACTGAGTTAAAGAACTTCTCTCGCAACTCCAGCCAGGCGGGCCAAATTAAAATGAGCAAATGGAAGCCAACTTCGCTGAGGTCCATTTGAGTTTGGAGGCAAATCACAACTTAGCCACTTGGGCTAACGACCAGGTAGCAGTATTAGCACAAGAACTAAATGACAGATTGCATCCTATCTTTGAAAATTTCTTAGAGGAAAGAGGAGTCACCAAATTTTGGGTCAGCAATATCACTCAGACTTCTATTAATGCTTCAGAGTCCATGAGGCTTAATCACAAAGCCCAAGAGGCACAATTAAACCATAACAATGAATTCTGTGACCAGTATCAAAGCCTGAGCACCCAAATTTTCAGATGAAGGATGAATACACCGGAAAAATCAATTACTGGCAAACACAATTTGAGGACCAATGGGCTTAAAATGAAAAAAATCAAGACTCTATTGATCGTCTTAATCTACAGATCAATAATCTCAATGACAATGTTAATATTATTAATGAGTTAAACAATATATCCATGGATAATTAAACCAGTGCAAGAAGGCCATAAAAGAAAAGAACCAGGTAATTTCCACCTTGCAGCTACAAGCTACTAGCCTGAATGAGGAAATTGCGAAATTAAAATTGAAAAACCAAAATCATGTCAAACGGGAAAACAAAATCAACAAGTGAATTCGAGCTCTGGATGATGGGCGTTGTCAGTGTGCTAAAACCCAATTGACTGGGAATTCTTCTGAATATTATGAGGACGAAGCTTCAGAAATAGCTACCAAAATGGATGCTGGGCCACATTGACAACTGCCTAGAAATATGGTTGCCTTGACCAACCCTAGCGCCTCAAACTGGGATACAATGCCCAAATGCCCTAGTACGCCTGGCTCTAGTCAACCTAGAAGTAATCGTGATAACCAGGAACGGGAAAGCAATAATTATAAACCAGCAAACCTGCCAGCCTTTGACAAGAATGGAAGTATTACCACATTTTTCAAACATTTTGAAATGGCCATGCATGCCAGTGACTGCAACAAAAGCAGCCACCATTATTAACTGCTTGGATGAGTGGAGCATTGAGTTGATTATGCCTCACATTAATGAAAATCCAGCATATGCCTATTAGAATGAGGCCAATTCGGCGCCCCAGAGCCAGTAACGAAATAGTCAGTGAAGAGTTAGACAAATTGCTGAAAAGTGGAATGATAGTGCCTTCCAAAAGCCCGTGGGCTAGCCCCATTTTAATCATAAAGAAGAAAGATGGCGGCAATCGAGTTGTGATTGATTATCAACGCCTCAATGCCATTACAAAAAAGGATTCATATACATTGCCCAGAATTGATGATGCTCTGGACTGTCTGGGAGGGGTGAAGTACTTTACCGCAATGGACCTCATCTCCAGATATTGGCAAATTGAGTTGCCACCAGTTGAGCAGGAAAAGTGCACGATGATTGCTGCTCAAGGGCTTTTTCAACTGAAAGCATGCCACAGGGGCTGTGTAATGCACCGGCAACCTTTCAGCGCGCAATGGACATGATTTTGGGGGACCTTATATTGTCCTGCGTTCTGGTGTACCTGGATGATATCAATGTCTTTTTGCGAACATTTTCTGAAAATCTGGAGCACCTAAAGTAAGTGTTCAAATGTCTGTTAAAGGCCAATCAGAAGATAAAACCTAGAAAATGCCAATTCTTTAAAGAACAATTGGAATACCTTGGGTTTGTCATTGATTCCAAGGGCTTGCGGCCTTAGCCTCAAAAGGTGGAGGCAATAACAATATGCAACCTCCGACAAGTATGAGAGATGTTCAAGTGTTCTTAGGCATGGTAGGATACTAACAAAGATTTGTGGAAGGGTTCACAAAGATTGCCGAGTCTCTATTCCACTTGCTACAAGGAGGAGTTCATTTTTGCTGGGCAGAGGAATGCCAACAAGCCTTTGAGGCTTTAAAACAAAATGAGCTCGGCGCCTATCCTCCAATATCCCAATTTCAGCAAGCCTTTTATCATACAAACTGATGCCTCATTGACTGCAATTGGTGGTGTGCTATTGTAGATTGGGGATGATGGCAAGGAGCATCCAGTCGCTTATTGCAGCAGGACGCTGAATAAGCATGAGCGTAATTACACGGTGACTGAAAGAGAATTCCTGGCTGTCATCTATGCTTGCAAACAACTTTGGGTTTACATTCACGGCACCAAATTTCAAGTAGTAACGGATCACAGCTCATTATGATGGCTCCACAATCTCAAGGAACCTGAAGGATGGTTAGCCCGCTGGGCTCTGAAATTACAAGCATTTGATTATAAAATTATTCATAGAGCTGGAGCAGCCCATCAAAAGCAGACGGACTATCATGAATTCCCATTGTAGCTGTCCTGAGCATTCTGGCTGATGAGCTTCATGAAAAAATGATTAACCAAATGTATGGAGATGAACCACCCAAAGTTCAAAAGGCGATCAAGAAAGCATTAATTGACACCAAATATCAAAGTGGAATTCTATACAAACTTAAGCCTGATGGACAACATCAAATCTTCCCAAAACCTTCTGACCAAATGGAGATTATTACACAAGCACACAAGGCCGTTGGACATGGGGAATGACTAAGATGCTAGAATTAACTTGAGCCAGTTACTATTAGGATTTCATGCGATTTGATATCCAAGATGTGCTCAAGAAATGTCATTCATGCCAAATCGCAAAACCTATATAGTTGGATGTGAAATATCAGTTGATTAAACTCGACTTGGCCTGGCATACCATGTTGATTGATGTAATTGGCCCTTTGCCTGCGAACAGCCTAGGCAACAAATACATAATTGTTGCTATCAACCATCTAACAAAATGGGTGGAAGCGAAAGCAATTTGAGACGTTGGGGCCCTAACTACTGCCAAGTTCATTATGGATAATATTATCTATAAGCATGGATGCCCCTCAGAAGATATTGACAGACAATGGCACGAATTTTACTGCCTAAATGATACAACGGCTAAATGAGTTGATGTCTATCAAAGGAGTGTTGTCAACACCATACCATCCCGAGACTAATGGTATAGTAGAGCGAGTGAATGGCACTTTAGTCAGCATTTTATGCAAAAATGCAGCCTTGGCGCCTTTGCAATGGGCAACTTCAATTAGTGCGACTGTGTTTGCATACAATATCAGACACCACAGCAGCACAGGACACTCTTCATTTTGGCTTTTGTATGGTAGAAAGCCCGCTCTACCTCCATTATTATACTTAGTACTCAGTTCACCCAGTGCAATTAACCCAAATAACTATGTCAAGAAACTAGAGAAAACCTTAATCAAGTTGCAATCAGAAGCTTATCAAAATGCGGTTAGTCAAAAAACTATTCAGAAGAGCTATGATGATGCCAAACGGGCTACAGTGAATAAGGTTAATGAAGGAGATTTAGTAGTATATTGTGACACTCATAGCGCAGGCCACGCACACAAACTAGCCTCGCTCTGGAAGGGTCCATTTATCATTTTAGAGAAATTGTCTGAAGATGTATACATCATTAAGTATCAAGGCGGCTGGTTTGAGAATCGAGTACACGCTAAGTTCCTTCATCTGTATCATAAAGAATAATAATAATAAAATAATAATAATAATTGCAAGCCGTAGAGTTTAATTTGTTATGTTGATGCCTCACTGGCATTAGAACTAGGTTCCCCCTCTTTGGTAGGTGGAGGAGAGTGCAACGGAACCAATGAGAGGCGAATTTCATACAGATCCCAACTATCTAGACCCTGGCAGAGATGTGCCAAATTCAAGAAAGCTCAGCACCAGGCATGCTGGCCCTGTCGGCTTAGTAAAGGCCATCAAACTAAAGGGAAAGTCCATTGGTAGGGACTTTAAAATAGGCGGGAGAGATTCAACTCTGGAGTAAATGCTGCTGAAAGGAAGACACAATCGGCAAGAAGACTCTCAAGGCAAGGGTAAATGGAGGGGAGGAACTCCTTTGTGCAAAACATTTAAGAATGGGCCTCATCTAATACCCTTCGCATGTCAGACACAGTATTGGTGGGGAGCAATGAAGGAGGGAAGCAAACGCACGCACCTAAAAGAGCCATCTGGGGGACAAACTTCTTGGGAAGCCCCTTAGCCAAGCTCTTACAAAGGGCTCATTATTGCACCAGGATGCACTGATCCTTCGAAACCAGAGTCTTGAGGCCCAACGTGATGTGAAAATTAGTATGAACCAAAGCAGGTTTACACCAAATCCTAGCAACAGTGTTAGCAAAAATAAGGGCCTGGTTGGCCTCAAAATTATCATAAGAAGCAACCTCAGGACTGGTTGCAAGTATGGATGACAAGTAGGCATTCATGAGCTCCGACATTGAGTTGAGCTCAAGACCCAATGAAGCCACGCTGCCCACGCAAAGGGAGGAAGCAAGACTTTTTGAAGAAAAGATGTTAAAAAGTGAAAACAAGAAGTCTGGAAGAAGATCCCCATCCAAAGCAAATTAAACTCAGATCAGGGTTTCTTTGGACTGAACGGCCTCAAAAGGCCAAAGAGATACTAAGTATGTCAAAAGGGGATCCTGCTTGACCCATCGGGATATTTGACTAACTGCACCTGAAGCCACGGAGGCTTGTTTGGGTTGATCAATTGGTGCTATCACAATGGGTTGTGAAACTAAACTTTCTAGTATTGTTGAAGCGTAGCTGGTCAACCCAGCTTGAGGAACCATGGGCAACACACCTGAGTTGACAATAGCTCACCACATGGACTTGCTTAGCCTTAGGGAGGTTCATCAGTCCAAGGCGTAAAGACTATTGAGATAATGTTTGTACTGGAGGAGCGCGAAAAGCCAGACATTGTGAACTGAGAAGAAGGGTACCTGCCACTTATATCCAGTCAAGGCAGGGGAAGTGTTGAGTAATTGAATGGACCTAATTGTCGGATATTTGATAGGGATATAATAAGGTTAGTTGTTTAAAAACTTATTATGGATCATATCAAATATCAGAAATTATGGACCAGGTATATTCTAAGCTTATGCAAAGCTTAGAATCCGCGGCCTAGCAATTTCACTTAATTATATTTGACTATGATGACATGGGATCAAGGGCTTTGCTGGTTAGGTCAGACTTAGATTAAGTTTTGACTTAATGACTCAGGCATGTGGGCTTTGTTGGTCTATGTCAAAATTAGTTTTTAATGTCAGTCAAGTTTTTGATTGAATTAATTACTAATTAGTGATACAAATCGCCTTGGTATGTGCTGCCGATTGCACGTGAAAGTGAATTGTTTCAGCTATTTTGAAGATATGATGAAACGCCATTTCAAGGATGATGATGGTATTTACTATGACTCTGAGGCTGAGCATGATGCCCTGAATTGAAGTATTTGTAGACGTCATTACAAACTTTTTATGTGGCCAAGGGTCACTGAAAGTAAGGCGTCATGGGTAAGATGTGGTTAACATCAAACCCTATAAATAACCCTTGCATTTACACTAATAAAATCAACCTTTAAATTCTGGATTAAGTTTATAATTTATCTTCTAAACTTTTTGCATTATTACTTTATTTTATATCAAAGTCAATTTTTAATTGGGATCAGTAGGATCAGGGCAGCGTGCTATTATTCAAGTGAAATGACTAGGTATACAATTGAAGTATTACCAAAAAGCTATATCATAAATTTAAATTCACCATCCTGTCTATTGTCCTCACACAATAGATGCTTGAAACCACATCCCTTTTTCGATGAAGAACCAGCCCTCTGAAGCAGACACCCAAATTCAACAGGCCTTAATCCCTGATATCCGTTCTACCCATTCTCAATCTAATGCTTTACCTTCTATATTGCGGGAAGTGTGCAAACCTCTCAAATGCCAGGAATCAGACCTGAGAAATATTTTCACCAACTCGTACATCCTACCTTATACCATTTGCTACCTGTAGTTGGAATGCACCATAAAGGGATTCTCAATTTACTAGAAGGACTCCAGTCCTTGAATAATTGTAATTTTGATTTTTTCAAGTCAGCCTCTGAGTCTAGCTGAGATAATTGTGATGCTATCATTAATAATTGAGCTTTCCTCAATGAAGTACATCTGAAGCTCATTCAGCTCAATTATGGGATGTCCAATTTTGTTGATGTACAGTTTCTCAAGAAAGTTCAGGAGATTCAGAGAGAATGGAGAGAGGGTATTTCCAAACTCTCTGAGCGTAGTCAATCAATGGAGGAGGACGTTAGAACCTGCCTCTTCCAATTGGAACAAATGTACTCAGGAATTCAGTTTTGGGTCAATGAATTAGAGAAAGCCTCTGGGGTTGAAGGACCTCGTGGGCCACCTGGGGGTGTAGGACCCCAAGGACCTCCCAGAGCTGATGGACCCCATGGACCCCCAGGGAGTGTAGGGCCTTGGGGACCCCCAGGTGCAGATGGACCTTGGGGACCACCAGGCACTGATAGGCGCTCGGGATCTTACCAGCAAATTGATTCTCTCTTGAACATGATAAACCACTTGTGTGAACAGTTCTCTAAATTGGCCAAAGAGTGTAACCTAACCCCCAATGGGGTACCAATTGATCCCCTCTTATTGCTTCAGTCATTATTTAATGAATTGATCGATCTGGGAAAATGGGCCAAGGATACTGATATCTTACTACATGCTTGCAAATTTAAAAGAGGAAATGCTCCAAGTGAAAATTGAGACACTGGAAATAAAGTACAACTCACAGTAGGAACATATTTTTGAGCTATCTCACCGATTAGATGAGAAAGTAGGGCATGCTGATCTGAATTGTCAGATTAGTGAAGTTCATACTGAAGCTGTTGGTCCTTACCCTCAATTTTCTTCTCAAGTTTCAGATTCCACCTCTTATGTTTCCACTCAATCTGAGCAACCTGGAGTGCATGTTTTGACCACCAATGCTCCCATGAGTTTCAAGCCAATATTCAAGGATAAATACTCCCCAGGGGAAGGCAGCATTATCTCCTTTCTCTACCTTTATGAAAAGGCATTAAGTGAGGCCATGGATCACCAAAAGATGAATTACTTGCTTAATTGCCTTACTTGATTGGCTCAAAATATTATGGTTCCCCACTTAATGACTTGCTCTACTTGGTCTCAGGTCAAAGACGCTTAGATCAGAGAATTTGTATAATGGTTAGGTTAAACTAATCATTACATTTTGACTTAAGATTCAGACTTCCAAATCTCGAGTCAAAACACTTTTTGATTTTTTTTTGAGGTTTATGCGGGGTCCAGAACTGGGCTGTGCCCCTCCCACACTATTCTTAGGCTCTTAGGGGCCTAAATAACAGTGCAGGAGGGGCTCCCCAGAAGGGCGACCTTAAAAGGTCGAGCCCACATGATATTGAACTCAGTTCAGAATTTTTCCTTGTTTCCCACTCTCATGTGGGATTCTATGGTGGCCTCAGGGCCGCCCTTGCCTTGTCTTACCTGGTATCCTGTGAAAAGATATATATTTGTATCCATAAAGAAATAATGGGATTTGGCATCGAGAACCTAGATTCCACCAATTACCCTGGTTTTTTATGTCTCATTTGTGGTGCTCTAAGTCATTGGGATTGAATTTTCCCTCAAGTTTATTTTTGATAATAAATAAAACAAGGCTAATTTTGGGGTCAGATCCTCACTTACCTGTGTCATCTTTTCTCGTTTTTCAAATTTCCCAAAATCCAATGTTGAATAGGCAAATATGATGAATCAAAGCACTTACCTCAAGGAAACCTCAATTTAGACAAACATTTGGCACTCATCTCTAAGGCAATATGGCGATTGAAAACTGGGATGTTTTCAATCGTTACAATTTGGGAGTGAGCAAACCTTATCCTCGCAAAAGCAGGCTACTATGGGTATAAAGCCCCACCAAAATGAATCTATCAAAGACTTTGCTCATCAGTTCTATTGGGAAGCTCAAACTCTAGTAGCCTATGTCAGTTAAACTTGAATGATGCAATTACCGCAGTTTTGTCAGCTTTTACTTCTAGGACTCAAATGCAAGTTTATCTAATCAGTGTCAAAAAGAACTTCTGAAGTATTTTGGAAATTAGGGAGCCTTATTGAATTGCCTCCTCAATTCTCCGAAAAATCCCGAATTTTTGAGTCTCCTAGACCTAGTCGCCCCAAAGTCTACGCCATGCCTGAAAACAATAGTGTAATAATTGAAAACATTCCAGTTTTTGATCACCATCTTGCCTTGGCAATGGGTGCCAAATGTTTGTCTAACTTGAGGTTCCCTCGAGGTAAGTGCTTTGATTTGTCATATTTTCCAATTCAACATTGGATTTTTGGAAAATTCAAAAAACAAGAAAAGATGACACAGGTAAGCAAGGATCTGACCCCAAAATTAGCCTTGTTTTATTTATTATCAAAAATAAACTTGAGGGCAAATTCAATCCCGATGACTTAGAGCACCACAAATGAGACATAAAAAACCATATTATTGGTGGAATCAAGGTTCTCGATGCCAAATCCCATTATTTTGTTATGGATACAAATATTTATCTCTTCGCGGGATACCAGGTAAGACAAGGCAAGGGCGGCCCTGAGGCCACCAGAGAATCCCACATGAGAGTGGGAAACAAGGAAAAATTCTGAACTGAGTTCAGAATCGTGTGGGCTCAACCTTTTAAGGTCACCCTTCCGGGGAGCCCCTCCTGCACTGTTCTTTAGGCCCCTTAGAGCCTAAAAATAGTGCGGGAGGGGCACAGCCCAGTGCTGGACCCTGTATAAACCTCAAAAATCCTCAAAAAGTGTTTTGACTTGAGACTCAGATTTCCAAATATTGAGTCAAAATGTAATGATCAGTTTAACCTGAATGTTACAAATAGGGCGATCCAGTTTAATTACTATAATCGCTATTTCCATACTGAGGATCATTGTTTCAAAAAGGAAGCAGATAAGAAGAAGAAAAGAGATAAGCCCAATAAGATTTTCCACCTTGATAATGATATGAGTGCGCAGCAAGAGCATCAAAGATCGATTGAGTGTAATAAAGATGAACTTTCTTCTTATTCCTTGCCCTCCTTATTAGCATAATCCTCTCAGTTTGGAAGCACCATTACCCATATTGACTTCCGAGTGAATCAAGTCAATGCCAAAGCTATCATAGATACTGGATCCTGGTGAATGTTGTCTCATCAAAATTGGTCAAACAGATCAAATTAACACCCAATATTTCTCATTATGAAGATTATGGCACAGCTGGACCTCAGAGTACTCAGTCTATTGGAGCTTTTTCATCTTTTCTCCTGTGAAATTGGGAAATTAAACTTTACTATCCCGGCTATTGTACTCAATAATTTGAGTTATGACCTAATTTTGGGGACTCAATTTTTAAGTTAATTTAATTTTTATCAATTACCCTGACTCATCATTGTCTCTCTTGGGGTATAGAGTTCCCTTACTTTTATCTGATCATGCTTTCACCTGACGTCAGTTATGTCTG
>JAKSZP010013266.1:0-179110 GCA_022478985.1 Massospora cicadina
CTTCTTTAACTTCAGCTAAATATAATTTCTTTTCAAGGGAACTGTATGGTAAGTCATAGGTGTATGGTTGACCAAATTAACTGCCTGCACTTGAATGGGTCCTACTGCTCCTTTATAAGTTGTTTTATCTTTCTTTACTGAAGAAACATCCTCACCAGCAATTGGAAACTTTTCATCAACAAGGCTGATATCAAAGCCCCAATAATAAACATGCAGTGGGATATTTATTGTAAATTTCAGCGGTCAAATTTTCAGGGATTGGTGTACTGCTGGCCTGGTTGGGTGTATCTAGCCATGAGCTAGCATAATTAAGGGGTTTAAACCAGTATGACAAGGACGCTAGAGGATTCCAGGTATAAGGAATGGTGGGCAAGCTTGTATGGGAGTTGCCTAAAGATATGGTTTTAAAAAGGGGAAAGTTGAAAGTGAGTTTCTTGTAGGCTGGGGTGGTAGATTGTTATTGATAACACTTTAGTATAAACTTAAAGTGTTTGCATGATAAAAAATATTTTTATTGACTGCAAAGCTTAACCAAATGAATGTCTTGGTTTTATATAACATCCAACTTCCTGGACTTACTTAAGCTTAATTAATTATAAAACAGTGCACTATTCTTCTCTGGAGCTTATGGGATTACAACTTGCATGTGATTTTGAAAGGCAGTGGGAATTGTCTCAGTCTCATCATATATTTGTTTTGGTGC
The DNA here is from genome assembly GCA_022478985.1 of Massospora cicadina. Taxonomy (NCBI): domain Eukaryota; kingdom Fungi; phylum Entomophthoromycota; class Entomophthoromycetes; order Entomophthorales; family Entomophthoraceae; genus Massospora; species Massospora cicadina. The sequence goes on from JAKSZP010013266.1 coordinate 704, forward strand.
GATTAATTGATTCAACACTATTGCAAATGAAATAATCAAATGATTAATTGAACATTTTCACTGCAATCATTAATTTGATATGCAATTATTCAATCTAACTTCATCACATATCCTATTGATCTGACCGATATTATATTTAAAACAGTAATTCCACTAATGCCAGTATTTACTATGACACCTTAGGCTCCTTACTCCAACATTGAGCGGCAAAATTCATGGTTTTTCACAATTGTGGTAGCGATTATGAGTTTTATCTGCCCAATTATGGTCTACTTGGCTTGTTTTTAATAATACTTAATTCTGTAATTCCTTATTAGCCTCATAAAAATTCATTTAATTCTAAATAATCTTATTTATTTGAGGCAAGCTGACCAGGGGATGGACATTACCAAAACTAAAAATATACTAAAAAACGTAACTATTTGGTTCAAACAAAACGCCCTAATGAGCGTATTGAGTGAAATGCTTCCAAAACTGACCAACCAGGTGAGCAGTGGAAGCCGCTTATCCCTCCATGGCAGAAGGGGAGGGGGGGTCGGGGTGCTCATCTTTGGCAGCCTCTTTGGCAGCAGCTTCTTCCTCCCATAGTAAAGTGCATGTCACGGCCATCAGTAATGGCGTTGGGGCATCTGCTGTATGTGGTTCGATATCTCTAATAATTGAAATTTCATAAAAATTTACAGCTAGGTAAATAGCACTGAGATATTTGGTTAAAGCTTTTTCAGCTTTAATTTGGGCGTCAGGGAGTTGAACGAACATGGCAATGTTGGTTCAGGTTATTTTTGCTTTTGGATTATGTGCTATAGTTGCCACGTTCTGGATAGCATTGTTTGCATTTTTGTAATACTTGTTCACCAATATTTTGCTTTTTGGGGTTAAGGTTTCGGGGATAACAGGAGGTGGAATTCCTCCTTTGAGTATCGCTACTAATTTAGTGACAGCTTTACACAGGGGACAACAATCTGGTGTTGCAGCTGCTTCAACTGCAATCTGGTGATCACTGCAAAATGATTCAGTGTTTGGCTGTGGGGTATAAAGTCGAGGGGGGTATTTGGCATCCCATTCTGCATTAATGAACCGCTCAATTTTCAGAGATGGTTCTTCAATGAACTTGCCTGATTTGTCAATTTCAGCCAATAATTCCCATGGGTTTTGGTTGAATTGGATTGGGGAATCAGTGTATGGTTGAGGTTTGTTCAATTCATTTGCAGAAATATGGGATCAAACTGGGATCCAATCTGATGCTTGATTGGAGGAATCATTTGTGGCATTGGAGTGAGGAGGAGGCTGATTGGTGGCTTCAGGTGTAGCTGCAGCAGCAGTCTTTGGGGGTGGAGGAGGTAGGATTGAGCCCCATGCCTGAAATTGTACAGGGTGGGCAGCGGATTGGAGGTCAGCGGACGAGTCATCTGATCTATCAGAAGTGGCCAAGGAGGGGCACTTGCATTTTGAGTGGTCTAACTCAAAACATGATGGACAGATCATCCGGCCACCTTTGACGCGGGCCCAAATTGGATGGTTTGGGCGCTGAAAGAATAATGGTGCGAGGGGGAATCAACATGGCAATTTTATTAAATTCAGGACTGATTGTGGCATATGCCTGAGGCCAAGCAAGTCGTGTGGCCCCATTTGGGACCGCAAATTGTAAGATGGGGTTGGAGCCATAGGCTGCCAAACCATCCATCAGCTCCTGGTGGAGCACTTCAGGGGGGAGGTGGGTGGGCAGGCCAGCAAACTGGACCACCAAAGTGGTGTCCGCTGGGAGTCAAGTCTGAGTTGTGAGGAGAGGGGTGCCCTGGAATACCAGAGGCACAGTTGCTGCAGTGTCAGTGTCAGCTTTGCAGGTGAAGCTGATGTTGAAATACCCCTTTTAGGGGCAGAAATCAATAAAGCCGGTGGGTGTCATCACCACCTGTACCATTTTAATAATGGCTTGGTCAAGGTATGGGAATAGTTTCTCATATTTGACCCTTAGGCCATAGTGCATGTTGCTCTGGGGGAGCACCAGGGGGCAGCAAGGTACCACTTGGGTATGAGCAAGGTTGGCATCCAGGTCCATGGGCGGAACAAATCAGCCCATAGGTTTGGAATGACTGGGTGAACCAGTCCTAGCATGTTTTCCTGCCTGATGGAAAATGGCAGGGGGAGTTTCACCGCTGCCCCACGCTGGAGCAGCTGGTGGAGAATCTGAGGACATCAAAGTGAAACTACTATGGGTGAATTCAATTTGTTTTATAAATTCATGTAATTTTGATCAGAAAGTTATGCCGAGCAGAAAGAGATATTCTAAATAATCTGAGCAGGAACAGCTTTGAAGGTTTGATAAGGAGCTTTGAACGTTGCTCCTAACATCTTGAGGTACTCCACCATCTGTGGTGTGGGAGTATGATTTTCAAGCACCAAAACCATAGTGCAGTGCAAATCTCTGCAGGACTAAAGCACCATCAGCATTGCAATACTTGAATTAAAATCTGGTAGAACTTTTGCGCCTGCCAGGATTAGTGCTTCATGGTAAAATCAGTTAGCAAAAATGGCTAAGGTTTCATCCTTCTTGAATTATATTCCCATAATCTCCTGTTTGTGGCTAGCCATTTACTCAGAGCTGCCAAACTCAATCATGATTTCTTCTTTAGCGTCATTGTACATCCAGTTGTCCTCATTGAGATGGGCAACACTAGTTTTTAGCAATTTGTGTCTATGCAGTTCATAACTATCACTTCTTTCTGGTTTTCACTGTATCCAAGCATCATCATATTTAATAAGTGAAAAATTCTAAAGCGTTATCCCAGTGGAAGAAAAAAAATTGTAATCTAAAATTCTTCTGTCACTACCATGGCAGAAGATACATGCCCAGCAACACTATTAATGATGGGGGTGTTTTTAGGGGTCATATCTAAAATGTTAGCAAAAGCTTCAGGCATATTTCTCTAGGGCTGTACTTTTACAGCGGAACTTTCATCTACCATGTTGTCAGCTCCATCCACCTCTATATGGGTGCAGTTGCGCTTTATTTTTAAGCTCTTGTAAATGCTTTAGGGTTTGCAATACATCTTCTTGAATCTAGTGAATAATTCTCTATCTGCTTCTCTAGCAGCCTTCTGGAACATTACCACTTTTTTCAGCTTTTTTTACTTCACAGAGGTGACTTTCCCATAAGATCATTTTTTACCTTTGTGAATTGTTTATTTCTTACTTGGCTTTAGTCACTCATTAATTCATAGTAGTTAAAACAGATTTTGATGCTGAGTTCATCATACTCTTGTTCACTATTTCTAGTTCTGTCCACAGCCTCCAAAGTTTATTCTTGTATGACATTCCACTAATAATTTATGATGTAATTTTTGGCATGAAAACTCAACTACACCTGTAGTGAGCACCAAATGTAAACTTTTTGTGTAAACTGCACAGGTTTGAGGTATGCGTTGAATAGATAAATGATAAATGTAATAAATAGGTGGGCTGATAATTTTTATGAAAACAATTATCCTAGTTGAGTTCTTCACACCCAATATGAGTAGTTAGGTGCTGACGCTTTTCCTTATGATAACTTGATGGCACTTTAAATAAACCATAAAAGAAGAACTATCCCTTCAACTCTTCCTCAGAGTAGGTAAACTTCTGGACAACAAGGGAACTGATCCCTTCACTGAGGTACTTGAGTACTTTTAAAAAAGTTTGGACAATGGAAAACTATCCCTTTAACTCTAATATTAAGATTTGACTCATGAAAACTAGATAAGAGAAGTATATCTCTTACACTTTAATCACAAGAGCACAAAAAATAGTATAATTATCTAAATTTTACTCAAAGTGAACTATATATTACTGTACTAATGTTTTTTATTAAATAAAATCAAGGGATTCATATAGGAACATGGCGCCCAACTCTTCTGTTGGGGTCAAAATGGGAATTGCACCCATCAATAATAAATTTAACCCTTCACAAATTTCACCAATGTTGAATGATGCATCTTCTCATCCATCCACTTAGCAATATCCTTTGCTGACTAGATAATGATCCATCCTTTATTGGATCTAAAGATAGCGTGCCCAAACGCTTTCATCCAACCACAGCAGGTTACTCTTATAAAGCTAGCGATTTGCTTATTTAATGGTACCTTTTTACCCATTAATAGCAGGTCAAATTAATTTTTAGGCCAACCCACAATTTTCTAATAAAAACGTTGTCATTGCTTCAGCAACTTCCAATAAACCCCTATTGATCAGCAAAAACCCTCAATCAATTCACACAAGACAATTTAATAATTGATAGATAAACTAATAATTGAACCATTTTTAAACATTGTAAGGTATCCTCTCTGAAAAAACATTAGTAATTTGGCAGAATCAAAGTTAGTGAAATAGATACCCTTCCATTAGGTAATAAAACCAGCAATAGTTACTAAATAATGATAACTCCCACATTCACTATAGGTTTTCTTGTGATAATTTGTCTCCAGCGGATAAAACAGAAAGATACATTATAATTTATTAAGCTTGATAGTGTGGACATACTAAAATCATAACAAGCACCTAGAATGCCAAACATACCTATTCAAATGACTCAGTTAAGTGACTATCTATAAGAGATGTGAGAAAAGTAAATGCTCAAAACATACCAAAGGCTCCTAATAAAATATACTAAAGGTAGTTGTGAGGTCAACCGCAGGTCTAGCTTGGAAGACCCAGTTGGAGGGAGGTATGGGAGAGTGACATTTCTGTTTCTAGAAGGTGCATGCTTTTGAATTTATTAGCTATGGAGGCAGATCCCTCAGTAAAGAGTGTGGTTTGCATTTTACATAAGGCTCAATATCCCCAGGCAGTGATTGCTATTAAGGCCACAATGTATATGAAAGTTCTTGTTCCCAGGATGAGATTTTTAGGCTGATAAGAGGTGAGACCATGTCAGAGGAACCTATTGTAGGAGGTATTTTCAGATAGGTGCTCATCTCAGTTTGCATAAGGTTGTTGTACTGATTATGTAGGAAGAAGTATTCTAAACTCCAATTTTAGGGTGAGCGGATTTTAGTGTATTTTAAAATAAAATAGAAAATCAACTAGTGTAGATCCCACTGATTCAATAAACCCTTTTTATATACTAAAGCGGCAAAATTGGACTGTTTTGCTTCTGTTTTTGGGTTAAAATTTCTTCTGGTAAGGCTGCAATAGTTGTTTTTCCTTTGTATTTAAACTTAAAATTAAAAATAAAAATTTCAGAAAATACGGAAAATTAATTTGAAAACTGATTTTAGGTTGGATGTAATAAGAAATTGAGAAGGTATTGGGCAGACAACGGACTTGGAGGTGTTCCTAAACTGCAATTAATCAATTCTTTTAGGCTGCAGAATGAGGTCATGGAACAGTTGGGTAAAGAATGAGGTTGAAAATAGCTTCTAAGGAAATATTTCTTTTTTTACTTGTTTTAACGTCCAAACCCACCTCAGAACTGCTTTAGGGATGTGGGCAAGCTTGGAAAGCAGGATTATTACTGGTAGTGGGGGTTTATTCAGACATTGGTATTCTGTGGCTGGTGAGAATGAGGTCTGGTAACCTGGTCCCTGTTCCCCTGCTCCCAAAGTTTAAAGATCTTTTGGAACATGAGAAATTTTCAAGGTAAGTTTGACTAAAGAGCAGGTTTTCTGCAGGGCATAGCAACCTTGTCCCCTTCACCATGAGGGTGCAGACCCAGTGTTTATACAAAATGTAAGTGAGATCCCCTCAGTGCAGAGTATGAAAGCTGAGAGTTGTCATTTCCTTTATTGATAAGAAAATCCCAATTTAACTTCAGGGGTGCTGCATCAGACTTACAATTAGTGATTACTCATCCCAAAATTTGGTTCTAGCTCATATCTGTTAAAATTTTATAGCTTAATGGTGATTTAAAGTCCCAATCTCCAGATTTTTCCCATGGCAGTTATGAGATTATCTTTTAGTTAAGGGCTCATTTGATGGGCGGATGAAAATCTAACTTGGGGTAAGATATAATAGGCATGGGATAAATTAGTATGCAAACTTGGTTCTGGCCCAGACCTGTTCTGATTTTATAGCTTCCTAGGAATTCTTTTTCCAATCTCCAGATTGACTCTTGCCATATGGGCTTATCTCTTAGTTAAGGATTTACCTGATATTGAGATGAAATTCTAACTTGGAGTATGAAATAAAACCATGAGATGTATTAATCATATAAATATTGGGCGATAGAAAAGGCAAGATGGAAGCTGACAGTTTAAATAGAATTAAATGATTTAACTTATAAAGGGTTATGGTTTACTTTATTTTTAAAAGCCTATATGGTGGCAGTATACTTTAAGGGATTTAAGTATAGGCTAGGTGAGTATGAGTTACCCCTATCTGATACTGTTTATTGAATAACAGAATGTATTTATTAGAACCACCTATCAATAGTATATTGTTGAGGCTAAAAGTAACCATGCACAGGATAAACAAGGTTCCAAAAGTCCAAAGGCCTATACCCATACATCTTAACGCTCTACTACAGGTTTAACCTCCCTTTTTATGATATCACGTGTCCCCAACAACTAAAGTACCAAAATTGATAGGTTGATATATTTTTTGCAGCACCTAATAATATAGTCCAGGAGGTTGCACGCCCTTCAACAAACTCAGCACCAGGGTATGCAAAAAAGATCCATGGCAATCCCGTATAAAGTGACTGGTAAATCTGAACCTATGGCAAGGTGATTACAGTTGGTATAATAATTTCTAGATCAAACTTTAACTTTAAAACTTGAAAACTACCAGAACTATTGATTTAAGCTTTGCATGCTTATAGCAGGTACCCACCCAAAAGTTATCTACCCTATCTGGTAGAGATAGATTTAAAAGGGAGAGGATATACAAAACTGTCATCAACATTAATATGGCCAAGCTCCGTTTAACCCCATCCTTGGTTAAACCCATGCTCCAATGGAGGTTCTGAGAGCTTAAACCTTCCCCCTCCAGGTATTAACCAAACTTAAACTCCACTCATACTTGACCCTTGCCCTCCAAATTGGGATCAAATTATTGATTGATTAACTGTCTGGTCCACCTCACCCATCCAAGCTGAGCATATTGGGGTTTAAAGTGCTGGTAAGCCCATGCATAGTTAGTAGCTTAAAAGCTTACCAAGCAAAGTAAGATCCAAACTTCAACCCCTTGTCAAACTTGAACTACTGTAACTTTAAACGGTGGATAAGTTTTAGATGTCCCTTAAGATCTAATAATGAGGTGATAAGGATTTGAACATTGATCATTAAACTCAGCTTACTTTGGTTTGCCCCATCAAGCAGGATTAAATCTGAGAAGGTTCCATCAAAAGAACCAACCTCTACCCTTAGCAGGATGGGTTCAAAGGTAATTTTAGTATTGTAGGAAACCACATTCAAGGTGAACCATACCCTACACATCTAATAAAGTGCACCAATATTTGGGCTGATAGGGTTATGAGGTATGGGTGAAAATTTTACACTTTCCAGTAGCTGGTCCTTCATTGAACTGATAAAAGGTGGAGTTGCAGCTGTCAATTGTGTAAAGTCAAAAGGTTACCTGATGGTAAGCTTTTTTATAACAGCTCTGGAAATTTAATACTGGAGGACGTATACTTCTTTCACTACTTATACTATGGCTACCCACCCTATAATCTCCCTAATCAATATAGTATAGTTCTTAGATATAATACAATAAAAAGTATCAAAGGTGACGAGTTTTTAAATGAAACCTAAGCTAAACTACAAGCTGTCCTCCTTCTGCCAAATCCAATGCTTTAAATGGGGTTAATTCAGGTACTAGCTATCTCTTCACCTTTAACTCCTCACCTTGCACCGCGACCTAACTGGTGGCACACAGGCAAGGTTTCTAGGCTCTTCTCCACACCTGAGGCTTCCAGCTGTCCACCCAGCTCCACCTCTGTGGTTGGATTCCTTCCGGTGTAAGGAAATAGTTCTAGGATACCAACTCCTATGATGCATCTCAAAAAGGCTAATCTGCCAATCGCTTGAACCAGGGAAGCATAGCACCCATGCAATTTGAACCACTAATTTGAAATTGGTTAAACTGTAGCCCAAATTCCACTAAGATCTAATTTTGACTTAACCCCAAAGGCCCCCAATAATAGGTCACTAAATTGCATATCAAGTGAATTACAATTCCGCAACCCCCCAGTTTTCCTTGTAATAAAATAAGTTTCCTAAATTATTGATCACTGTACAATATATCCGATCTAATAACTTGGCCACAAAACTAAAATTATTATATAAAGCTACACCAGTTCTGACATTTATTCTAATCCAGTCAATCAACAAGTATCAAGTTGGTGTCACCCCCCAAACTCCAAATATTTTGATATGGTTGGTTATGAAGGGTAGGAAATGCATATTTTCGATAAACATTCAACAGGGATGGGGTGGTTCAAACCATCAACCCCTTTCTAGCTTAGCAAAAACCGGTGGAATCCAAGCCTTTCAATATCCCACCGCTTGAAGTTGGATATAGATATACCATTAGCTTTATACCAGCTTGATAGCTACCACTAAAATCTACTGATATCGGTGTGCAACGCTACAGGTACCTGCCGGTATATTTATACCTTTTGTATGGACAGGTTAAATTCAGAGGTTCCCCCGTACACGCAATTTTAAGGGTGAAACATGTATGCAAGCTTGACTCGGTACCTCCAGATGGCAACCCAGTATTATGGTAAGGCTGGAATGAAACACCCTGACAGATGCCTCTTAGGGTTTACTGTTAAGCTCGTCGGGTATAGATTTTAAGTTGACTACCCCTTCGAACTAAATGGCAAGGTAGGCTTTCTACATCACATCCCCTAAACCGCACTGGCAAATGAGGTTAGACAGTGAAACTTGCCCAAGTGTCCAAAGTTATTGTCAAAGTGATAAAAATTAATTGTAACCTTACCTGAACCCATAAATAAAGATTGCTAAGTAGTGAAGATGAGAACAGCTATAATAAAAGTTTACTGACAAATTCTATCCCCAACCAGCCATCAGGTGAAGGTATCAGCTGATAAAAGCGCCCAAGTTTATTAGGAGGGCAGGCGGATCGGATGCCAAAGCCTAACTAGACCGGATACAGCTTCGCCTGCCGACGTCGATTTATACCCCCAGGTTCAGGCAAAAGGCATCGGTGGGGAGTAGGAGGCGTGTCAGAAGGGTACGCGATAGCCCCTACCCTAGGGCGCGGATCCGCAGGTTATTCTCCATCATGAGGTGGATCAATTCCTCCATCTGCCCCTCGCTCAGGTGGGAGCGCAGCTGGACAAGCCCGAGGGTGCAGAGGTCTCCCGGATAAGCCAACCAATAGCGAGCTTACCCTTCGAAGCGGGGCACGCGTGGATGGCCCGAAACAGCAGAGATGTGGCGGCAGCGTACTCCCGCAACCGTATCTCAAAGGTGATGAACAGCGCCCACAGCGCCGAGCACCCCGAAGCCCTAGAAGCGATCAGCCGGGTAGGGACCAGCGACTCACGTCGGGCACTCCACCGCTCTCTCAAAGAGGGTACGGGTAAACTGGACGCTCCCCTGGCCCGGGGGCAAGTGGAGCTCGGCAAAGATGGCAAAGAACCAGAGGGGGAGCGACGGCGCATGGTGGAGGCGGCGCGCTACGAAGTTCCGCAGGCGGCGGGCATACCGAAAGTGGGATTCCAGCTGGCGGTACGCCTCCAGAAGGACGGTGTTGGAGGGGAACTGGGCCAGCGCCTCCTCTAGGACCCGCCGGACGATCCCCGGCTTGAAACCGGTGCCGGCTTTGACGTAGACCTGAAGGAGGGAAACATACGTACTGGCAGGTTAAGGAAAAAAGGATGCGAGTACAAGTAGGTTAAGGGGGAAAAGGATATCTCAAGTACAACAGCTCGTGGCTACCCCGGCAGCCGGACCCAGACTTAAAATAGCCAAGGGCTCGGTCGTAAACGCGGCAGCCGGCGGCGATGCCCTCCAAAACATATTGGAAGATGGCGTGCAGGTGAATGTGCGCAAACGTGGGCTCGAAAACGGGATCCTTGGGGTGGAGGTTGGGGGCGACTGGGTTGGAGGCAAAGATCTAAGCCCAAGTCTCGAGTAACCAAGTAATGGCTTACCTCAGCAGCGTTCGCGACCATCTCGGGGCAGGGTTCTTGAAAGTAAAGGAAGCCGGTACCCTCGACTGGTACGGTTAGCTGAAGCAGGGCTGGCTTACAGTTGACCCTCCCCTTGAAAACGTAGGCGACCAGGATGGCTAAAGAAATTAGAGCTCGGAGCGGAGGGTACCCTTGACGAGGGCCAGGTTGCCGGCCCGGAGCTCCAGATCGGCCCACAGGCGGTAGATGGACGTGATGTGGATGGCGAAGGAGCTCGGGGAAGCCCAGAAGTTGTCAATCGACGCTGAAAAGACCTTGTGCGCCTACTTGCTTGAGCCCAACCACCCGCCTTACCTCGCCGTAGTTTTTGTCCTGGAAGTGGTGGGCGGCATAGGCGCCATACAGGGCCAACGAGGTGGGGCTTCGCTTCAGGGCGTCGAAGAACTTTGCCTCGGTACTAGAAGGTTAAACCCTCAGACGTCGGTTACTTGGTGGGGTCCATGGTCGCACTGGCGGAGAGGTACACGAGGGTCGGGTCAACCGACGGGGGCTCAAACTTGAGAGCAATCGCCGAAAGCTCCCGCATACTGTTGCTAACACCATTAGGAGAATGGCGAAGGCCTACCAGACAAACTGATAGTATTGGGGGCAGCCGATGCGGGGGTTGAGGCCGTTCAGCACAAAGGCGGCCCGGAACAGATCCTCCCCGTTGTGGGGAAAGTGGCGGAAGGGGGCGACAAAGATGCTCTCCTGGGCTTGGGCCAGTGGCGGCTCGGCGGCCATGTACATGCCGTGAACCAGGCCGAGGGTCTCGCGGTAGCTCTCAAACGCCGAGTGCTTGGGAAAGAAGCGCTCAAGGCTTGGGCGCAGGCCGAGGTCGGTGTGCAGAAACGGGTCGACAGCGGTGGTGAGGGTTGAGCCCGCGCCATAGTTGGGCATCACCGCGAAGCGGATGAAGCTGGCAACGAGCTCCCGCTTAGACTCGTCACAGGAGAGGTTGATGAGATATGGGGCCACATCCTCAAACAGCACCACGCGGTGGGGATCCAGATGGGGGCTGTCCCCGATGCGGCTGCTACTGATGGGGAGGTGCTCGTCAAAGTCGAGGGATTGCTCCAGGGTGAGCCGCTCGCTAAGTTGGGTGCCCCGCCCGTCGGAGCTCGGGAGAGGGTGGAAGTACGGAATCACTTCGAGGCGGTCGTAGCTGTCCCAACCGGTGGCCCCCGCTTCGCCAAAGCGGGGCCACTCCTTTAGCCAGAAAGTTTTGAAGGAACTGAGGCGGTCGGAATGGTGCAGGTGAGCGGGAGGGCAGTAAAATGTCCACTCCATGAGCGCTTGATAGATGCCGATGGCCCACTCGCTGAACCCCGTGTCCCGCAGGAAGCGGCAGAACCGGTCGATGATGCAGATGGTGTCCTTCTCGGCCTGGACGGTATCGGTGCCGATCATCCTGAGGCAGTGGGCGAAGATGTCCACTGCGGCATTGACGTTGAAGGCCGAGAACTCCGTAAGGCGGTAGTTGATGTACTGCAGCCACAGGGTGAGGTTCTTGGGGGGCTGGGTAAGGATTTGGTCCCATTCGAAAGCATCTGAGCCGAGCTCCACACCTGCTGGCAGCACCTGAGGTACGCCAACTGAAGCCTTCCACACTCCGGGTTGGCCTGCAGCGCCCGCTCGAACATCGCAATCTGGATTTCATTCTTGATGGACCGAGTCGAGTGCCGGTTCTTCCCCCGCAGCTCTTCCTCGCGCGCCTGGAATTGTATGTATTCCAACCACAGGTCGATGTCGTGAGGCGTCTGTTTAACGCCAGCCATTATGTTTGGAACCGCCACCTTACCTGCTTTATTCGAACTTCGTAGGTGCGGATTTTATCTCGGAACATGCCGTCCTGCGCTTCGCCTGCCGAGGCTGCATCTTCCACGCTCGCTTCAACCGCCACCTCGAATTTGATGAATGCCGGCCATCCCGGCTCCCCCGGCCTAGAATTTCTATAAAAAGGTCGGTTTAGTGAGAGATAAACCCAGTTGTTTTCGCGTGCTGCTAAGCTTTCGCCCGGCGACCCAGCGTTACAGGATTAAGCTACCGTATACGCATTAGCCTTCAACGGGCACAACCAACTCGGAGTAGAAATACTTGCCTATCCCTTTGGAGGAAAATGGTTGGGGCGGTGGTTGGAAACTCCATGTATCTTGGTGGCTAAAGTTTTGGGGGGAGGGTTAGCGGGAGGCTAAAGCTACCTTCTTCGTTTGGGTTGCGGCGTGGGCCGGTTGTAGAACCCGCGGGGGTTCCTTCTTGGCGGCGAGTCTCCACGCTTCAGATAAACCAACCACGAAGCCAGCTAAAGCCCACGTTGAGCGTGCTCAACAGCTAGTTGCGTACCTCCAGCTAAACTGTAAGTCGGTACTTTGATGCGGTCAATATCGCCAAACTGCGCGATAGCCGGGTCGCCCCGAGTGTTAAGGTAGGCGTTGAACTCGGTGGTTAAGCTCCGTGAGTTAACGCACCAGTTGACAACAAAGGTTCTTACTATTCGGGAATTCAAACCCAGCATCGGGGTTGACTTTGGAGCCGAGACCTACCGACGACACAAAAGGTCAACGGGACGAGTCAACGGGACGAGCCGTAAGGGAAGCGCCCAGCTTTTAAAATTAAGCGACCCCACAAGCACCGCCCAAGCTAGTTCTCGGATAGAGCAAGTATCGAGCGGTACCATTTTCAGCCCAAACCCCAACCCGCAGATTTACCCCCACCGCAAGTGAACCTCGGGTGCCGAGCGCCCAAAACTTAAAGTTTGGAATAGCCGAACTTCAAGCGGTACCCCAAAAATTAAAACCCCAACCCCCAGTGTAAAAATCAACGAACCCCACAAAAAAACAAAGCAGTTTAAAGTTTAGGCCCTGAAGGAATACGTACCCGATCAGCTTTGGTCAGCTCATCGGCAATCTCCAAAATCAGATCCCGTTCCACCTTGACCCGCGGCTTCTCCTTCGATCTCCTCTTGCGCCCTTGGGGGGATTTGGACTTGCTCCGCTCTAAATCAGTTCAGCTCTAGTTAAAACTTAAAGGGGTACCTCTACGAGCACGTCTCGCCACCTCGGGTGCGGAAGTTGAAGGGGGGTTAGGGGGAGGTCGAAACGAGGAGAATTTGGGGACGGTTGGGATGGACGTCCCACGGTTGTTACCGCCCTCAGTTGTATCCTCCATCCTACAGTTCCCAACTATATCGATCCGATCTAAAGTGGTATAAAGTCTCACCGGTTAAGGGGGAAGGGTTAAACCTTTAAACCGGTTACCGATAGTTTAAGGTGCGGTTCGGTGGATGGGTTTTACGGCGGGGTAAAGTTGGAATTTTTACCTCTCAAATCGATAATTAAACTGTCGGATCCCAGGTATTAGCCTTAATAAGAGGAATGTCGATCAAACGAGCCTTCCGAGTGAATCGATGAGCTTTATTCGATTTTAGCAAACCCTCCGATTTACCTACGGATAAATCGAATAGTAGGCATACTCAAATCGATACTAGCAAATCTAGGGTCTGATTTACTCAATCCCCCAGGATAAAAACTAAACCTAACGGAACATCAGGTTATGAACCATCTCCATCGTTAACTTATGAGGCTACAAATTAAAAGGTACCCTTAACCCTTTAAAATCCAGTTTTTTATATGCCATACCTGTAACGCCAGTATACTAATTTTACAGTTTCAAGCAAAAAGGGTAGATTTTAGACAAGGTTTATTTTGTTGAAAAAAATAAAAATGTATCATACTGATGGGCATTCAATGTTTAGATCTATGTATAGATTAATTCATTTAGGCAAAATAACAATCTATAAAATTTTTAAATTTTATAATTGTCCATAGTATATACCCAAAAAATAATCTCCCAAATGTATCTTGAATTTTCCAGGACAGGTGTCACAATACTCATATTTGTGGACCATCTAGTACTAAAAAAAATACTCATATTTGTGCCTTTGCCCTCCTTTGTTCCTCTGTGAGCACACCACACAGTCCCTCTTCAATCCTTTCCGCAAAAACCTGCAGTTGACTATCCAACCATACTTCAGGTGAAGAAGTAGATAGCCTACTTCCAGGCTCATGAACGTCTCAACTAGTTGGTCCACCGGGATTCTTATTTCAAGTAACTCAAAGGTTTTCATTATTTTTAATTTTTGGTTTTGTATATGATGTAAGCGTTAGTTGGACACAACTCTATCCCCCATAAAAGTTTTCTCTACCCCTTCAAAGACTTTTGATTATAGCAATATATGGATGCCTATTGGTCTGCACAGTTCACCCTTCCCAAGATTTTGTGTAGCTCAGTACCACAGCCAGTTTCTCTGTTACCAATTTGTCACCACCTGTCATGCATCTTGCTAAAGTAAGGCTGGGCTTCCAATCTGGGTATGTAACAACCCAGTAAACCCCAGAATGCTAGTGGCATAATAGTTCTGATAACTTGAAGGAGTATGCCATATAGTTCTTATGAGGTTTTAATAGTTAAATAACATATCAAAGGCCCCATAGCAAGCCAGATGGCTGTAATGGGGCAACTGCAGGTCTTGCTGGGACAACCCAAGGGTAGGAGAGGCAGGGAAGATGGCCAATCCTCCTGGTATTGCAGTTACTGACCTTTGGTTTCATTCACAAAATTTCCAGGGTCAGTTTTATATAAACAAGTATTCTTATGCTCATTGAATATTTCAGTCCTGCATAGATTATGATCAAATTTGCAAATCAAATTGGCTCAATATGGCTTTGGGGTAAGCTTGGGCCTCACCTTGTGATTGTTGGGGTGGTTCACGTTGTCACGCAAAGTCAAAAATCATTGGAATGGTGACCCAAGTTGGCAAGATAAATTTTGATGGGTTGGCCTGAGGAGCATTGCCCAAGATAATCTGGTGGCTGGGCATCACCTATCAGTTGCAAGGATGGGCATTCCTTACCCGCAAATGATGGATCAAAATTGGCAGCAGGGAGGCCTCATCTTACCCAGATTGTGCTGAACCAGTGGTAAATTGGTGAGGCGAGTTAATCAGAGTTGATAGCTATCTTGAGCGAGGGGTGGCAGAATGGTGGGTTGACCAGATTGCAGCTTTTTTGGTTGGGTTCAAAGATAGAATATTGATAGTCAGGGTGGAGTCTGTGGAGTAGGTTTATTGGATAAACAGGACTTTAGCAATAAAAAATAATGAACTAGCTGCTGCCCCTAGAAGGTAAGTTATCTTTTATACTGGGTGGTGGCAAAAGTGATTGGAGAATGGATTGAACTGAGGGGACTGACATGCTTGTGGAAGGACAGCCTGGGCTTAAGGATTGTCAGCTAGCTTAAGTATGAGGTCATAAAAGCTCTATCAATGTAATTCCCTGATCTGCGGAGTTACTCTCACTGATCTAAACTTGAGCAGATTTGCCCATATCAGAGACCTGGTAGAATTGGATTTTGGAAGAGAAAATTTAACAACTGATTTAAATAAAAATCAAAATTTTAAAATGAATGCTTAATTTAGCTCAGTGCCCCAGAACCTGAAATCTCTTGTTTATTGACCCAAACCAGTTTTTCTGACTCAGTAATGATATCCAGAGTTTTGGGGTCAAATTTAAAATTACCAAGGAAGTGGGGGATAGCAGGATGGGGACCAAATGAAGTTGGGGTACTGCTGGTGGCCTCTGGGCAGAACTACCTCCTTACAAACCCCCTTGATCTTATTCACAAGGGAAGAATCAGAAAAGGGGGTACATTAGAGGGATTCTTTGGGGTTAAAGCAGTTACCCAACGTTCATCAACCACAAGGGAAAACTCACCCAGTAGTACCAAGATCTCAACAAGTCCTTTAGTTCTCTCTTTCATCTGTAAGTAAACTTCCTAAAATCCAACCCAAGAGGTTAGGTTTTTAGGCTTACATTACAATCTTCTTTCTGGACAGGAAACATCCCTCCTCCTGGTATGTGAACCATATCATAATTCTAATATTTGGTGGGGAGTTTGATGGCCAGAATAGCAGCAACTTTCTTAGGTGGATAAGGGGACTCAGGATATGACTTATGGTAATCATCCACTAACCCCTTACAATTCTCACAATCCCTTACACTTTGTCAGACAATTACAGGACCAATTTTGTGATAAGAGTGATTTGGAGGTTGATGTTGATAATATTAACCAAAGGACCCCAGCCAATTCTTGGTGGAACCCCTCAAATTGGGGTAATCTTTCTATTCATTCCCCTTGGCCAAAATGCTTAATTGTTGGTAGTCATTGTCATGTTCACATGACATAATAGTGGGGACCAACCCCAAAGATAAGGCTGGGCACCAGGAGGCCCAGAGGGTGAAGCTGCAGGCCCTTCCTGACCTGAGGCACACCCTGGACCAACGCTGGGTTCAGGCAAAATATGCCCAGGTTGGGACTAGTGGTGTGCCAAACGCGAAGCCCCTGACATCAAGCCAGGCGTTAAAACAAATGATATACTGAATAAATGAGGACAGTTCAATTCAATTTGTCGAGGAGTGGGGTTTTAAAATCTGTTCCATTTTTGTAGTAAAATGCTAAGGTCAAATCCAACTTCAAATGATCACTCGAGTGAAGTCAGTTTTGGCCTATTCAACCAACTTGGATGGCAGTGTTGCCCTATTGGTGAGTCAGTGCTTGGGCCCACTGCAGCATAACCCCTATTCCCTCATTTGAGCTTAAATAAAATTTTCCCTGATCAACATTCCTTGTTGGTTGACTTCCCAAATAAACCTTTTCCCCGTTTACATTCTTTTAAAATTTTATGATATTCTGAACGCTTCTGTGTGCAAACCTCTTCAAGGAGGTCTTGCGCTCTGTTACCCTTGCCATTGCAAGTACCTTGCAGCTCTTCCCTTGCGCACCATTTGTTCACCCAGGTTCCCTCCAACCTGGGTCTCTTGGCCCCTTTCAATATGTGCACTGCATCACCTTTACTGAGGTTTTTATTATAAAATTCACATTTTTATGCTTAAGTTGTTATTGCTCCAGCACCCTCTGCTGATATTTATCACTTTGGCACTAACAGCTAGTTTCCTGGCGTTGATCTGGTGCACCACGCACTACCATGCTGAAAACAGGAGAGTTATAGACACTATCCTTACATTAGTTGACCAGCACTTTTTTTCTTATGTGCGCAAACTCTTTCCATGTGGAACTTTTCCAAAGTGGAAACAGTGGCTGTCAACTGTGGGCTATGGCTGTCATTAGCCGCACCGCTGTTTCCTCTTTTTCCCAAAGGTTGGAGCAACTTGGCTATATTATAGTTGCCTCCAACTGGAAAGTATCCACCCTTCATGTTTGTACCTGGTGGATTCGGATGCTTTGAGGTCCAAAGGTCATTATTCCCTGACTTTCCGCCAAATTTCTCAATGTCAATTTAAATAGATGAGTTTCCTTTTGCCTGCGCATTCAGCCAATGCCATCGGGATTGGCGCAGATGGGCCTGTGGGGTGTTGGCCATGGATAACGTTGGGCATTCTGTCATGGTTCAAAGGACAGGGTCATTTGCGTCAAAAACGCGTTTTATAATGAAAACCTGAGATATACCTCTGAACCATATTGGCCCTCTCATGGTTCAGACCTGGAAACCATTCCTGTGTATGGAATCACACCAGAAAATCCTCATTTGACCTCTTCCATGATTCGCAGCACTCAGGAAGTTGAAAAAGAACTTCACTTACAATATGAAAACGTTTATGCACATGCAGAAGGCATGGAGGTATGTGGCCTCAGTAGTAAGAGTGGCCAACTATCCCTCCCCCTTCTTTGATTCCCAAACCTACCCAAATGGTTTGCTTAAGCCTGAAGAAGATTTAGTTGAAGTAGGGGCGTTTTATGCTTTGAATAAATCCCACTTTGGATACTCCCTCTTGACTGCTACCCTTACATCTTCTCTTGGGAAGTTCAGCACAACTATTTAAGTGTATACTGGTGCCACGAATACTTTTATTGACCAAGATCTGGCTGACTACCTTGAGTTGAGTTACTCACCAGGTGGTATGGCTAGAGGTAAAGCTTCTCAAGGTATCCCTACATTGAACGTCATAGGGTTGGCGCACTACCAGGTGGGCGCCTATCTTCTGTCCGACCATTTCCAAGCTATCAAGCACCTCTTGTTCCCCATTATCTTGGGGGTTGAGTGATGGAGAAAGTTTGACGTCTGCACTAATTTGAAAGAAAACATGCTATCCTTTTTTGGTAAATGGGCCCCTGTTAATTGTTCCTTTGTTGGAGGATAACGTCCAGGGCCCATTACCTCATTGGCTTAATGTTCCCACCCCCATTCTTGCTCCTTTGCTGAAGATCCCCTCCTCCGTGGGATTTTCCTAACCTTCCTGTTTAGAGGGTTTGAAATCCTCTTTTGATGCAGCATCCGCCACCGCACTCCCTGAGCACTCTGACTTCAATTGTGACTTCAAGCTCACGGTGGATCTGGTGCATATATCTTCCCCCAATTTACCCATTGACTGTCCAGGAGGAAGAGGCTTTAGATGTGTGGGTTAAGGAGCTGTTAGCCAAAGGTGCGAATTTTCAGCGTACCTCCCCTGTATGCTCCCCCTACTCTTTGTGGAGAAGTCTGATGGTACTTTACGCCCCTGTGTAGACTATGGTAACCTTAATAACGTTACTGTACCAGATCTCCATACCATCCCTTTGAATTCACAGATTGCACACAATGTGGAGAAGGCGAAGGTCTTCTCCAAGCTGGATTGCCTCAATACATTCACTCAGATTTGGATTAAAAAGGGGCAAGAGTGGTTGACCACATTCCATACCAGAAAAGGGATTTTCCAGTTTTGAGTCATGCCCTTTGGGCTTAAGAATGCCCCTGCTATCTTTCAACGCCACATTGATGCAGCGTAGGGGACCTGTTAGGGGTATGTGCGGTCACCTACATGGATGATATCCTGGTGTTTTCCCCTGATCAGGAGTCCCATGCAGTTCACCTTGGAAAGTGGTGGAGCAGATAAAGACAGCCAGCCTTACGTTGAAAATTTCAAAGTGCGAGTTCTTCAAGTCCCAGGTCACGTTTCTGGGCAACGTCATGTTTGGCCCGGTACACATGATAACTCCAGACAAGGAGAAGGCGATTTGTGAGTGGCCTACCCCCACCTCAGTTAAGGAATTAAGGATCTTTTTGGGGATGTGCACATTCCTCAAGAAGTTCACTCCAAATTTATCTGAGGTGGCGGCTCCCCTATACAAGGCTAGTGGTACCAAGGTGCTTCAGTGGTCCCCCATTTTGGAGGATGTTTTCCAAGCAGTGAAGTGCATTCTGTTGTCCATGACTGTTCTTTGCCATGTTGACCCTTCAAAGGAGTCTATTGTATCGACTGATGCCTCCAACTTCGCCATAGCAGCTACCTTGTTACAAGTAGGTGAAGATGGGATAGAGCATCCGGTGGGATATTTTTCTAGGAAAATATCTTTTACAGAGTTGAACTAAGAGTTTACAACAAGGAGTTACTAGCAGTGGTGGAGGCGCTGACATGTTGGCATCACCACTTGCATGGCTCTACCCAACCATTACGTGTATGTACAGACCACCGTGCCCTGCTGTACTACCGCGCTCCTCATGTCCTAACCCCACGGCATACCCGTTGGAATGAGACCCTTGCCCAATTTGCATTCATGTATGAGTTCACCAAAGGCAAGGACAATGGTTTGGCAGATGCTTTGAGCCGCAACCCTGCTTTATCCCCTGACCCCAAGGAGGTAGAAGTGCACAACACTAGATTATGATTCCTCCAAGTAAAATTATGTTGCTACTTCCCTCTTCCCTGGCTGACGGCCAACGCTTGCACCTCTGGATAACGTGGAGGAATATGGTATGTTAAGAAAGGTTGTCCTCTCTCAGCAGCTGTCAGGCAAATATACCATGGTACTTGCAAAGAGCGCTTCAAATAAAGAGGATCTATCCGGGGGCTATCATGTAAAGAATGATATGGTGTGGTTCCAGGGACGCCTCTGGGTACCAGCTGGACTATTGCGCCTGGAAATCAATCCGGTACCATCATGATGGAATCACCATTGGTCATATGGGGAAAGCAAAGACCTTGGAGTTTATACACCGCACCTACAATTTGAAGGGCCCGCCTGCTCAGGTGGGGCGTTATTGTAAGGAGTGCCTGTTATGTAACCAAGGAAATCCAATAGTCAACCTTTAGCAGGGTTGTTGGTACCAGTCCAAAAGGCTGATGGGACCTGGACTTCCCTCTCAGTTGATTTCATTGTTTAGCTACCTATCTCTGGTGGTTATGATGCCATCATGGTGGTGGTGGACCGTTTACAAAGTTCGCGTACTTCATCCCTTGCAGAACCACAATAACTGCAGTGGAGATGGCTAGGATTTTCGTCACCCATGTGTTTGCACTCCATGGGGTTCCTCAAGAGATTATCAATGACCTGGGACCCCAATTCACCTCCATCTTTTGGGAAGAGTTGTGTAAGACTCTTCAGATTTGCCCTTGCCATTTAACTGCCTATCATCCCCAATCAGATGGGCAGACTGAACGAGTGAACCAATGCTTGGAACAGTTCCTGCGGTGTTACACTACCGCGGATCATTCAGATTGGGCTTCTTTCTTTCCATGGCCTATTTTAGCTACAACAATACCTTGCACTCTTCAATTGGCTGTTCCCCATTTTTTGCCAGCCATGGCTTTAACCCCGCCTTTAACATGGAGCCCAGCTGTGGGTTGAAGGTTGAAGCGGTAGTGGACTTTGTCAAGACAATCAAGAAGGTCCACCAGGGGGTTTCCACAAGCTTGGAGGCGGCTATGCAGGTATATAAGGAGAACGCTGATGGGAAGTGCCAAGTGGGTCCAGTGTACAAGGAAGGGGATCTCATGATGCTTGATGCTCAAAACATCCCAATCAAGCAGCCATGTAAGAATCTGGGACCAAAGAGAATTTGCCCCTACCGCGTTGTTAGTAAGGTGGGCCATGCCTCATACCAGCTAGAGCTCCCCCCTTCCAGATCTTCTCTGTGTTTCATGAGAGCAAACTGACGTTGTTTGAGGGCCCGCCAACAGAGACTTCTGAGGCCTATCTCATGGATGGGGCGCCAGAGTGGGATGTGGAAGAAATAGTTGTCTCCCACCACATTAAAAGAAGACTTGAGTACCTGGTATCCTGGAAGGGCTTTGACGCTGCAGAGAACATTTGGGTTCCAGCGCGCAACTGTGTTCATGCTCAAGATCTGATTGACGCCTTCCATCAGCGTTTTCCCCAGGCTGCTGGATCCCAACCTAAACCGACCGTCGCTGCCATGAAGTTGGCCCCTGCCCACAAAAACTTTTCCCTGGCGCAAGCCCCTGGAGGAGGGGTTGAGCCCCATTGGGAGGAGAGGGTGATGTCATGTGAACATGATATGATAGTGGGGACCAACCCCAAAGATAAGGCTGGGCACCAGGAGGCCCAGAGGGTGAAGCTGAAGGCCCTTCCTGACCTGAGGCACACCCTGGACCAACGCTGGGTTCAGGCAAAATATGCCCAAGTGGGACTAGTGGTGTGCCAAACGCCCAACCCTGACGTTGAGCCAGGCATTAAAACAAATGATATACCAAATAAACAAGGATGGTTCAATTCAGTTTGTCAAGGGGCGGGGTTTTGAAACCCATTCCATTTTTGAAATAATGCGCTCATGTCAAATCCAACTTCAATTGATCACTCGAGTGAAGTCAGTTTTGGCCTATTCAACCAATTCAGATGGCAGTGTTGCCCTATTGGTGAGTCAGTGCTTGGGCCCACTGCGGCATAGACCCTATTCCCCCGTTTGAGCTTAAATATGTTTTCCCCGACCAACATTCCTTGTTGGTGGTTTACTTCTCAAATAAACCTTTTCCCCATTTACTTTACTTTAAAATTTTATGATATTCCAAATGCTCCTGTGTGTGAACCTCTTTGAGTAGGTCTCGCGCTCCATTACCCTTGCCATTGCAAGTACCTTGCAGCTCTTCCCTCGCGCACCATTTGTTCACTCAGGTTCCCTCCAACCTGGGTCACTTGGCCCATTTCAATATGTGCACCGCGTTGCCTTTACTGAGGTTTTTATTATAAAATTGCATTTTTATGCCTAAGTTGTTATTGCTTTAGCACCCCCTGCTGAACTCTAATCACTTTGGCACTAACAGCTAGTTCCCTGGCGTTGGCCTGGTCCACCACGCACTGCCACTCTGGGAACAGGAGAGTTATAGACACTCTCCTTACAGTCATGTTGCGCTGCCCCTGTGGCAGAATCAGGAAAATCATTCTAAGGTCCTGACATCTGATTGGGTAAAATATATTAATTATTCGCTTCATGTATCTATCCTACTACCAACCCACCATTGGCTGTTCTGTCAAAGCGTGGTAAAGTTTGATAGATTTGATAGGCTAAAATCTAATATTCCCTATTTTGGTAATTTCTAGCCCAATCCAAATTCGCGCCTCACTCACTTTGAGCCTTGATACGTGCAAATACTAAACATTGAGACGTTAGGAGGGTTCAATTATTGACCCTTAGATGCCTACTACTAACTTATAAAAGATCAACCCTTTATTTGAAATTAAACTATTACTATTTAAAAGTTTTGGTAGTATAATAAGCCCCCCAAAAATTATTATTCCAGCAGTAGAGAGTTAAACTTCCCCTGCAAACATTGTTAAAACTTCTGGGTGTAAAGATAGAGAGCATCCCAATCCTCTAAATTCTGACAAGTGGTTCTCACTACAGTGGCACCTGTACACCTTAAGCATTTAATCAAAATGGAGGGCGTTCAAGTGAGTAGCCCTCTTCCTCACCACATTAAAAATGAAATCCGGATAGTTGCTCTTGAACTGCAGCTAGCCAGCGCACTGTCCCATTTTAAAAAACTTGAACAGCGTCCCCCTTCTACTCCAGCTGAGGACATCCCTGATATCTCTTTTAAACCCCCTTTAAAGATAAATTAACCCCTGGGGAGGGTAATATTGTCTCATTTCTCTTTAATTATGAGTTGGCAATGGAGGATATGACTGAACATCATAAAATCAAGCACATCTTTCCCTATTTAAGCTGAATGGCCCAAGAGATAGTGGCTCCATACATGGACACCCTTAATAACTGGGCAGAGGTTAAAGAAATTCTTATGAATGAGTTCAGCTCCCCGCAGAGTTTAAAGAGAAAAAAACAGGCCTTTATGCACCTTAGGCCGAAAGAGGTAGAATGAGTTGCTTCATTTGTTAAACAGTTCTACAGTGAAGCTCAGCCCCTGACATTCACAAAAATTCTACCTATTGATGATGTCATTGCTGCCACTCTGAGCAGGGTAACTTATCACCCTTCTCTAGCAAGGCATATTATCTCAATTAAACGGCATTTATGGAGCATACGAGATGTAAAGGAGGTTATATTAGGATTGCAGATCTTTATGAAGTTTGAACCCTCCAAGTAGTAGGGTTGAGACCACAAGCTTTAACCATTAAGGATCTACCCACTGAACTTGGCTGAAGAAATCCACTACAACTCCCTTGGCCTCTCCTGTGCTCGTTACCAACCCAAAGCAAGCGTTATTGAGGCGACTTAAAATAGACTCTCCTCCACTACATGAAGTTGGCAAGAATGCACCATTAGTGATATGGTCAGGTTCCCACACATCAGTTGCACCTCCAGTCCATCCCGTGCATTCAGTTGAGATTTACTTCAGGCCATGCTCACCCCTAAGGGGATCATCATTGTGGCTCCATACTCAAGTCCTTCCAATCTGCAGTCCATAACCGCTATGGGCTCTTCTCTGGTTGCGCGCAAACTGAAACCTTCTCACCAAGAGAAGACAAGAGTCGCTGAAGCTCTACCAAATTCGTCAAAGGTTAAAAGTCTAGGTGAGCACCAAAAGGACAATTCCTGTGATCCATAGTGGTCTTTCTACCTCTCCCCTTATATTAGCCCTCTGAGGTGAATAGAAAATCCTTGTGAAAACAAATCTGAAGAGGGTTACAAAGTTGTTGGTTATTATGTAATAGAAGCATCAAGTGAAGGGGAAATCCCAGATTAGTTAAACCTTAAAAGAATTGATATGGCCACAATAACCCATAAAGTTATCTTTATCAAGTGCTGGGGTGTTTTGAGGTTATTGATACCGCCAGTGATGCAGACCAGGTCATTGTCACGCTAATTAAATCTAATCAGTAGGTCCATACGCTAAAATCCATTAAAGACAAATACCCTGACACTGCTCATAGACTTGCATCCACTTTCTATATTAAGGAAGTTCTAGCTCTCTCCCCTAACCTTGGGGGGACCCTAACCAAGGTGGAGGTCATCATCAACGGGGTATGGGTCCTAGCTATCCTTGACACTGGATCTTCAGCGAACGGTTTCATCAAAACTAATTGACATTTAAGCTGGCCCCTGACTTGGAATATACCCAAGAGTTTGGGACTGAAAGTCCCGACAGCACTTGCACCATTGGGGCGTACTACTCTCTCCCCATCCGTTTTGGGAAACTTAGCCTGTCAGCGCCAGCAGTGGCTTTAGCTAGTACCAATTATGAACTTCTCATTGGGTCTTAAATTTATGTTTGAGTACAAGATTATTAACCTGAAGCAGGGCTATCTCTCCTTGTTTAATTACAAAGTTCCCTTTATTGTAACTAACAATGAGTTCAATAAAAATAGTACACTTGCTTAATTGATTATCCTTCCTCCGCCTTACCTTTGCATTATATTATCTTAGAAAAGTAATATAAAGAAATTACTAGAATCCGTGGATGTGCTATATGGCAACCCCTTCTATGTGGCAGAGGAGATAGTAGTTAAAGCAGATGAACAGAAGGTGTAAAAACAAGATTACATTGCAGATCCCCCATAACTGCTTATTGCACATCACAAGCATTGATGGGATAAGTCCCTTAGAGCCTCAAATATTGCCAGGCATCCTAAACCCAGCCTACCAACGACCCATCAATATCCTTCTAGAAATCTTACCAGTAAGGACATGGTCGTAAAAAAGCATCAGGAGATTGGGAAAGGCCTACTGATTCCTATTGAGGACATCCACCAAGTCCATTGTATTGGGTCTATGTTAGACATGGGCTTACCTGCAGATCAATTGTTGTGCACCTTGCCTTGCGTTCAAATTTCTGATTAGCTTACCCCCACTGAGCTAAAAAATCCACACTTTACTGGAATCCTACAGTGACATTTTCTCTAAATCTGATACTAACTATGGCTACATGAAGGATTGGAGCTATACCATAGATGTTGGTGATGCCCATCCTATCCAATTAAAATCTATAGGAAATCAAAAGTTGAGGAGTTCCAGATGAGGATAGAGCTTAAACATTTACTGGATGCGGGGCTGCTTGCCTTCTTAAAGTCCTTGGTCGTCTCCTATCTTGCTTATAAATAAGAAGAATGGAGGTCATTGGGTAGTTATGGACTACAGCAAACTGAACAATCTCACCAAAAAGGATAGTTAACCAATCCTCCATATTGATGACGTTCTGGCTCAACTTTCTGGATCCAAGGTCTTCTCCACCATGGACCTAGTTAGTGGATACTTGCAGATGGTCTTTCTCCACGAAACCAGGAGAAGTGTGCGCTTATCTGTAGTGAAGGCCTATATCTCACCCACCCAGCTACCTCAGGGGTTGTACAACGCACCTGGCACTTTCCAGCGGGCCATGGATCACATTCTGAAAAGTCTTAAGTTGAGTTGTGTGATTGTTTATCTTGACGACATCACCATTTTCTCTAAAACCTTTAACAAGCAACTTGTACAGCTGAAGGAGGTTTCTCAACGCTTGCAAGCATCCAACATAAAGCTGAAGTCCTCTAAATGTACGTTTTTCCAGAAGAAATTGGATTTTCTGGGACACTCATCTCATAAGACGGGACAAACTCTTTACAATAAGGTTGAAGCTATAGCTAAGATACCTGCACCAAAAACCTTACGTGATATCCACGTGTTCCTGGGCATGATGGGTTACTACCATCAATTTAACCCCAAAATCGCTCAGCTCAGTGAGCCACTCGTACGCCTCTTAACCAAAAACACTCCTTTCCATTGGGGTATAGAATAAAAGACTAAGTTTGAGACCCTGAAGGAGTTGCTTCAACAAATGCCTATCTTTCGCCACCTTGACTATAGAAAACTTTTCATGCTGTTTACTGATGCCTCTGACTATGCTGTTGGAGATATCTTGGCTCAATTGGATGAGCATTGGGTTGATCATCTCATTTCATACTTCAGAAAGATGCTTTCTAAGGCGGAAAGCAACTACAGTGTCACTGAGAAGGAGCGGCTTGCCATCTTTCTCATTGTCAAATTTTACTGACCTTTCTTATATGGAACCACATTTAAAGTGGTTACTGACCACGCCTCTTTGAAGATGTCACATAATATGCAAGATCCCAATGGCCGGTTGGCATGCTGGGCTTTGAAGCTCCAGCACTATGATATGACCATTGAGCACTGAGCTGGGACGCGCCACATGAACATTGATGGTTTGACTTGGCTGCCTATCCTTTGCTTATATTAGTGAAGCTGAGAGTCTGCAGACCTCCTTATAATCCCTGACATCTGGGATGACGAGGATGAACCCATCAGGAAGATGTTAGCCCAGCACTCCTGCAATGCCAAGGTGGAAAGCTGAAGTTGTATAAAAAAGTAGAGGTAGATTGGTTGCCCTATCTCCAACCTTCTGAGAGAGTTCCCATGATCATGGAGGTCTATTTTATTCTGGGCACATTGGAGTGCGCAAAACTTATGATTGGGTGAAGGTTAGGTACTACTGGGAGGGAATCATGGAGTCTATCATAGAATTGCCGGACGCCTGCCTAATCTGTAAGAAGCAATCCAGCTGCAAATCCAAGTATCAATACCAACCCACCACGCCTCAACAACCGTTTCATACAATAATTTTAGACATGGTAGGTCCAATACCTCAGACTACCAGCAGAAATCGCTATAAAATGGTAGGCATTGATCACTTCACAAAATGAGTTGAAGCTGTTGCTCTTCCTACCCAGACCACCAAAGCCACTGCCAACTTCCTTTATCAACATATTTTTACTTGGTATGGTTGTCAACAGGTCCTACTTTGTGACAATAGGAAGAATTTCACCTAATGGGTGGTAAAGCTTTTATCTACTTCCATGGTGACGCAGCAACCCTTTTCAGCCCCCTACAACCTTTCCACAAACGGTACTGTGGAAAGAGCGAAAGGAACCCTGGTTTTCATATTGTGAAAGATAGGCAACTCAGATCCCCTACACTGGGATCAATTCTTACCTAGTGCCCTCATGGACTACCATATCAGCAACCATCAAATTCTTAAAATGTCTCCATGTCAAATATTATATGGCTGGGAACAGGAGTACCAGCCCTGAAAGCCAAAGATGTCTTCTCTGATAGGACAGATGATCCTGAAAAAGCCCTGAAAAGATTGTCACAACGTATCATCCAGCTGCAGTCCAATGTCATGACTAACCTAGCTAATATAGTCACCAAAGAAGGTGTGGCCACAAATGAGCATAGGAAGCCGCTCCCTTCCTTTCAAGTGCCAGACTTGGTGTTGTATTAAACAATCAGATCACTCTCAGAATTGAGAAGCTTGGGTCTAGTTTGAGAAGGCCCTTTCGTAGTCCTTATAAGTGAGGTTGAGTACTCCATCAAATCCCTTGCTACTGGAGTGACTGTCAACTGAGTCCATGGCCAGTTCATGATGTCAGGAACTGGTGTACTACTGACCTGGTTGGGGGTAGCTAACCATGAGCTAGCATAACCAAGGGGTTTAAATCAGTATGATAAGGACACTAGAGGTGTCCAGGTATAAGGAATGGTGGGTAAGCTGATATGGGAGTTACCTAAAGATATGTTTTAAAAGGGGAAAGTTGAAAGGGAGCCTTTGTAGGCTGGGGTGTAGATCAGTATTGATGAAAATTTAGTATCTAAATTAATAGTGTTTGCATGATTAAGGATATTTTTATAGACCTCAAAGATTAACCAAATGAATGACTTGGTTTTATATACCATCTAACTTCCTGGACTTACCTAAAATTAATTGATTTTAAAACCGTGCACTATTCTCTGGAGCTCATGGGTTGTCAACTTGCATATGATTTTATAAGGCAGTGGGAATCCTCTCAGTCTCATTGTAAATTCGTTCTGATGCGATTGTTGACTCAATTTTATTGCAATTAAGTAATATAAATGGTTAACAGAACATTTTCACTACAATTTTTTATCTGATATACAATTATTTGATCTACTTCATCAAATATGATCTTGATCTGATAAATGATATATATAATCTCAGGAATGCAACATGTGTCAGGATTTATCTTGACACCTTTAGTCCTGCTTCTAACCCTAACAAACTTGAAGGGGAAATGTTGGACAATTACTAGTCTGATAATATAATAAGAGTGATTAAGATGTCAATGAGAGGGGGTGGAAGGCGAGTTGGTAGGGTGTATGGCTACCAACCTGAAGGTTGCGGGTTTGATTCCCGCCCTTTGCACATCAATTGGGGTGCCAGCCAAAGAAAGCTATTGGCGGTTAGTAGGTATAATAACACGAAAACCTTACCCATGATGTAACCAGAAAAATCTGAGTCCCAATCTGGAGGTGAAAAAACTTTCTATGACAGAGTTGACCCTGCTCAGGTTTCATGTCAATACTTTCTTTCTCTATTTTGGTAATGTCCATCCTCTGGTCAGCTTGCCTCGAATAAAAAAATATGTCAATGAGGATATTATCAGCCAAAGGACCATAGCTA
Organism: Massospora cicadina; assembly: GCA_022478985.1. Classification (NCBI taxonomy): domain Eukaryota; kingdom Fungi; phylum Entomophthoromycota; class Entomophthoromycetes; order Entomophthorales; family Entomophthoraceae; genus Massospora; species Massospora cicadina. The sequence goes on from JAKSZP010013266.1 coordinate 29,540, forward strand.
ATTTTTGGTGGAGCCCCTCAAATAAAGGTAATCCTTATATTCATTACCCTTGGCTTAAATTCTTGATTGTTGGTAGTCATGTTACGCTGACACTGCAACAGAATCAGGAAAATCATTCTGAGGTGCTAAAATCCAAATGGGAATTTAATTCTTTGACCCACGGATTTATTCTACCTGCTATTGACCCTCCATCAGCTGTTCCATCAGTGTAGCGAAGTTTCATAGCTTTGATAGGATGAAACTTAATTTTTTAATTCAGCTATACCTAGCCTAATCTATATTGTGCCTCACTCACTTTAAGCCTTGGTATGTTTAAATACTAAGCATCTAGACATTAAAAGGGTTTACTCCTTGACCCCTGGACCCTTACTAATAAACAACTTATAAAAACAACCCTTTATTGAAATTAAGTATTATTATATTAAATATCAGTAGTATAATAAGCCCACAAAAATATTTATTCCAGCAGTAGAGGGTGAAACTTCTCCTGCAAACATTGTGAAATTCAGGGTGCAAAGCGCTAGCAATCATCCCAATCTTCTGAATTCCAACACTCTTACCTAACTATTTTCATAAGCAGGGTAACCTTTCCATGCAACAAGGTACTGGACAGACCTCATTGATTTCCTTGAGGCTAGTATCGCCTCCATTTCTGCCTCTTGAGAGTCCCCCCAAATGTATCTCTGAGGCAATAGGATTTTCTCCCTTAAAGGGGAATAATTGGGAAATGGGAATACATTACGTTGTTTTCAATGGGCGGGAAGCCTAATGCGATATGCACCAATGCCTAAATCTTTTTCACTTCAAAAAGCCCTGAGCGCTTACTAGCCAACTTCTAGAGGTAACCTTCATATTCAAGTGGCAGGTGTCAAGCATAACAAGTGAGCCTTCAGCAATATTGTGTCCTTGGAGTCACTTTCTATCAGCAAACTTCTTATAATCTTTAATGGCTTTTGATAGGTGTTCTTAAACAAGCTTTTGGGTGTCTAAAATCTGGGTGATATAGTCCTCTGCTGCAGGAACCACAGAGGTCAGGCGTGTCCCAATATGAAAAGATGGAATGCAACCCAAAGTAGCCTCAAATGGGGAAAATACAGTGGTAGAGTGAGGCAAATTGTTGTAAGAAAATTGCGCCAGAGGGAGGTCTATGGCCCAAGTATCCTGGGTGGCTGAGGAATAACAACGTAAATATTGTTCTAGGACTTGATTACCTCTCTCAGTGTTCCTGTCTGATTGTGGGTGATATACTGTATAACGGCAAGCCTTAATAATGAGAAGTCCCAAAAAGGAATCCCAAAACCTGGCTGAAAACTGTGGCCATGATCATTTACAATTCCATTAGAAGTCTGAACATGGAGAACATATGTCTGATAAAAAGAGCCTTATTATCTGCTGCTGTTATGGTAGTGTGACATGGAATAAACAGCACAAACTTGGTGGACCTATCCACAACCACCATTATGGCATCAAGGCCTTTGGATATAGGAGCTCCATGTAACAGTCAATGACTGCACATGGATCTTGTGAGGTTGGTACCTACAAGATTATGGTGTGTCATTGGTTGTAATCCAATTATTCTGATAAGGTTTCCTAATTGGGTCAAAATCAGGATAATCATTTAATAAATGTTTAAATTTTTGTCCATTTTGGAGGTTTATCTGTTTACTGGCAAGTTTCCCAGGACGCCATTAATTTGAGAGGCTTTTATGCGCCTTATGATGGAAATTAACTTAGCCTTTTTAGGAAATATTTTAAAGTAAGGTCGCTTTTTATGGACCTCGCTTTGGAATTTTATTTTGGACTTCAAGTACTCCCCATAAATAAAGACTGCATTTGCAAATTCTATTTATATCTAATATAATTTACTTTTGTATTATCTGAGGAATGGGGAGGTCCATACTGGGTCCCATGGTGTCTGGTTGGGCAGGCTTCTCATCTGGCAGGTTGTTTTAGCACAGATGGCAGTGCATTTGGAAGTGAGGAAGGGGTGGGTCTCCCAAGATCCTTTAGGGTGACAATGCCTGATGGAGCGGATTACCCCTGCCCAGTAGGTGTTGGCTGAGCGCTTGTCAAAAGCAGCGTGTTGGTAACCAGAGGCCAGCAGGACACCGTTGTCCCCTGCACCTCAGCCCATTCTCATCCCTTTGGGATGAAAATTTCCAGAGTGGCCCCAAGGCGAAAGAGACCAGTGGGTTATAATGCCCATTGCACCTCAGTCCGGTGTAATTAGCAGGTTACCTGCCTGGTTAGGAACCTTGGGGATTTGGGAACAGCTATTGCCCTTTGCCCTCACAGGTCTGTCCCCACCCTTGAGGGTTAGGTTCACGGCAATTGGTGGGCTGGGCCTTGGGAGCCCCATCCACACACTATTCCAAAAGTAAAATTACCTTAGTGGGCTGTGGTTCCAGCCAGCCCACTGATGGCTGTGGTCAATGTCCCAAGCACTGCCATGGGCTATTAATCCTTTCTGGTAGTTTCACGTAGCCTTCTAATGAATGTGATGAATGAGTTTGGGGGGTGGGTGGACCAGACTTCTGGTGGTTAAGGCCTCTTGCGCTCATCAGGAGACCTCCAGGGAACCCATTAAGTTGATCCAGGGACTCTGAACTTCCAGTAAATTCCCCCAGGCTACCCGTGGAAGAAGGTCCCCTGTCAAAAAGGTTATTGGTCGCTGAATGCCCACTTTGATGATCCAGGTTTGGATCCACCAAAAGATTCTCGTTTTGAAGGGGGTGATGTAATGATCAATGACTGCACATGGATCTCATGAGGTTAAAACTCATAAGATTTGGGCGTGTCAATGATTACAATCCCATTATTCTGAGAAGGTTTCCTAATTGGGTCAATAGAGGTGTAATTATTCAATAAATGTTTAAGTGTTTTTCCATTTTTGGAGGTTCCTCATTTGCTGATGAGTTTCTAGATTGAATTAATTAGAGAGGCTTTTATGAGCCTCATGACTGACAGTTCATTTAGCCTTTTTAGGTAATATTTATAAAGTAAGATCACTCTCAATGAACCTCATTATTGAATTTTAATCTGGAATTTGAGTCCCTCCCCTCAAATAAAAGATGCATTTGCAAAATCTGTTTATATTTAATATAATCTATTATTGTATTATATATGGAATGGAGAGTTCCATACCGGGTCTCATGGTGTCTGGTTGGGCAGGCTTCTCTTCTGGCAGGTTAGTTTGGCACAGATGTTGGTGCAATCAGAAGTGAGAAAGGGGGTGGATGTCCCAAGATCCTTTGGGGTGGCGATGCCTGGAGGAGCAGATTACCCCAGCCCAGTGGGTGTTGGCTGAGGAGCTTATAAAAAGCAACGGCGTAGGTGACCAGAGGCTGAAAGGACACCGTTGTCCCCCGCACCTCAGCCTTGCCCATCTCTTTAGGATGGCAGTTGCCAGAGTGTCTCCAAAGCAACAGAGACCAGTGGGTTATAATTTCTGCAGCACCTCAGGCCAGTGTGCCTAGTGAGGCTACCCGCCCAAATAGAAAACTCAGAAAGGTGGGTACAGCTGTTTCCCTTTGCCCTTGTGGGAGTTCCCCACCCCCAAGGTTGGGTTCATGGCTGGTGGCGGGCTGGGCCTTAAGAGACCCATCAATTACGCCCCATGAAATACACTTAGACAGAAGTCCAGGGGCCCTTAACTTGTTGCAGAGGTCAGAGAAGGTCCTTTTTGTCCTATGTGGTCAGATTTGGTGTGAGCACAGGTAGCACAGCTTACCACCAAATTTGGGATATCCTTGAAAATCCCAAGCCAATTGCAAATTCTTTTAACTAGCTTGGCAGACTTCTTTGAACCGTGATGGCATACTGCAGGTGGGTGTGGTGATTTTCAAAACCTGAATGTGCAAGGTAGGTGGGGCCCAAATCCTATTTTAAAAAGAATTCTACCCCATTCATTAAGGCATACATGGTCCATTTGCGCTGCCTAGTCTCCAGGTCATTTGCAAATTCTATTCCTTCAGGGCAAAATAATTGATCTGTTAAAGTGCGTTCACACCTGGCTGTTATGGATCTAAATCATATTTATCTAACAGAATTAAGAGTGAGAATTATGGAGGAGGGCACCACAGTGGTAAGCTCAGACAGGTCATCCTATAGGCCTGGAGCCAAGGCAGGGTTGCGGCTTAACATATAAAGTAGCACATTTAGTGGCTCTTTTATGAACTCATACTTAAAGTAAAAACTGCAATCATCCCAGTATGTATATGCTTGGCGGTGGGCCAGCTTCTGGGTTTGTGATAGTAAGGTACAGATTTATGGTCAGTGCATACTTTATTTTCATGTCGTGCCCCTGGATGAGATATCTCCAGTGGGTTGGCGACCATGCCACTGCTGCCAACCCATTATTGTAGATCACAACGCTTGCTTTGTGGAGGTAAATAAAAAGGAGAAATGCGCCCTGGGATGCTCTGTCCCTTCATGCTCTTGCAAAAGTGTTGCTCTGAATGCAACTGCAGATGCATCACAAGCCACAATGAATGGCTTGGATGTGTCAGAATGATGGAAAACTGGAGCTGAAAGGAAAAATTTCGTTGATTGCTAAAAAGCAAGGTAGCAATCATCTGTCCATTTGAAAGAAACCTTCTTTACCCTTCAGTGAATGGAGGAGTGCGGCCATTTGGGTAAGGGCAGGGAAGAACTTCTCTAATAAAATCAAAGTACCAAAGGAAGCTTAAAAGTTGCTTTTGAGCAGTGTGGTTAGACAGGATTGGATGGACTCCAACTTACATGGATGTACAGCATATCCATCCTTAGGGAATTGGTTTCCCAAAAAGTTACTTCTTCTCAAAAAATTTACACTTGGAAGGCTTACCAGAGATCTGCCTTGAGGAGAACTGCATTACAGCCTTTAAAATCCTTGGCATGCTGTTTATGGGTTAGGAAGTGAGATATATATGTCATAAATGTAAGCGACAGCACAAGTAAACCTTAGGTCCCCCAGGACATCATCAATTAAGCGTTGGAAGGTTGCTAAGGCGTTCTTTAGCCTAAAGGGCATCGCTTTATAATAAAATATCTCACGCCTTTTTCTTGATGGCTGTGAGCCATTCTTGGCCCTCCTTGACTCTCAAATGGTTGAAAGCATCAACCAGGTCTAGTTTAGAGAAACCTTGGATTTAGCCATGGCCTGAGCGATGGTTTGTACCAATGGGAGGGGTATGGAACCAGAACTTTTACATTATTAACTTGCCCATAGTACACACAAGGCCGTAAGGTCCCATCAGCCTTAGGGAAAAGACTACAAGTGAGGCAAAGAGAAAGTTTCTTAGTCCATCCTTTATTTAGAATGTTATCCAGCCATATGCCCAGCGCCCTATATACTTCCTCCATGTGTGGGTATAATGGGCAATTGTTCTTAACAAGATGCACTGTCAACTAAAAAGGAAAGGTCAATTTTGAATGTGGTGGGATTTGGGTTGCAAGTCTCATGTCAAAAAAATCCTTGTATGGTGCCTGGAAATCAGGATAATCCTAGGGGAGGTCCAAAGGAGACTGCTCAGAGGAAGAAATTGAGCTAAGTGAGGCCTCCGTTGTGAGAGTTTCAATCATTGGGATTTCCTCACTATACCTATTTTTTGCAAATGACAAAGAGTTGAGATTTAGGTTTATGTATACCTTTTGAAGAAGCCACCATCTTACCTCATGATAACAGGGTGCAGTAAATCAAGAAGAGCTGAAAAGTGGTTACAAAAGTAGAAGTCATGGATGAAGAACTGCACTGGACGCTGGAAAGTATGATAGTATGACAAGTCATTGGTTCAGATGAAACTCTCAGTATAGAAAGGGCTAGCATAGTGTCATATCTAGAGTGTGAGAAACACTTGGATCCATGAAGTTGACAGCTGCCCCTGTATTGAGGAGTGCTTGTACTGTAACAACACATATCCCTACTCTGAAATTAATTGGAAATAAGAAGCAAGCCTGGTATTTTTTATGAACAAGGAGAGAGAGAGCAGCAGAAGGCGAAGATGTCCCAATGATGAGGAGTGAACCCTTGTTAACCTGTGAACTATGTTATGTATCATCATGGGGTCCTTCTGCAAAGTTTTCCAGGTCCAAAAGCAAGATGGGATTGGTAGAATCTAAAGCTATGGCCTTATTTATCTCCATCGAAGGGGAGGAGGGCTCTTTGGTCGACATCTCCGAGGAACTTTTATGATCCTGTACAGCAGGTGGAATCAACCTGGTAGAGGTAGAATTTAAATTGGTAGTAAGGAGAACAGTTTCCTGATCATGCTCTACTTGGGCTTTTAATTAAGCATTTGGGTGAGCGTCAAAGTAAGATTTTTTGGGTCCAACGTTACAATTATACCCTTTTCAGTTAAAGGAAGGCTGGGACTCTCAACTGGTACTTTGTCGCTCTCCAAGGTGACCTGAGGGTATGGAGATACCACTGAAGCCCTAGAAGAACGTTTTCCTGGATCCTTATTCCCTGAAAATGAAGGAGTATATGTCTTCAATTGAGATGAACAAGCTTGAGGGGGGCCTGCTAACAGAGGGGATGACAACTGCCACTGAGGGTGGGATTGCACAAAGGGGTTTTTCCCCCAATGAATATGCCAAGGAAAACGAAGCCTCCATAGATTTTGGAAGGAATCAAATGAGAAAGTTATTATTGCAGTGGTTTACAAGACTGCTATAAAATCTGATACTGCGATTTCAGTAGGAATCTCAACTGAAGTAACTAATGCTGTAAATCTTCTATGAGTGAAGGCAGGTAAGGAACACTCTGATAGAGGGTGATGGGGCGAAAGAGGTATACGCTCTAGATTCTGGTGCTTGTAGTGCATCAGACAATATATTCAATCTGGGAGTATGATTTTCAATCTGTAAGGAGAGTGTCTATAACTCTCCTGTTCCCACCCTGGAGGTGCACGGTGCACAGGGATAATGCCAGGGAACTAGTCGCTAGTACAAAAGTTACTAGAGCCCAGCAGAGGGTGCGTGAGCTAGAGTAACTAAGGTAGAATAAGGTTATCATTAGAAGTAAGAAACCAAAAGGGAGCAACGTGGTGCACGGAGTGATAAGGTATAGAAGTCCTAGGTTGGAGGGAACCTGGGCAGCCCAACAGTGCACGGGCGGATAGATTTAGCATTATAAAAATTAAATGATTAATGTTGCTTGAGACCTTTTTGAAGAGGTCCGCGAACAGGAGCGTTAAAATAGCATAAATATAAAAATGGTTTACTAAATGGGGGCTATTGTAAGGGAAGTAAACCAATGGGAGAGATTGGTATCAGCATAAGAAATTTAAAGGATTTTAGAAAAACAATTAATTATGGGAAGCGGGTCTAAGCTGAGGCGCACCAATAGGCGCACACTTCCATTGGGCAATACACTATACTATGTACTTAAATGAGCTCAGGTGATTGATTGTAGGAGCAGCTGACCGGAGCTGGAAATCTTAAAAACAAACGGGTCTTGAGTCCCCATTCATTCAAAAACCAAAGTGAACTGTTTTTTCTCTATTATAAAGCTAGTTTGTGTTAACGCTCCTGCTCTCATACAGAGCTGAACTTTGCTTGCATCCATGGACCAACTTGGGCATATTTTGCCTTCACCCAGCGTTGGTCTATGGTATGCTTGAGGTCATGGAGGCCTGCTAACTTCACCATCTTGGCCTCACTTCATACAGCTTTGTCTCTCACGTTGGCCTCAATGATGATAAATTTTCCAACCATGACGTTACCCTCTCCTCCTTTTGGTGCTCCACCCCCTCCAGGGGCTTGCACCAGGAAAAAAATATTATGGGCTGGGGCCAACTTTATTGTGGCAACGGTTTGCTTTGGTTGAGATCTGGCGGCCTGGAGGAAACGCTTGTGGAAAGCTTCAATAAGGTCTTGGGCATGCGCACAGTTGCGCACTGGTACCCAATTGTTCTCCACTGCATCAAATCCCTTCCAAGATACCAGGTACTCAGTCTTCTCTTTACTCTGCGGGAGGCAACTATTTCCTCCACTTCACACTCTGGCACCCCATCCACGAGATAAGCCTCAGGAGACTCTAAAGGGGGGCCCTCAAAAAACATTAATTTGCTCTCATAAAAGACAGAAAAGATCTGAAATAAATAGGGAAGGTCTAACTGGTATGAGGCGTGGCCCACCTTTCTAACCACGCAGTAAGGGCCAATCCTCTTTAGTTCCAGATTTTTGCATGGCTGCTTGATTGTGATGTTGCGGGAATCAAGCATCATGAGATCCCCTACTTTTTATGCTGGACCTACTTGTCGCTTACCATCAGCGTTCTCCTTATATACTTGCATTGTCACCTCTAAACATATGGAAACTCCCTGGTGTAATTTCTTGATAGTCTTGGCAAAATCCACCACCGCTTCAACTTTGAATCCACAGCTGGGCTCCATGTTAAAGGCGGGGTTAAAACCATGGTTGGCGAAAAATGGGGAACAACCAATTATAGAATGCAAAGTGTTGTTGTAGCTAAACTGGGCCATAGGAAGTGAGAAACCCAATCTGAATGATCCACGGCAGTTTAACACTGCAGGAACTGTTCCAAGAACTGATTCACACGTTCAGTATGCCCATCTGATTGAGGGTGATAGGCAGTTGAATGGCAGGGGCAAATCTGAAGTGTCTTACACAACTCTTCCCAAAAGATGGAGGTGAACTGGGGTCCCCAGTCACTAATGATTTCATGAGGAGCCCCATGAAGCGCAAACACTTGTATGACGAAAAGCTTGGCCATCTCAGCGGCGGTTATTGTTGTTCTTCAGGGAATAAAGTGGGCGAACTTTGCAAAACGGTCCACCACCACCATGATGGCATCATAGCCATCAGAGACAATTAAATCCACAATGAAATCCACCAATAGGGAAGTCCAGAGCCCTTCAGCATTTTGGACTGGTACCAACAACCTCACTAAAGGTTGCCAATTGGGTTTCATCTGATTGCATATCAGGCACTCTTTATAATACCGCCCCACCTGAGCAGTCAAGACCTTCCAATTGTACGTGTATTGTATTAAAATCAAATGTCTTTGCTTTCCCAGGATGACCAACGGTGAGTCCATCATGATGGTCCCAGATTATTTCCAGGCGAAGTGGTCCGGCAGGAACACATAGGCACCCCTGAAACCACACCATCTCATTCTTCATGTGATATCCCCTGGAGAGATCCTCTTGATTCATAGCGCTCTTAGCAAGTATTATAGTATATTTAGCTGCTAGTGGTTGAAAAAGGACTACCTTTCTGAACATACTATAATCCTCTGCATTTTCCAAAGGGACCAACGCTGGCCCGCTGGCTGGATGAGAGGGAAGTTGGGACACAATTTTATAAGGCGGGATCATCAACTGTTAAAAATGAACTTCTATCTTTTGGGATTGGGCACTAAAGCAGGTGTTGGGATTTTTGCCCATATTCTCAGCCTGCTAGATTACCTGGTATCGGTAGGAGAAAAATTCCCTAAAGCAAAGTGAATTGGAAATTGGTTGACCCAAATTTTGGAGGAACTACATTTGGGGGATCTTAAGATACTTGACTGGTCATATCCATTGGGGGATCAATCCAGATGAATACCTAATATCTCATTGGGTGGAGCAGCTTATGAAATAAGGGCATCTGATAGTGATAAGCTAACAGGTGTACTTATTGGGATCAATCAGGTTTCATCACTGACTGATTAGAATGTTTAATGAGTTGCGAGGTGAGTGATGCCACCAGCAACTAGCAAATTGATTGGTTGGTGGAGTGACCTGCCATAATGGGTAAAAAGTCCCATTACCTAAGCAGGTTGCTAGCCAATTATGGTTGATTTGTTTGAATCAAGAGTAAAACGTTAGGGACACGTTTATGAGTCTTTACATTTGAGGTCTCAAGGATGTCCAACGTCAGAATCCTAGCCAGGATAAGGAAGACCATCACTGCTGAGATGAGGAAGGGTGATTCAACAGCAATAGCTGCCATTTCATTGAAGAGGTGTCAACTGAGGGTTAGATGGCTGAAACCCTATTAATTCCCTAGGATTCACTCTAATAAAAGATAGACATTAATATAGACATTAAGATAGACACTAATATAGATAAAAACATATACATTACTACTTTTAAAAATTATTATTTTTATTGTAAATTTGGTAATAGTTAGACTATCAGCATCAAGCATGAAGATTCCATCTCAAGGATATTATTGCAGAAGGCAATAATTGGTAGACTCACAGAGAAGAGTAGAGACCTGAGCGGGGATCTAGAGATGAAGGGAACCATGGCTAAGGGATTGCTGCCAACTGTGTGTTGGGCCAAAGGAGACTGCCATCAGAGGATCTTAATGAAGATTGAGTGGACAGGATTACAGGGAATGAATCTCTACAAGTATGATATTAAGTACTAATTGGAAATACTGGCTGAAGTGTTGGGCCTGAAAATAATTTTAACTCAACTATGGATAATAGTCATCATACTATTATCAAATTTTATTTAACTGAGGCAAGACTGACCAGGGGACAGGCATTACTGAAAGAAAGAAAGAAATGACATGAAACCTGAACAGGGTCAACTCCGCTAAAGAAAGATTTTCCACCTCTGGATTGGGACTCAAATTTTTCTGGTTACATCATGGGTAAGGTTTTAGTGTTATTAGACCTTCTAACCGCCAATAGCTTCCTTCGGCTGGCACCCCAATCAATGTGCAAAGGGTGGGAATCGAACCTGCAACCTTCAGGTTTGTAGCCATACGCCCTTACTGACTCGCCTTCCACCCCCTACTATTATCAAATTATATATATGTTCTTAAAACGTGAGGTGCACGAGGAAACTGAGCCTGTGCAGTAAAAAGGTTACTGGGCTGACAACCAATAATCAACCCAATAGAGTAAATTTTTACAGCAGTGTTGCAGCTCAAAGCATCTGCCAAACCATTATCCTTGCCCTTGGTGAACTCATACATGAATGCAAATTGGGCAAGGGTCTCATGCCAATGGGTCTGCCATGGGTTAGGACACGAGGAGCGCAGTAGTACAGCAAAGCACAGTGGTCTGTATGTACCCAGAAAGGTTGGGATGAGCCATGCAAGTGGTGACGCCAATCTATCAGTGCCTCCACCAATGCCAGTAACTCCTTGTCATAAACAGCGTAATTCAACTCAGGCAAAGACATTTTCCTAGAAAAAATATCCCACCAGATGCTCTACCCCCTCTTCGCCTACTTGTAACAAGGCGACCACTATGGCGAAGTTAGAGGCATCATTAGACACAATAAACTCCTTTGTAGGGTCAACATGGCGAAGAACAGATGTGGATAACAGGACGCACTTCACTGCTTGGAAAGCATCCTCCACAATGGGGTACCACTGAAGCACCTTGGCACCGCTTGCCTTGTATAAGGGAGCAGCCACCTCATAAAGATTGGGTGTGAACTTCTTGAGGAACGTACTCATTCCCAAAAAGCTCCTCAATTCCTTGACCAATGTGGGAGTGGGCCACTCACAAATAGCCTTCTACTTGTCTGGAGTTATCATGTGTCCTTGGTCAAACACAAAGTTGCCCAGAAAAGTGACCTGGGTCTTGAAAAATTCACACTTGGTAATCTTCAGCGTAAGGCTGGCTGCCCTTAACCTCTCCACCACTTGCCAAAGATGTACTTCAAAGGACTCCAAATCGGGGGAAAACACCAGGATAACATCCATATAAGCAACCGCACATATCCCTAACAAGTCTCCCAACGCTGCATCAATGCAGCATAGAAAAATAGCAGGGGCATTCTTAAGTCCAAAGGGCATGACCCGAAACTGGAAAATCCCTTTTATGATGCAAAATGCGGTTAACAACTCTTGTCCCTTTTTAATACAAATCTGATTGAACGTATTGAGGCAATCTAACTTGGAGAAGAACTTCGCCTTCTCCACATAGAGTGAAATCTTTAAACTCAAAGGGATGAGATTGAGGTCCGGTACAGTAAAATTGTTTAGGATCCCATAATATACACAAGGATGTAGAGTATCATCAGCCTTCTCAATCAAGAGAAGAGGGGAGCAAGCAGGTGAGTTCCGCTGAAAAATCGCGTTTTTGGCTAACTGCTCCTTCACCCACACATTCAACGCCTCTTCCTCCCAGATATTCAAGGGGTAAATGGGAGAAGAAATATGCAACAGATCCACATTTAGTTTGAAGTCACAGTCATACTTAGAATGATCAGGTAGTGCGTCAGCTGAAGCTGCATCAAAGGAAGATTCCAAAACCTCCAAACAAGAATGTAGGGGAACCACCTCAGTGGGCTTCAGCATAGAGGCAAGGCTAAGGGTGTGAAGATGGGGCCAGTGGGGCAAGTCACCCTGAGCGTCAGCCTCAGACAAAGGAACAACTAGTGTGCGGCCATTTTTTATTGTTAAGGATAGGGTATTCTCTTTCAAGTTGGTTCTAACTTCAAACTTCCGCCACCACTCCACACCCAAAATGATAGGGTACAAGAGATTTTTGATAGCTTGGAAGTGATCTGACAAGTGGTACTTGCCAACCTGATAGTCCACCATCCCAATGATATTCAGCATGGGAATACCTTGAGACGCCCTCCCCCTAACCATATCACCTGGCAGGTAACTCAGCCCAAGATAGTCGTCTAGGAACTGGTCCATAAAGTTTTCAGTGGCACCAGTATCCACCAGAATAGTGGTGCTAAACTTCCTTAAAGGGGAGGAAAGGACAGCAGTAAGTAGAAAATATCCGTAATGATCTTTATTTAAAGCCTAAAATGCCAGTAAATTACCACCAAACTCTTCATCTGGCAATAACATGTCTCCCTGGTATGATTTGAATCGAAGAATGGAGAGGGATACTTACCCACTCTTACTACTTAGGCCACATATACCACCATAACTTCAGCAGGGGCATATACATTTTCATATTGTAGGCGCAGTTCCTTTTCAACTTCCTGAGTGCTGCGAATCATGGAAGAGGTCAAACAGGGATTTTCTGGGGTGATTTGTTACACAGGAATAGGTTCCTTCTCTGAGCCATGAGAGAGCAATTATGGTTCAATGGTATGCATAGTGTTTTCGTTATAAAACGCGTTTTTAGACGCAAATGACCCTATTACCATAGCAGCAACAGAATGCCCGACGTTATCCAAGGCCAACACCCCCAGGGCCATCCGCGCCAATTCCGCCGGCATCATCTGAATGCGCTATAGAAATAAAACTTATTTATTAAAATTAAATTGATAAATTTGGAGGAAATTTGGGGAATCACGACTTATGGACCTCAAAACATCTGTACTCACCAGGTATAAGCACAAAGGGTGGATACTTTCCAGTTGGAGGCAACCATAATAACGCCGAGTTGCTCCAATCTTTAGGAAAAAGAGGAAACAGCGGTGTGGCTAACCACAGCCAAAGCCCACACCTGGCGCCCACTGTTTCCACTTCAGAAAAGTTCCACACGGAAAAAGTTTGTGCACATAGATTTAAGAGGTTGGTTGACTAATGTAAGGAGAGTGTCTATAACTCTCCTGTTTCCAGCGTGGTGGTGCTTGGTGCACAGAGCGAACGAATGGAAACTAGCCGTTAGAACCAAAGCTACTAGAGCCCAGCAGAAGATTCTGGAGCAATAATAACTTAAAGGGAAAAGTGCAATCATTATAGAAAATACCACATCAAAAACAACGCATTGCACACAGGGGAAAGGGGTAAACATCCCAGGTTGGAGGGAACCTGGGCGAACCAATGGTGTACTAGGAGCTAACCAGATTGTGAGTAAGGTGATATGGCTTATGTAGTGTGATACCTCCTTGAAGAGGTCCACACACAGGATTGTTTGAAATAACAAGTAAAAATGGGCAAAATGGGAAAGTTCTTATTAGGAAATTCGACCAACAAGGAGTTTTGGTTGCAAAACATATTTAAGCTGAGTCAGGGTAATTATGGGTCTGTGGAAGTGTCCCCAAACCTTGACATTCCAATAGGCAAACGCTCCCTTCTGATTTGGTAGAATAAACCGAAACTTTCTTCACTTGAGTGATCGATTGCAGCTGTATTCTACCCAAACACATAATTTTGTAACTCTAATGGGTTTCAAAACCCCATTTGCCAATTAACCAAATCAAACCATCTTCATTTATATTGAGGATTGTCTGTTTTAACGCTTGGGACGACACAAGGGACTGGCATTTTGCACCTCATTAGTACCAAGCTAGTCCTATTGGGCTTGTAACTGGAATTGATCTAATGTGTGCTTAAGGTCAGGAAGAGCCTGAAGTTTCACCTTATGGGCCTCCTGTCACTCAGCCTTATCCTTGGCGTTGGTTCCCACTATCAAGTTGTTTAACCATGACAAAAAGATGGAGTTAAACTGGGGTCCCCAATCACTAATAATTTCTTAAGGAACTCATGAAGTGCAAACACATGAGTGACAAAGAGCCTATCCATCTCAGCCGCGGTTATTGTTGTTCTGCAAGGACTGAAGTGGGAGAACTTCGCAAAACGGTCCACCATCACCATAATAGCATCATAACCATCAGAAACAGATAATTCCACAATGAAATCCACCAATAGGGAAGTTCAGGGCACTTCAGCCTTTTTGGACTGGTACCAACAAACCCGCTAAAGGTTGATGATTTGGTTTCATTTGATTGCAGGTCAGGCACTCTTTACAATACCATCCCACCTGAGCAGGTATGCCCTTCTAATTGTAGGTGCATTGTATTGACTCCAAGGTTTTTTGCTTTCCAAGAATGACCAACTGTGATTCCGTCATGATGGTACCAGATGATTTCCAGGTGAAGTGTTCCAGCAGGAACCCATATGCGCCCCTGAAACCATACCATCTCACTCTTTGCATGATAACCCCTGGTTAGATCCTCCTGATTCAGAGCGCTCTTAGCAAGTACCATAGTATATTCAGCTGATAGCAGCTGAGAAAGGACTCCTTTCTGAACATACTGTATTCTTTTGCATTTTCCAGAGGGGCGAGTGCTGGCCCATTGGCCAAGGGAGAGAAAGTTAAGACAATCTTATTTAGCGGAATTATCAACTGTGTGTTATGAACCTCTACCTCCTTTGGATCAGGAGCTAATGCAGGATTGGAACTCAAAGCATCCGCCAACCCATTCTCCTTGCACTTGGTGAACTCATAAGAAAATGAAAACTGGGCAAGAATCTCATGCCTCCAGTCTGCCGTGGCGTTAGGACATGAGGAGCGCGATAGTACAGTAAGGCACAGTGATCTATACATACACGGAAAGGTTAGGAAGAGCCATACAAGTGGTGAGGCCAATAAGCCAGAGGCTCCACCACTGCTAGTAACTCTTTGTCGTAAATAGCGGGTCTAACTCAGGCAAAGACATTTTCTTAGAAAAATATCCCACCAGATGCTCTATCCCATCTTCGCCTACTTGTAACAAGGCAGCCGCTATGGCGAAATCAAAGGCATCAGTAGACACAATGAACTCTTTTAAAGGATATACATGGCGTAGTACAGATGTGGACAACAGGATGCACTTTACTGCTTGGAAAGCATCCTCCAAAAATTGGGCCACTGAAGCACTTTTGCACTTTTTGCCTTATACAAGGCGCGGCCACCTCTGAAAGATTGGTAGTGAACTTCTGGAGTAACATGCACGTCCCAAAAGGCTCCTTAATTCCTTAACTGAAGTGGGGGTGAGACACTTCCGAATTGCCTTCTCCTTATCTGGAGTTATCATATGTCCTTGGTCAAACATGACGTTGCCCAGAAAAGTGACCTAGGATTTGAAAAATTCACATTTATGGTCTTTAACATAAGGCGGGCCGCCCTTAACCTCTCCACCACTTGCCAAAGGTGTACTGCATGAGACTAATGATCAGGGGAAAACTCCAGGATATCATATATATAAGCAACCGCACATACCCCTAACAAGTCCCCCAACGCTTCATCAATGTGGCATTGAAAGATAGCAGAGGCATTCTTAAGCCCAAAAGGGCATGACCCAAAACTGGAAAATCCCTTTTTCTGGTACAGAATGTGGTCAACCACGTTTGCCCCTTTTTAATCCAAATCTGATTGAACGCATTGAGGCAATCTAACTTGGAGAAGACCTTAGCCTTATCCACATAGCGCGCAATCTGAGAATACAAAGGGATGGGATGTAGTTCTGGTACAGTAACATTGTTTATGATCCCATAATATAAATAAGGGCGTAAAGTTCCATTTTCTTCACAAAGAAAAGAGTGGAGTATACAGGGGAGGTACGCTGAAAAATCGCGCCTTTGTCTAACTGCTACTAAACCTACACATCTAAAGCCTCTTCCTCCTGGACAGTCAATGGGTAAATAGGTGAAGATATAGCATTAGATCCACATTGAGCTTACACTCACAATTGAACTCGAAATGATCAGGTAGTGCGTTAGTTATAGATGCATTAAAAGAAGATTTCAACCCCTCCAAACAGGAAAATAGGTGAACTTCCACAAAGGGCTTCAGCATAGGGGCAAGACTGTGAGGGTAAATATTTGGCCAGTGGGGCAACTTGCCCTGAAAGTTGGCTTTAGCCAAAGGGACAACTAACTTGTGACCATTCTTCAAAGTGAGGGATAGGGTATTCTCTTTCAAGTTGGTTCTGACGTCAAACATTTTCCACTATTCTATACCCAAAAATGATGGGGTACAAGAGGTTTTTGATAGCTTGGAAGTGGTTGGACAAATGATAGTTGCCAACTTGATAGTCCACTAACCCCATGATCTTCAGCATGGGAATACCTTGAGACGCCCCTCCTCTAACCATACCACTTGGTACGTAACTCAGCTCAAGGTAGTCGGCTAGGGTTTGTCTATAAATTTTTTAAAGGCATCAGTATCCACCATAATAGTGGTGTTGATTTCCCTAAAGGGGATGAAAGGGTTGCATTCAGTAGAAAATAAACCCGAATAGTCTTTTTAAAGCAGAAAATGCCAGTAAAACACCACCAAACTCTTCATATGGCATTAACATCTCTCCCTGGTATGTTTTTGAATCATAAAATAGAGAGAAAAATTTGGCCACTCTTACTACTGAGGCCACATATCCCACAATATCTTCAGCAGTAATATAAAAATTTTCATATTGTAAATGAAGTTCCTTTTCAACCTCCTGAGTGCTGCGGATCATGGAAGAGGTCAAGCGGTGGTCCTCTGGGATAAATTGATACACAGGAGTAGGTTCCATATCTGCGATATAAGAGAGTAAATATGATTTGGAGGTATATATGGGTTTTTCGTTATAAAACGCGTTTTTAGATGTAAACAACCTTATTCCCATTACAGCAACGGATTGAAAGACGTTATCCAAGGCCATCACCCAAAGCCCCATCTTCAAAGATTCCACTACCATCATCTGAACGTGCTTCTGAAGTAAACCCCATTTATTTAAATCAACTTAATGGATTTTTATGTAAAGTTTGAACCATGACTTCCAGACCGCAAAGCATTGATATCCACTGGGTACAAGCAAGAAGGGTGGGTACTTTCCAGTTGGAGGCAGCCAAAATAATGCTGAGATGCTCCAACCTTTGGGAAAAAGAGGAAACAGTGATGCAGCTGACCACAGATGAAGCCCACAGATGTCGCACTATGTTTATGCATTGTGAAAGTCCCATATGGAAAAAAGTTCATGCACATAAAGTAAAATGATTGGTTGACTAATGTAAGGAGAGTGTCTATAACTCTCCTGTTCCCAGAATGGAGGTGCACGGTGCACAGGGATAACGCCAGGGAACTAGTCGCTAGTACATAAGTTACTAGAGCCCAGCAGAGGGTGCGTGAGCTAGAGTAACTCAGGTAGAATAAGGTTATCATTAGAAGTAGAAACCAAAGGGAGCAACGTGGTGCACGGAGTGAGTGGTATAGGAGTTGTAAGGAGAGTGTCTATAACTCTCCTGTTTCCAGAGTGGCAGGCGCGTTGCACTCGGCCAACGCCAGGAAACTAGCCGTTAGTGCCAGAGTAATTAGAGCACAGCAGAGGGTGCTGGAGCAATAACCGCTTAGACATAAAATTTGCGAATTTTCCAATAAAAACCCATATAAGGGCGACGCGGTGCACATATAGGATGGGGTTAGGCGGCCCAGGTTGGAAGGATCTTGGGCGGACAAATGGTGCATTAGGGGAGAGCAGCATGGTACTTACAATGGCAAGTGTAAAGGAATGTGATACCTCCTCTAAGAGGTTCTCGCACAGGAGCGTTCAGAATAACATAAGATAAAAATAACTTAAAATGGGGTATAGGTTTATTCAGGAATTGACCAACAAGGACAGTTGGTTGGGGAAAGTGTATTCAAACTTGACTGGGGAATTAGGGTTAATGCTGCAGTGGGCCCAAGCACTGACTCACCAATAGGGCGATACTGCTGTCAGAGTTGAAGGAATAAGGTGAAACTGACTTCACTTGAGTGATTGATTGAGGTTGGATTTGACCCAAGCACGTTATTTTGAAAATTGAACGGGTCATAAAACCCCACTTAATGAATAACCGAATTGAACCATCCTCATTCATTTGGTAAATCATTTGTTTTAACGCCTGGCTCAACGTCAAGGGCTGGGCACTCAGCACCCCACTAGGACCAACCTGGGCATATTTTGCCCTTACCAAGCGCCGGTCTAGGGTGTGCTTCAGGTCTGAAAGGCTCTGTAACTTCACCTTTTAGCCTCCAAGCGCCCATCCTTATATCTGGGGTTGGTCCCCACTATCATATCATGTTCACATGACATTACCCTCTCCTCCCGATGGGGCTCAACCCCTCCTCCAGGGGCTTGCGCCAGGGAAAAGTTCTTGTGGGCAGGGGCCAACTTCATGGCAGCGACGGTCGGTTTTGGTTAGGATCCAGCAGCCTGGGGAAAATGCTGGTGGAAGGCGTCAATCAGTTCTTGGGCATGCACACAGTCGCGCGCTGGAACCCAACTGTTTTCTGCAGCGTCAAAGCCCTTCCAGGATACCAGGTACTCGTGTCTTCTTCCAATGTGGCGGGAGGCAACTATTTCTTCCACCTCCCACTCTGGAGCCCCATCCACGAGATAGGCCTCAGAAATCTCTGGTGGCGGGCCCACAAACAACGTCAGTTTGCTCTCATGAAACACAGAGAAGGTCTGGAAGGAGGGGGGAGATCTAGCTGGTATGAGGCATGGCCCACCTTTCTAACAACGCAGTAGGGGCCAATCCTCTTTGGTCCCAGCTTCTTACATGGCTGCTTGATTGGGATGTTATGAGCATCAAGCATCACGAGATCCCCTTCCTTGTACACTGGACCCACTTGGCACTTCCCATAGGCCTTCTCCTTATATACCTGCATAGCCGCCTCCAAGCTTGTGGACACCCCCTGGTGGACCTTCTTGATTGTCTTGGCAAAGTCCTCACCACTTCAATCTTTGACCCACAGCTGGGCTCCATGTTAAAGGCGGGTTTAAAGCCATGGCTGGCGAAAAACGAGGAACAGCCTATTAAAGAGTGCAAGGTATTGTTGTAGCTAAACTGGGCCATGGGAAGGTGAGAAGCCCTTTCTGAATGATCTGCAGCGGTGTAACACCGCAGAAACTGTTCAAAGCACTGTTTCATTCGTTCAGTCTGCCCATCTGATTGGTGATGATAGGCAGCTAAACGGCTAGGGCGAATCTGAAGAGTTTTACACAACTCTTCTCAAAACACAGGGTAAACTGTGGGCCCCAGTCATTGATAATTTCTTGGGGGACCCCATGGAGCGCAAACACATTGATGACGAAAAGCCTAGCCATCTCAGCTGCGCTTATGGTGGTTCTGCAAGGAATAAAGTGGGAAAACTTCGTGAACCGGTCCACCACTACCATGATGGCATCATAACCATCTGAGACAGGTAACTCCACAATGTAATCAACCGAGATGGAGGTCCAAGGCCCATCAGCCTTTTGGACTGGTACCAACAACCCTGCTAAAGGTTGACGATTGGGTTTCATCTGGTTGCATACCAGCACTCCTTACAATACCGGCCCACCTGAGCTGGCAAGCCCTTCCAATCATATGTGTGACGTATCAGCTCTAAGGTCATTGCTCTCCCCGGATGACCAATGGTGATTCCATCATGATGGTCCCAAATGATGTCCAGGCGCAGTGATCCAGCAGGTACCCAAAGGCGTCACTGGAACGACACCATCTCATCCTTTACGTGATAGCCCCTGGATAGATCCTCTTGATTTGAAGCGCTCTTTGCAAGGACCATGGCATATTCGCCTGACAGGGGCTGAGAGAGGATGACCTTTCTGAACATATTATATTCCTCCGCGTTATCCAGAGGTGAAAGCGCTGGTACGTTGGCCAGAGGAGAGGGAAGTAGCAACATAATTTTACTTGGAGTAATCATCACCTGGGTGTTGTGCACTTCTATCTCCTTGGGTCAGGGGCTAATGCAGGATTGCGGCTCAAAGCATCCGCCAAACCATTATCCTTGCCTTTGGTGAACTCATACGTGAATGCAAATTGGGCAAGGGTCTCATGCCAACGGGTCTGCCGTGGGGTTAGGACATGAGGAGCGCTGTAGTACAGCAAGGCATGGTGATCTATATTTACGTGGAATGGTTGGGAAGAGCCATGCAAGTGGTGACGCCAATATGTCAGCGCCTCCACCACTGCTAGTAACTCCTTATTATAAACGGCGTAAAATAACTCATGCAGAGACATCTTCTTAGAAAAAATATCCCACTGGATGCTCTATCCCAACTTCGCCTACTTGTAACAAGGCCGCTTATGGCAAAGTTAGAGGCATCATTCAACACAATGAATTCCTTTGAGGGGTTGACATGGCGAAGAACAGTCATGGACAACAGGGTGCACTTCACTTCCTGGAAAGCTCCTCTAAAGTGAGGGACCACTGAAGCACCTTAGCACCGCTAGCCTTGTATAGGGGAGCTGCCACCTCAGACAGATTTGGAGTGAACTTCTGGAGTAACATGCACGTCCCCAAAAGCTCCTTAATTCCTTAACCGAGGTGGGAGTAGGCCACTCATTTTCGCCTTCTCCTTGTCTGGAGTTATCATGTGTCCCTGGTAAAACACGACGTTTGCTCAGAAACGTGACCTGGGACTTGAAGAACTCGCACTTTGAATTTTTAAATGTAAGGCTTGCTGCCTTAACTGCTCCACCACTTGCCAAAGGTGAACTGCATGGGACTCCTGATCAGGGGAAAACACCAGGATATCCATCCATGTAGGCGACCGCGTATACCCCATAACAGGTCCCCCAACGTGGCATCAATGCGGCGTTGGAAGATAGCGGGGCATTCTTAAGCCCAAAGGGCATGACCCAAAACTAGAAGATCCCTTTTCTGGTGGGGAATGTGGTCAATCACTCTTGTCCCCTTTTAATCCGGATCTGATTGAACGCGTTAAGGCAATCCTCTTTGAGAAAACCTTCGCCTATTTTACATAGCGTGCAATCTGGGAATCCAAAGGGATGGAATGGAGATCTGGTATAGTAACGTTGTTAAGGTTACCATAGTCTATGAAGGGGCATAAAGTACCATAATGCTTCTTTATGAAGAGTAGGGGGAGCATACAGGGGAGGTACGCTGAAAAATTCACCTTTGGACAACTGTTCCTTCACCCACACATCCAAGGCCTCTTCATCCCAGACAGTTAATGGGTAAAAAGGGGGAAGATATGTGCACCAGATCCACTGTAAGCTTAAAGTCACAATCAAACTCAGAGTGCTCAGGGAGTGCTTTGGCGGATGCTGCATCAAAGAGGATTCCAAACCCTTAAAACAGAAGGTAAGGAAAATCCCAGGGAGGGAGGAATCTTCAGCAAAGGAGCAAGATAGGGGTGGGAACATTGGGCCTATGAGGTGAGGGCCCTGGATGTTATCCTCTGACAAGGGAACAATCAACTGGTGACTATTAATCAAAGACAAAGATAGCATTTTTTCTTTCAAATTAGTGCGGACATCAAACTTTCTCCACCACTCAACCCTCAAAATAATGGGGAACAAGAGGTGCTTGGTAGCTTGAAAATGATCGGACAGAAGATAGGTGCCCACCTGGTAGTTCACACTCTATGACGTTCACCATAAGGATACCTTGAGAAGCTCCACCTCTAGCCATACCACCTGATGAGTAACTCAACTCAAGGTAGTCAGTAAGATTTAGGTTTATAATTTATTGGTGGCACTGGTATACACTAAAATGGTTGTGGTGAACTTCCCCAAAGAGGATGTAAGGGTAGCAGTCAAGAGAAAGTATCCCAAGTGGGATCTATTCAAAGCAGAAAACGCCCCCAGTTCACCTAAATTTTCTTTTGGCTTGAGCAATCCATAAGGGTAGGTCTGGGAATCAATAAAGGGGGAGGGATATTTGGCAACTCTTACTACTGAGGCCACATACCCCTCCATGCCTTCTGCAGGTGCATAAATGTTTTCATATAATAGACGCAGCTCTTTTTCAACTTCCTGTGTGCTGCAAATCATGGAAGAGGTCATATGAGGATTTTCTGGTGTGATTCCATACACAGGAATAGGTTCAAGATCTGAACCATGAGAGGGAACAATTGGTTCAGAGGTGTTTCTCAGATTTTCGTTATAAAATGCGTTTTTAGACGCTAATGACCTTGTCCCTTGAACCGCGATGGAATGGCCAATGATATTCATGGCCAATACCCCCAGGCCCATCTTTGCCGATTCTGACAACATCAACTGAATGCGGGAGCGATTGAAAACTCATTTATTTAAATTGGCATTGAGAAATTTGGTGAAATGTTGGGGAATCATGACCTTTGGACCTCGAAGTGTCCAAAACCACCATGTATGAACACAAAGGGTGGATACTTACCAGTTGGAGACAACCAAAATAACGCCAAGTTGCTCCAACCTTCGGGAAAAGAGGAAACAGCAGTGCGGCTAATGACAGACAGAGCCCTCAGCCTATGACCACTGTTTCCACCTCAGAAAAATTACACATTGTAAAAAGTTCATGCACATAAGAAAATAGGGTTGGTCGACTAATGTAAGGAGAGTGTCTATAACTCTACTGTTCCCAGCGTGGCAGTGCGTGGTGCTCTAGGCCAAAGCCAGGGAATTAGCCGTTAGTGCCAGAGTGATTAGAGCCCAGCAGAGGGTGCTGGAGCAATAACCGCTTAGGCATAAAATTGCGAATTTTATAATAAAAACCCATATAAGGGCGACACGGTGCACATATAGAATGGGGCTAGGCGGCCCAGGTTGGAGGGATCCTGGTTGGACAAACGGTGCATGAGGGGAAAGCAGCATGGTACTTGCAATGGAAAGGGTAATGGAACGCAATACCTCCTCTAAGAGGTTCTCGCACAGGAGCGTTCAGAATAACATAAGATAAAAATAACTTAAAATGGGGTATAGGTTTATCAGGAATTGACCAACAAGGACAGTTGGTTGGGAATAACTTATTTAAACTTGACTGGGGAAATAGGATTAATGCCGCAGTGGGCCCAAGCACTGACTCACCAATAGGGCGATACTGCTGTCAGAATTTGATGGAATATGGTGAAACTGAATTCACTTGAGTGATTGATTGAAGTTGGATTCGACCCAAGCGCGTTAATTCAAAAATTGAACAGGTTTCAAAACCCCGCTCCTTGACTAACCAAATTGAACCGTCCTCATTCATTCAGTAAATCATTCATTTTACGCCAGGCTCGACGTGATGGGCTGGGCATTTGGCACACCACTAGTCCCAACCTGGGCATATTTTGCCCTTACCCAGCACTGGTCTAGGGTGTGCTTCAGGTCTGGGAGGCCCTGTAACTTCACCTTTTGGGCCTCCAAGAGCCCAGCCTCATCTTTTGGGGTTGGTCCCCATTATAATGTCATGTTCACATGACAGGAGTCCTAGGTTGGAGGGAACCTGGGTAGCCCAATGGTGCACGGGCAGATATTTTAGCATTATAAAAATTAAATGGTTAATGTTGCTTGAGACCTCCTTGAAGAGATCCGCGCACAGGAGCGTCCAAAATAGCATAAATATAAAATGGTGTACTAAATGGAGGGCTATTGTAAGGGAATTCAACAAATGGGAGAGATTGGTCTCAACATAAGATATTTAAAGGATTTCAGAAAAACAATCAATTAAAGGAAGCGGGTCTAAGCTGAAGCTCACCAATAGGCGCACACTTCCTTTGGGCAATACACTATAATGGGTAATTAACTGAACTCAGGTGATTGATTGTAGGAACAGTTGACCCAAGCTGAAAATTTTAAAAAACAAACGGGTTTTGCGTCCCCATTCACCCAAAAACCAAAGTAAACTGTTTTTTTCTCTATTACAAAGCTAGTTTGTGTTAACGCTCCTGCTCTCATACAGAGCTGAACTTTGCTTGCATCCATAGGACCAACTTGGGCATATTTTGCCTTCACCCAGCGTTGGTCTAGGGTATTATTGAGGTCATGGAGGCCTGCTAACTTCACCTTCTTGGCCTCCCTGCATGCAGCTTTGTCTCTCACGTTGGTCCCAAGGATGATGTCATCTTCCAACAATGACACAATCTTGTTTGAAGCACATAGCACACCTCTTACCAGTGGCGCCTCTCCCTCTAGGGAATTTAAGAGGGCCACACTTACTTATGCATTAGTAGGAGTAGGAGTTTGGGAACACCTATCTGCAAAGCGCATATGAGGTTCTGCCAGGGCATCTAGCACCTGATATGAATCTTTAGGTGAGGGAACTGGTGGATTCCCACTACTACACCTACTGAAGGAGCAGCCTGATTTCCTGGTGCTGTATTGTCACTATCCTGTGACAGTATAAGTTTTTTACATTTCCTGCAGAGTGAAATGAATGATCAATAAGAGAAGACCAGGCCACACAGGGAATGTAGGTTCATTGTTATCATATAAGCAACTGCTTTGCCTTATACCAGGAGGAGGGCGGAAAGTGCAGAGGTTGTTTGTCTGTTCATTATACCATGGGTCCTGCTAATTAAAGTAAGAAGGGCTTCCAAACTGGGTAATTTACATCCCAGTGAAAAGCCCAGAATGCCAGTGACATAGCAGCCCTATGATTTGGAGGATTGACCCCTATGGTTATTGTGAAAGTAGTAAAAGTTAAATAACATACCAAAGGCCCCATAGCAAACCAGATGGCTGCAATGGGATAACTGCAGGTCTTGCTGAGGCAACCATTAAGGGTGGGCGAAGCAGAGAGGATGACCAATCCTCCTGGTTTTGCAGTTGATGGTCTTTGATTTTAGTCCCAAAATTACCAGGGTCAGGTTTATATATAACTGTCCTTATGATCATTGGACGTTTCAGGCCCGCGGAAATGCTGATAAATTTATGAATAGAATTGAACTGGATCGATTTAAATATGGAGTAAGCTTGGGCATCGCCTTACAATTATTGGGGTATTTTGCATTATTGCGCAGAGTCAAAAATGTAATTGGAATGGCGGCCAAATTGGAAAATTAATTGGGACTGATTGGCCTGAGGAGCAATGCCTCAGATAATCTGACAATTGGGATTCACCTGTTGGTTTTAAATATGTGTTTTCCTTGCCCACAAATAAAAAAATGAAATTTTGGAGGATCAGGCCTCATCTCACTCAGATTGCACCAAACCAGTGGTGAGTCAGCGAGGTGAGTTAGTCAGTGTCATGGCATAATGACATAATTGAGGGCACCAATTGTAAGGACAAAGCTGGACGTCAGGAGGCCAAAGATGTCAAGTTGCAAGGCCTTCCTGACTTAAAACATACCCTGAACCAACGCTGGGTATGGACTAAATATGCCAGGTTGGTCCTGGGGATGTGTATGATGATCTGCCCAGCATTAAAGCTAGGGTGTTAGAAGAAACAAATACATTTTCAACTCTGACGGTTAAGTTCAGTTGCTTTTTAACAGGGATTCAGAACCCGTTCCATTTATAATATTGCAAATTTGGGATGAGTCAATTTACAATCTATAACTTGAGTTCAAACATTCTCAAGTTACAAGATCCTGGCCAATGGTAGCATGCGCCTATTGGTTTAAGATTAGCACCACTTCCACCAATTGACAACTCACCCCCAGCTGTTAATTATATTGCAGAAAGTCCAACTTTCCTCATTGGTTGTATGAATTAATAAAACATCGTTTGTTTTATTTTGTCTATGTGCATTTTTATTCCTTTTTTCCAACCTCCAAGAGGTCCTAATGAACCAAATGCTTGCCATCCTTGCTTGGGCCCTTCTGTGCACTATCCTTCTGGGTGGTGCTTAGTTTACCCTTTATTCAGCGGGTTGTTTCATAGCGTGGGGTGGGCCCTCACCCCCACCTTTACTGGAACTGGAGATTTACAGACGTGCCCCTGAGATTAGATGAGCAATCCTATTTTGGTCTCACCAAGTCTTGTTCCAAGTGGAAGTTCTTTGTAGTGGTATTTGAGCAATTTGGCTGTGCAACGTGATTAAGACGTTTTTGTCCATGGTGATATAATTGTTGTTGAAAATGTACCAGAAGCGCATTTTCTCTTTCTGCTGCTTGAAGTTCAACATCCGCTCTTTTGGCAAGTACATGGTGGGTATGGACAGTTCAAAGCCCAATTGCTCAGGCTTCCAAGTTTCCCATCACTCCGTCCAATTTATAATAAAACCAGCCTTGACTCCCCTCCTCCAGGAGTTGAGTGACTGCGTCGTCTTCTACCATGGGAATCTGCCTGGGTGTTTTATGTTTATAAAGCTGTGTTGTGGGTGTCCTAGAGTATAAAGAGTTTGAAGCAACCTATAGGGCCAGGGCAACCTTGTTCCACCGCTTTTGAACTTTACCAGGGTCCCCTAAGCACCGCGGTATTGGGATTTTTCTGTGCCCTTATTTTTATAAATCTTCCTGGATTGGGATTACCTGTGTCTTTTATTTCCCAAATGCCATTTTTCCATGCTGCTTTGGGTGGCCTTAACTGGACACTCAATTGTTTCAAGCTTCACATGCAGACTTTGTTCATCTGATTGAAGCTTTTGGGAGAATTTCCATGCCCCAACCCAGAAGCAGCCAGGTAATTTGGACGTCATTGTTTTACCTGGGGTGCTCCTAGAAATACTGGCCCTAAAAACTCGCATACTCCTCTCAGAAAGAAGAGTCTTATCCATCTAATCCTTCAAGTTATGCAAATTTGGAGGTGAGCAGGGGTCTAGTTCTGAAGTTATATTAAGATGTTTCAATCAGTTTCACCGCGATGATGTTACCTGTAACCACCCCTATAAATACAGCACCCACGACTAGGAGTTTTCCCTTGAACAGGCAGAGCTCCCCACTGATTCCCTCCTTATTTTGGTGGAATTTGAGGGTTTAGGTGAGTCTAGACCTAAAATTTATAAAAACGAGTTAACTAAATAATCTCTCTCTGCATGACGTTCAGACAGTGCAGGCGGTGTCATTGACAAAGGTTTGGTGGTGCTGGCATTGGATAACAATGTACTAATGGCCACAGAATTAGGTAGGGCCTTGTTAATGAAAAATAAGCGTTTTATAAAATAAGATATATACAAAAAAGAGCCGTTCATTGGCTCTTGCAGATTTGAGGCGGAACCCATTTCTGTGTACCATATTACCTCAGAGAACCCGCGCTTGACCCTATCATGATTCGCAGGACACAGGGGGTGGAGAAAAAGCTAATATTACTATATGAAAATGTTTATGAAACTGCTAAGATATGGTGGGATATGTGGCCTTATTAGTGAGAGTGGCCGAATATATCTCTCCATTTTATGATTTAAAAACATACCGGGGAGACATGTCAATGACAGATGAAGAGTTTAGTGGTGATTTACTGGCTTTTTCTGCTTTAAATAAAGATTATTCAAGATACTTTTAGTTGACTGCTACCCTTTCGTCCCCTTTAGGAAAAATCATCACAACTATTTTGGTGAATATAGGAGCCTCTGAGAATATTATCGGCCAAGACCTAGCCAAATACCTTGAATTGATTTACTTGCTAGGTGATAAGGTTAGTGGAGGGTCTTCCCAAGGTATTCCACGCTGAAGGTTCTAGAGTTAGTAGATTATCATGTTACAAATATCATTTGGCTGACCACTTCCAAGCAATCAAAAACCTCTTGTACCCCATTATTTGGGAGTAAAGTGGTGTCAAAAGTTTGACTTCAGAACCAACTTGAAAGACAATACCATATCATTAACTTTGAGGTTTGACCATTAATTAGTTGTCCCCATGTCTGAAGCGAAACTTTCGAAAAATTTACCCCAATGGCCAATATCCACACACTCATTCTTGCTCCGTTGCTGAAGACCTCTTTGGAGATACCCTTACCTTCCTGTTTGGAGGGGCTGGAATCTTCATTTGATCTGGATTCAGCCAATGTACTACCAGCTCATTCAGAGTTTGATTGTGATTTTAAACTCACCTTTGATTTGGTGCATATATATTCTCCAATATACCCATTGACTGTATGGGAGGAAGCAGCGTTGGATGTGCGGTTCAAAGAGCAGTTAGCTAAAGGAGTAATATTTCAGCATACCTCTCCAGTATGATCCCAAATTCTCTTTGTGGAGAAAGCAAATGGTACTCAAAGCCCTTGCGTAGTTTATGAGAAACTCAACAACGTCGCAGTCTCAGATTTGCATCCCATTCTGGTGACCCACAGATTGCTCGCTATATGGAGAAGGCGAAAGTCTTCTCCAAACTGAACAGCTTAAATTCTTTCAATCAGATCAGGAACTAGAATGGCCAAGAGTGGCTAACCGCGTCCCATAACAGAAAATAAAGTTTTTCCAATTTTGGGGTATGCCTTTATACTTGAAAACTGCACCAGGTATCATCCAACGTCATATAGATGCGGCCTTGGGGAACTGCTGGGTGTGTGCGCAGTGGTTTACATGGATGATATTCTGGTGTTTCTCCTAATCAAGAGTCCCATTCAATACACATTTGGCAGGTGGTGGAGAGATTAAGGGCAGACAACCTTACGCTGAAAATCAGTAAGTGTGAATTCTTCAAGTCCAGACCACCTACCTGGGCAACGTCATGTTTCACTAAATCCACATGATAACTCCAGACAAGTAGAAGGCGATTCATGAGTGGCCCACTCCAACTTTGGTTAAGGAATTTAGAAGCTTTTTGGGGACGTGTACGTTCCATAAGAGATCAACACCAAATATTTCTGAGGTGATGGCATCCTTGTATAAGGCGAGTGGTGCAAAAGTGATACAGTGGTCCCCAACTTTTCAGGATGCCTTCCAGGCGGTAAAATGCGTCCTGCTATCCACATCCATCCTTTGCCATGTAAATCCCATTAAAGAGTTTATTGTGGCTTCTGATGCCACCAACTTCGCCATAGCGGCGGCCTTATTACAAGTAGGCAAATATGGAATAGAGCATCCATTGGGATATTTTTCCAGAAAGATGTCTTTGCCTGAGTTAAACTATGCCATATATGATAAAGAGTTTCCAGAAGTGGTTGAGGCGCTGACTTATTGGCGTCACCTTTTGCATGGCTCATCCCTACCATTTTTCGTTTGTGCAGATCACCATGTCTTGTTGTACTACCGCGCACCTCGTGACTTGAACCCACCGCAAACCTGCTGTCATGAGACCCTGGCCCAATTTGTGTTTTCCTATAAGTTTACAAAAGCAAGTAGAATGGCTTGGTGGATGCTTTGAGCTGAAACACTACACTAGCTCCCAATTCTAAGGAGGTAGAGATGCATAATACCAAAGTGATTAATCCGCCAGGCAAGATTGTGTCTCAACTTCCCTCTTCCTTTGCCCATGAGCCAACGTTTGGTCTTCTGGAAAATGTGGAGGAATATGCTATGTTCAGAAGGGCAGTCCTTCACAGCCTTTGTCAGCTGAGTATATCATGGTTCTAGCCAAGAGTGAGTTTAATCAAAAGGACAATATCAGGGGTTACCACATGAAGGATAAATTGGTGTGGTTTCAGGGGCGCCTATGGGTTCCCACTGGACCACTTCGCCTGGAAATCATCCAGGACCATCATGATGGAATCACCGTTGATCATCCTGGGAAGGCAAAGACTCTGGAGCTAATTTGCCATACTTATAATTGTAAGGGGTTAACCGCTCAGGTGGGCAGATTTTTGAGGAGTGCCTGGTCTGTAACGAAATGAAACTGAATTGCCAGCCCCTCATGAGGTTGTTGGTATCAGTTTAAAAGGATGAAGGGCCTTAGACTTCTAAATCAGTGGATTTTATTATGGAGTTACCAGTAACTGATGGCTACAATGCCATCATGGTAATGGTGGACTGTTTATGAAGTTGTCTACTTTATTCCCTGCAGAACCATGGTAACTGCGGCTTAGATGGCTAGGCTCTTTGTGTCTCAATGTTCGCCCTTCGTGGGGTGCCTCAGGAGATAATTAGTGATTGGGCCCCAGTTTACCTCTGTTCTGTGGGAAGAGTTGTTTAAGATTCTTCAAATTCGCCCCTGTCATTCAACTGCCTATCACCCCAGATCAGATGGGCAGACTAAAAAAGTGAACCAGTGCTTGGAACAGTTATTGCTATGTAAATCTGCCGTAGACCATTTGGATTGAGTTTCTCACTTTCCCAAGGCCTAGTTTAGCTATAACACCACTCACCACGCGTCTATTGGTTGTTCCCCATTTTTCGCCAACCATGAGTTTAACCCCGCCTTCAATATGGAGCCCAGCTGTGGATCCAAATTTGAAGAGGTGGTGAACTTTGCTAAGACTAACAAGAAAGTACTTCAGGGGGTTACCATGAATTCAGAGTTGGCAATGCAAGTTTATAAAGAAAACATTGATGTAAAAAGACGGGTAGGTCATGCGTATAAGGCAGGGGATCTCGTAAATTCTGGGTGCTAGAAACATCTATCAAGCAGCCATGCAAAAAACTGGGACCAAAGAGGATAAGGCCTTACCACATTATAAGAAAGGTGGGCCACGCCTCGTACAAGTTAAAATTTCCCCCTCATTCCAAATTTTTGCCATCTTTGATGAAAGCAAGCTGACGTTGTTTGAGGGCCCTCACCAGAGATTCCAGAGGCTTACCTTGTTAGTGGGGCTCCAGAGTGAAGTGGAGGAGATTGTAGCCTTCCGCCAAGTAAGAAGATGACTAAAATACCTTGTATCCTGGAAGGGGTTTGACGCAGCAGAGAACAGTTGGGTGACAGCGCGTGACTCCGCCCATGCCAAGGATCTAATTTAAGTTTTCTATGAGCGTTTCCCTGAGGCCACAGGGAACAAATCAAAGCAGACCATCGCCGCCATGAAGCTGGACCCTTCTCACAAGAACTTTACCTGGCGAAAGCCCCTGGAGAAGAGGTGGCCTTTAAAAGAATGATAGGTTGATTTCATGGCTTAATGACATAATTGAGGACACTAGTTATAAGGATAAAGCTGAACGTCAGGAAGCCAAAAAGGTCAAGTTTTAAGGCATTGATGACTTAAACGTACCCTGGACCAACGCTGGGTATGGGTTAGATATTCCCAGGTTGGTCCTGGGGATGTGCGCGATGATCAGACCAGTGTTAGATCTAAGGCGTTAAAATGTACCAGCTACGTTCTCAACTCTGATGGATCAGTTTAGTTGCTTGAAGAACAGGGATTCAAATCTTGTTTCGTTTATAGTACTGTGGATTCAGGAAGAGTCTATTTACAATCTATAGCTTGAGTTTGTATAATCTCGAGTTGCAGAACCCTGGCTGATGGTAGCATGCGCCTATTGCTGCTCTTTGGCTTAGTGCCACTTCCGCTTATTTACAACTATAATCCCAGTATTTAGTTCTTTTTCAGCAATTCCAACTTTTCTCATTGGTTGTCTGATTTAATAAAGCCCCAGCGCTTAATTTTGTCTATGTGCATTTAATTATTCTTTTTTGCTGACCTCCTAGAGGCCCTAATGAACAAAATGCATGCCATTCTTGCTTAGGCCCTTCTGTGCCCCATCCTTATGGGTGGCGCTTTGTAGCCTTTATTCAGCAGAGTGTTCCATAGCAGTGGAGTGGGCCCTCGCCACCACCTTTACTGGATCCAGAACGTTACAGACACGCTCCTGACAGTCAGAAGATGATGTCTATATTGAGTGAGAAGTGGCAAACCTGTGGGATGATTAGATCATGCCAAACCAGTGGCAGGATGGTTGTCTGAATTTGTTGGATCAGAAGGCCCTTCTGGTGCGGCGGATTAGTGTAAAAAGTGACGAGCATAACTTCTAATAACCTTGACCAGCGTTCAGTGAGCTGCTGGTACAATGGATTGAGCAACACTTGATGATCATCTACCCTTGAACGCATATTGTGGCATGTTTAGTTAGGTTCAAAGAGAGAATAATGGTAGACGGGCGTAGTCTACATAGTAGGCTTTTAGATAGACAAGACTTTATTTAATTGTAAAAAAGAATGAACTGACAACTTCTCCTAGTTAAGCAGTTCTCAATTATACTGGTTGATGCGAAAAGGGATTGAAAATGGCTTGAACTGGGGTGGCTAACATGCTTGCAGAAGGACAGCCTGGGCTTAAGGGGTTTCCAGCTAGCCTAAATATGAGGTCATAGAAGCTCTTGAAATGTAATTCCTTGATCTGCGGTGGAGGTACTATCACTGGTCTAAACTTGAGCGGATTTAATAATATTGGAGGCCTGGCGGAATTGGATTTTGGAGAAGTCTCTTTGAAAATTGATTTAAATTTTAATCATTTTTTTATAATTTGAGTTTCAACTTGGATTGCTTCCTGGGACCTGAAATCTCATGTTTTGTAACCTGAACCAGCTTTTCTGACTCAGGAACAAATTCAAGAGTTTTGGTTCCAGAATTTGCAATTTATAAGGAAGTGGGGGTTTAGCAGGATAGGGATCAATTGAAACTTTTGGTACTGCAGGTAGGTTCTGGCCAGAACTACCTCCTTACAAAACCCCTTGGTCTTATCCACAAGGAAAGTAGCATAAATGGGGGTGCATTAGGTGGATTCTTTGGGGCTAAATAAGTTACTCAACGTTCATCAACCACATGGGCCAAGTCCCCAGTTGAACCAAGGTCTCCATAGGTGCGTTACACCCTTCTTTCTTCTTTAAGGGAACTTCTTATGGCCCACCCAAAAAATTGAGTTTTCAGACTTACACCACCTCTTCATACTCTGAAAAAGCTGATGACATAGCATTAGAAGTATTGCGGAGCATTATTGTTGTGAAATTGATATGACTGGACGATAAGCCTAAAGTCATCCAGCGAAATGAATGGAATCCTTTGGAATAAAACTGGTGATGGTTTGAAGCGCTTTGAAATGAGGCAATATTGGATTGTTGATTGATGAAACCAATGAGATACAGCGAATTGAGTTACTAAGCCGTGTAAGTAATATCATCCAAAATTGTAACGAAATAAGAAGGATGAGATTATTGAGGGAAGGTAGGTCTTTGATAGTGGAAGTTAGCGGAATAAGAGGAATCCACAGTATTATAAATACATCTAATAAAAGAGGTTTTGGGAGCGAGTTCTCCATATTTATTTAAAGTTATTCTGTTGTTTTGAGGGCAGCAATCATCATATCGTTGGTCCCTATTGCTCAGTGGGTTAACCCTGTGCAAAAATCCGTCGGCATATATATTGAATATCTCTGAAATTACAACAGTGGTGCTCACTACAGGAGGCCCATTGATCAATTATAATATGATAAAGACTCAGTTGTCAGCCATGTTGCCTCAAGTTGCCTATGTGAAGCTGAAACTGGCGTTTGATGCTGTGCTTAAAAAGCAAAATGAGCTGCTCCAGGAGGTCTACTGCAAAAAGCTGCCCCCATTTAATTGTGATGAAGAATATTTATGGGTACTTTAAGCGATTTGAGATTGCAACTGAAGGAGTCTCAGATCAACAAAGAGCAAAACTGTTGATTTCTTCCTTGGATGTCAGAAGTGATGATCAAGTCGTCTGTTATTTTCCAAGCAGCTCCCTTATATACCAAGAAGATAAAGCCATGGTGCTATGGTTGTTTGGCGGAACTGCGAAGATGTTGCAGCGGAAGGCTGAATTTTTAACTATCAAATTTCAGCGGGTTGAAACCCTTACCACGTTTTCTGAGCGATTTATGGTGGAAGCTCACGTGCTAATTTGGGGCTGGAGTTTTATCTGAAGCAGAAGTGTGTATTGCTATGACTTCTGCTGTGAAGCCATACCGTGAGTTACATAACATTATAGCCACCCTGTTGGATGAAGATGTACCTTTACTTAAACTTGTTCAGTTTTTGCACCATATCTCAGCCAACTTCCCTCCACCTATTGCTGAGTGGAGTCCTTCTGCTGCAACAGCCAAATCATCATATTGGGGGAACACTGGCAGTCCAGTGCAGAATTCACCAGGTTATCATCCGCAGTTAAACGTCCAACCCATTCCTGCTTATTGTCCCTGGACCAACTATCGCCCTATACCTGTATAAGCTGATCACTTCAAGTTTGACTCTCGTCATGGTTTGTATCACATTAATCAGGGACGTGAGCCCTATGAGGTTAGCTGTTTTAAATGCAGTCATAAGGAGCATCTGGCACAATGGTGCCCTAATCAACTGGTCTCTTATGTACAGCCAGAACAATACGGTCAGGAAAAGTCAGAGCAGAGTAGAGAAGGGACTCTCTATCTTCACTATACCAAACCAAGACATCTCACCTGAACCCAAATTAGATTATTCAGCGGAAGTTTCCTTGCACAAAGAGTCAGTTTTATATCAGCAGCCAGTTGGAGGGAAGAATACTTTGACACAAGAGCAGTCTGCGGTTATGGCAGAAGAGGGGTCTCAGTTGCAGGTTGAGCCGTATGCTTTCCAGATGTTTGACCAAGTTTCATCTGAAAAGTTGGACCCCTCCTCTGATGCCCCTTTCTTGCAAGTGGTAAGCATCGCTCGTCCAGTCAACATTATTATCACACAATATCCCAGTGTTGGCGAGGGGATTGTAAGTTTTCTTGAAAACAGAGATGCCATAAATGTCTTTGTTACAAACAGTCAAGATGCATCTTACTCCGAATGTACTTACTGTGACCTGGTTGTAGCTAAAACCTGTGTCCGTGCCTTCATAGATACAGGTGCTCCTGTCAATATAGTCTCCACCAAGTTGGTGGCCAAATTATCATTAAAACCGGACGTGGACCATCAGGTTGTATATGGAACTGCTGCAGCGGATAACACAGTCTCTGAGGGAGCATACAGCGCGCTTCCGTTGCAGTTTGGGTCTATTGTAGTGGTAGCCCCAGCTATAGTGTTACCGAATAGCCATTATGATTTGCTGATTGGAACCACCTTCTTGCGACACTATGGGGCTGTTATTGATATGACAGACCAGACTTTTAAAATATTGGGTCAGAGGATCCTAATTTACTTCACCTCTAGAGGAGTGCCAAATAATCCAGTGCATATGGGGAATACCAATCTAGCTTATAGTGACGGAGTAATTCCAGTGCGCTACCATTGGTTAAAGGGCAAAACCTGGGCCCTTTTACAACAGATTTATGAATATCAAGGGCTGCCGCTCTGAGCTGCTGGACCTATATCAATTCCATCCGGGCATCAAGTTATAGTAAACATGGACTTGGTGATAGAAGTCTCAGATGGACTCTATGGGAAAGTTATTGGGCCATATAAGCAGTTGCAGTTCGATCCTCACATAGCCCCAGGTATTATATTACCAGGGCAAGAGGAGGTCAAAGTTTTGCTTGCAAATTTACAAAATGGAACCACAGCAGATCCGCCGCCACCAAATAGTGGCATACTTGCACTTTATCCCCATTGAGGATGTTAGTGCAGTTCATGACTTTGGGTCACTGGAGGAATTTGGTCTGCCTTTCAAACCACAGCTCAATATAATGGCATTAGTATTGCGTGACGAATTAATGGGGCTGTCGGAAACACAGAAGGATAGAGCAATCACTTTATTTAAAAAATATAAAGAGATTTTTGCTGTCAATGACCATGATTTATGATGTGCGTGGGGGGTGGTTCATAGGCTGGACACTGGAGATCATCCACCCATCAGGTCAAGGCCGATCTGCCAATAAAGGATGGCGGAAGAAGTAGTATCTGAGGAAATTGACAAGATATTAGCGCAAGGAATGCTTGAACCGTCAAAGAGTCCATGGGCTTCACCCATTCTGATTGTTAAAAAGAAGGTCGGCACCAACCGTGTAGTAATTGACTATCAAAAGTTCAACAGAATCACTAAAAAGGACTCATATCCCTTACCACGGATTGACGACGCTTTAGATTGGCTAGGGGGAGCTCATTTCTTCTCAGCTATGGACCTGATCTTGGGTTATTGGCAAATTAAATTGCTACCAGCAGAGCAGGAGAAGTGCGCAGTAATTATATCTAAAGGTCTTTTCCAACCAACCCGGATGCCACAAGGTTGTGTAATGCCCCAGCTACATTTCAACGAGCCATGGATACTATTCTTGGGGACCCAAAACTGTTGTGTGTCCTTATATACCTTGACGACATTAATGTTTTCTCCTGAACCTTCTCTGAACACCTCAATCATTTAGAAGTTGTATCCTGCCAGCTCACTGAGGCCAACATCAAGATTAAACCTTAGAAATGCAACTTTTTTAAGGACCAGCTGAAGTACCTGGGGTTTGTGGTTGATGCCACCGGGCTGAGACCTCAACCAGTCAAAGTGGAAGCTATTTGCTAAATGACTTTACCCACCAGTAAGCGGGATATACAGGCCTTCTTGGAATGGTTGGATATTATCAGTGCTTCATCCCTAACTTCAGCTGTATTGGGGGCCCACTCTTTGAGTTATTAAGAAAAGACACTATGTTTGAATGGGCGGAATGTCAGCAACACACTTTTGTTATGCTTCGAACAGCATTAACCAGTGCGCCAGTGTTACGCTATCCCAATTTCAAAAAAGAGTTCATTGTTCAGATGGATGCATCCCTTTCCGCTGTAGGGGCAGTCTTATCCCAAAAGGATGAGAAAGGAGAAGAGCACCCCATAGCATACTGTAGTCACAGTTTGAACAGCCACAAACGCAATTACACTGTGACTGAGAGGATTGTTTGGCAGTGATCTACGCTTATAAGCAATTTCAGGTGTATTTGCATGGGGTAAAATTCAAAGTTGTAACAGATCATGCCTTGATACGTTGGTTACAAAATCTGAAAGAACTGGAAGGGTGTCTATTCTGATGGGCTCTTAAATTGCAGGCATACAATTTTGAAATTCTTCACTAACCCATAGCAAAACACTAGAATGCTAATTGTTTATCAAGATTACCTATGATTGCAGTTACCACAGATCTGAGTTATATCCTGTTCAATAAGATGCTTAGTGGCAAGTACGATGATGAACCACTTCCAGTCGTCAAGGTATAGGATGGAATAAGGGCCAATAAGTTTCAGAAAAATGGGGAATTATATAAGCGGATAGGGGACACTGCAATGAATATTCCAAGACCTTCCACCTGCCCAACTATTATGAGTGCACACCGAGCAGTTGGTCATGGAGGAGTATGTAAAAACATGGAATTATTGCGGCCTCAGTATTACTGGGAAAGCATGAACTTCGATATTCTTGATACTATCTCCTCCTGTCACCAATGCCAAGTAGAAAATCCATTTTGCCAGAAGACTTAATACCAGTTAGTGAAGCCGCACTTCGCCTGGAACACTGTTTCAATCGATGTGGTGGGTCCCTTGCCAACAGGGGCAAACCAGTGCAAATACATCCTGGTAGCAATTGACCACTTGACCAGGTGGGTTGAGGCGCGACCAATACAAGTTTTAGGGGCGCTAATGGTGGCCAAGTCTGTTATGGAGTGTATATTTCTGTGACACAGTTGTCCCCAATTCACCCTTACTGATAACGGGACAAACTTCACTTCACACATTTTACCTAAGCTAAATGAGCTGATGGCCATCCAGGGGGTTCTAAAAACTCTGTATCACTCTGAGTCCAATGGAATGGTTGAACAGGCTAGTGGGACCCTGGTGAACATCCTCCGGAAGTTTGTTACTGATAGGCCCTCCAATTGGAGTACCCTCCTTTCCACTGCGGTATTTTCCTACAACATTAGCTACCATTCTGCCACAGGAAAAAGCCCATTCCAATTGCTTTATGGACGGCACCCCGCGTTGCCTGCGTTCCTATATGCTTGTGTGGAGGACACCAGCGGAATGGATCTGAATCATTATTTGACCACCCTAATGAATACACTGATTAAATTGCAAACTGAAGCATATTTGTTCAGCTTAGCTAAGAGAAAAAAAAGCCAGGCTGCTGATCAGGTACGATGGAGTGACCTAGCACAGTTCAAAGATGGAGACTTTGTCCTATTACATGAATAACATGGTTTTGGCCAGAAACATAAGCTGGCCAGTATCTGGATCAGACCATTCAAAGTCATTGAGAAGACCGGTATAGATGCATATACTATCAAGGACCCTACTAGTGGTTAAATCATTAACCAGGTTCATGCAAAGTTCCTCCAACTGTACAAACAATAGAATCCTTATCATCCATTCAAGGAGTAGGTAATGTTGTGAAATTGATATTACTGGACGATAAGCCCAAGGTCATCTGGCAAAATGAATGGAATCCGTTGGAATCAAACTGGTGATGGTAATTGAAGCACTTCAAAATGAGGTGATATTGGATTGTTGATTGACGAAATTAAAGAGATACGGCGAATTGAGTTACTAAGCCAAGTAAGTAATATCAATTAAAATTGTTATGATATAAGCAGGATGGGATGATCGAGGGAAGGTAGGTTTTTGATAGTGGAAGTTAGCGGAATAAGAGGAATCTGCAGTATTATAAATATATTTAATGAAAGAGGTTGTGGGAGTTAGTACTCCATATTATTTAAAGTTATTCTGTTGTTTTGAGGGCAGCAATTATCATATCGTTGGTCCCTATTGCTCAGTGGGTTAACCCTGTGCAAAAATCCGCTGGCATATATATTGAATACCGCCAAAA
This sequence comes from Massospora cicadina, assembly GCA_022478985.1. NCBI lineage: Eukaryota > Fungi > Entomophthoromycota > Entomophthoromycetes > Entomophthorales > Entomophthoraceae > Massospora > Massospora cicadina. The sequence continues at coordinate 68,362 of JAKSZP010013266.1, forward strand.
ATACAACAATTATTGTTACCCTTTGTCTTTCTAGGCAAAAGCAGCATTCCACTTTTTCCAGTAAGATTTTACTATTAGAAAAGTAGGTTTTTTATGCTAATTGGAATTTCTTTCCATTTTGTTTGATTCATTCAAGCTAGATGGCATTTCATTTTCTAGGAGTTCCTCAACAAGCAGCAGGCTTGTGTAATATTTATTGTAAGATGTGGTATCCTTGAGATTTGAGAACCTTTTCTATTTTTTATTAATGGAGAGCAGTTCTTGTGCTCACAGGTAAATCTGGCTTTATTAAACTCTCTGTAGTAATAATGTCATGATAGGGAAGAATGTTATACACATAAGATGTCTCAGAGTCATCCAGGACACAAATTTGTATTTCCTACTTTGTAAGCTTGTTGGAATTGTATGTTCTGAACATAATTGCCCTTAAATTTCACTGCAATTCTTCAATACTCATATTCTTGTTTGGTATAAAACATTGAGAAATTATTTTACTGATGTATCCATAAGATCATTAGCTTTTTGTATACATGTCCTTAAGTTACTAGGACCAGGATACCGAGCCATCAAGTTCAGCATCCAAAATATTTTTAAAATTAGAATCTTGTGAGAATATCAGAAAAGAATGGAACTCTGAAGTTGTGTTTAGTAGATTTATGCTCTTGCGTATTAGCAAGAAGCATTGTTCCCATATAAAAGTCACACCAATAAAAGCCTAGAACACATCTTTTAAACATCACGCTAACTGTGACATATATTGTTTTAAGCTAATCCCTTTTATTGAAGTTTGGAACTTGCATATGTGTTTGTTTCTTTTAAAACCAACAAAACTGTCTGTGAAAATAATCTAAAAATGTATAAGTTCTGTTTACTGTTGAAATAACTTGTGGTCCAGTATGTGCGGACCAATATCAAAGTTTATAATGCTTGGAGTACCTTCTACATTGTAAATATTCAACCATTCATATTCATGCGAATCTTTAGCGACTGAAAGACTCAAACTACTACTCAATGACTCAAGGACATTGGATTTCCATTTTTTATGCCCTACTAGCCATCTAACACAGCTTTGCTTGGGTTTATAAATTACCAGATAATTATAAACAATTGTTTTAGTTTTTATAGGGTAGATGGATATCAATAAGTTTCTAAACCATTAAACCTATGAATTATTTAACCACCAAATAATGGCCAAAATCAATTAAGCCTATAAAGTTAGCAAATATCATCTATTTAACCAAAAACAATTGAGATCAAATTAACCAGAACCATAAAACACTCACCTAAAACCATTTATTACTATAAAACTAAATAAACCATCAACCATTTAAATAAAACCATTAATCTCAACAAATCAACCAACAAATACCAACCAATTACCTGAAACCAATTGTTGGACTTATAAAGCAACCAAAAACTACCATCCTCTTATCAAAAGCTATGAAACTATCTCATAAATTAAAAATTAAAACACTGAGCCAAATTTGATATAAAATTATTTATTAAAAACATACTTTTCAGAAATTATATGAACTGTTATTATAATTATTAATTTTATTAAAGTAGTCTATTACAATTCCCAAGCTTTATAAAGTACTTATGCTAAACTTAGTGTTTTTTGGTTTATTTGTTCATGAGTAATGAATACTATATAAACATATAATCACTGAAATTGTCAGACAATTACAATTCAAATATTTTACTAAGAGTGATTTGGGTTTTGAAATAAAAAATATTGGCCAAAAAACCCTGTTTGATTCTCGGTGGAACTCCATGAATCAGGGTAACACTATTACGCCCAATCCTTGGTCAAAACGCCCTATGGCTTATAGCAGGGAAACGCTAAAGCTGGGGAAAAATTGGGGGAGTTGTTCCAAGGGTCCTCTCTGTCCCCTTGCTAACTTATTCCAACCATTTACCTCATGACCATCCCCTTTTATAGGCTTGGCAGGGGTTACCTCAGATGCAAATATTTTCTCACCAATGATTGGATGAAATATCGATCCTTGTTGCACAGATTTATCCTATCAGCTATTGACCCTCCATTGGTCATTCCATCAAAGTGAGGTAAGTCTCAAGAGCCCCAATAGGCTGAAACCTAATATTTCCTAATAAGGCTATCCCTAGTCTAACCAAAATTCATGCCTCAATTCACTTTGAGCCTTGATAAGTTTAAATATCAAGCATTGATATCTTAAGAGGGTTAGCTTCTTAACACCCTTACCGCCACTCATAAAAGCTTATAAAAACCAATCTTTATAATATCAACATTTCAATTATGTTATATTTAAGTAGTCTAATTACCCCCCAAAAAATAATTATCCCAGCAGTAGAGAGAGTATCATCTCAGCAAAAATATTGTTAAATCTTAGGGTGCAAAGCACCAGAAAGTATCAAAAATACTTTGAATTTCAATAAGTGGTGCTCACTTCAGGGGGTAGTACACCACAAAACATTATCGCAAAATGGAGGTGTTGGGGTGAATAAACCCTCACAACCTCCCAGTGGCTTCCATACCCAGCTAGATTATATAGCTCAAAAGTTAGCTAGTGAACTGTCTTGGCTTAAAACCTTGATCGGCGCATTTTTCAAGCCTCTCATGAGGTTGCTCCAATTATTGATAAACCCCCATTCAGAGACAAATTTACCCCAGGTGAGGGTAGCATTGCTCTGTTCCTCTTTATCTATGAGACAGTTATGGAAGGGACAACTGATCCAAAAACTATAGCATATCCTCCACTGCCTCAGCTGCTCCGCAAAAGAGGTGATGGTACCTTATATGGCCACCCTTAAAACTTGAGCAGAGGTAAAAATCGCTCATTGATGAATTTGGATCCACGAAGAGCTTACAAAGACAAAAACAGGCGTTTATGTGCCTAAGTCTACTAGAGGGAGAATCAGTTGCCAACTTCATTGACCATTTTTACAGTGCAGCCCAGCCTCTCCTGATCGCTAAAATGCTACCTCTTGATGACGCTGTTGCTGCCATCCTAATTGGTTTAGCTTCTCATCCCTTTTTAGAACGGCATATCATCTCTGTCAAGCTCCATTTTAGGAATGTCCGCGATATAAAATAGGCTCTATTATAAGTTGTAGAATTTCATAAAGCTGATACTGCTCAAGGGGCTGAGTTGCACCCTCGATGCAAACTATTGTGGAACTCCCAACCATATACCAACAGAGGCAGTTCATGAAAATTTACCCAAAACCAGGTCCCACGGTGCAACTTAAAATAGATATTCCCCCTCCACATGAGGTTAGCCCAAGTGCTCCAGCTACAATTGGGCTGCGGTCCTCTCCTTCAACTGCTCCAAAAGGGCGCTCTGTACATTTGGTTGACCCTGTATCTCAGGTCACACCCTCTTTTGAGAGGCTTCCTGCCGCAGCTCAGTTGTCACGCCTCTCTGATACGCAGTCTGTATCCCCTCCCACTTTCTGCAGCTTAAAACTGCCTCTACGGGGCAACCCAAGCCAGTTAAAAAAAAGCTTATGCTAAAAGCCGTTAAAGCTAAAACACCTGATCCTATGAACAAAAGTGTTAGCAGACCTTCCACACATTCATTCCCTGTCCTAAGGAAGGGCCAGCAAACCAAGGGTGTCAACTAATGATCACTGACATGTAAAAGTTCACCCTCTCACCTAATGCCCCTTTGAGGTGCATAGATTTTGAATGGTTGACTAGATCTAAATTGTCACTTAATATAAACCAAAGATATCCTAAGTATATATGAACTTAAATTTGTGGCCTAGCAATCTCACTTAATTATATTTGACTATGATGACATGGTCTTGAGGGCTTTGTTGGTTAGGTCAAACTTAAATTTAAGTTTTGGTTTAATAACTCGGGCATGTGGGCTTTGTTGGTCAATGTCAAAATTTAGTTTTTAATGTAAGTTGAGTTTTTGATCAAATTAATTACTAATTAGTGATACAATCGCCTTGGTGTGTGCTGCTGATTACATGTGAAAGTGAATTGGTTCAGCTATAATGAAGACATGACGAAATGCCATCTCAAAGATGATGGTGTTTACACTGACCCTGAGGCTGAACATGACGCCCCTAGTTAAAGTATTGTAGACGTTCTTACAAACTTTTTATGTCGGCCAAATGCCACTGAAAGTAAGACATCATGGGTAAGATGTGGTTAACATTGAACCCTATAAATAACCCCTAAATTGACACTAATATAATATATTCAACTACTGGACTTGTTTATAATCTAATTTATAAACTTTTTTTTGTTTAGTACTTTCTTTTGTATTACTCAGTTTTTACTTGGGATCAGTAAGATCAGGGCGGCGTGCCATTGTCCAAGTAAAAATGACAGGGTATACAAATTAAATATTACCAAGAAGCTATAATTTAATTATAATCACCATTCTATCTATTGTCCTCACACAATAGATGCCTGACACTCCATTCTGCATCCAAAGAAGAACCAGCCCTCTGAAGCAAAACCAAAAAATTTAACAATAGACAACCTCTCTGATTACAAATCTGAAGGGGGTAATGAAGAAACGGGCTATTATGTCCTAGAAGCTCCAATGAAAGTGCAGATACAGAATAGGTTGAGGCCTGAAAGAATAGATATGGCTATGATATTACGATGAAACTACCTCCAACAGTTGTTGAGGTGTTCAGAGGTGATTGATACCGCCAGTAATGCTAACCAGCTTGTTGCTACAGTGATCAGATCTCCAGCAGGTTCATACCCTTCAATCTATTAAAGATAAATACCCTGCTTTGACTCAACGCCTTGCCTCCTCTCTCCGTTTGAAGTTGGTTCTTGCTATCCCCCCTACTTTTGGTAGCTTTATAACCAAAGTAGAGGTTGTCATCAATAAGGTGCGAGTTCTAGCCACCCTTGATATGAGTGTACCAGTGAGCGTAGTCTCTTCAAAGCTCATCAATAAATTTAAGTTGGTGACCCAACCTATACTATTTGAAAGAGTTTGGAACTTCTGGATCCAACAACACGCGAGCTATTGGAGCCTACTCTTCTTAACTCATATGAATTGGAAAATTCCTACTTGCTGCCTCCGCCTTAGCATTGGAATATAATGTATATGACTTGCTCATTGGCAACCAATTTATGATTGAGTATGACTGAATCTTAAACATGATTTATGGATTTCTCTCCTTTCTAATTTATGAAGTTCTCCTAGTCTTTATTAATGATGAGCCTAAGAAGAAATATTACACATGTGTAGTTGAATTGCCTTATTCCGCCCTCAGTCTTAATTATATCTCATCGGGAAGAAATACAGAAAAGGTGCCTGACTCCGTAGATTCTTAAGAGGGCCTTCTATTGTATGCGTCAGAGGAGGTAGTTGTAAAAGCGGGTGAACAAAAGTGATAGACACCAAGCTTACTATCAAATCCCCTGCAACTGCCTACTGCAATTAGTAAGCATTGAAGAGATAAGTCCTTTAGAACTTTGGGTGTTGCCAGGTATTCTAGATCCTGCCTACCAGCGACCCAACAATCTTCTGTTGGGAAATATCACTAACAAGAATAAAGTCTTGAAGAAGCATCAGGAGGTTGGAAATTCCCTGCTGAATCCAATTAAGGACATCCAACAAGTCCATTATACTGGATCTTTGTTAGATCTGGGACTACTTACAGATCAATCAACATGAACTTTGCCCCTCGACCAAATTTCTGAAGATCTCACCCCCAAAGAGCTCAAAAAAGTTCACTTTCTCCTGGAATCCAGTGACATCTTCTCCCAATATAATACTGACTATGAACATATGAAAAGTTGGACTCATACCATTTACATTGGTGATACTCGGCCTATCTGATTCAAGTTATATCAGAAATCCAAGGTTGAGGAGCTCCAAATGAGGACAGAGCTGAATTAGTTGCTGGATTCGGGGCTGCTGGTGCCTTCTTAAAGCCCTTGGTCGTCCCCTCTTCTGCTAACAAAGAAGTAAAATTGAAATCCTCAGATAGTTTTGGACTATTGCAAATTGAACAACCTTATAGAGAAGGATAAATATTCTATCTCCAGCATTGATGACGCCCTAGATTAAATCACCAGCTTTAACTACTCTTCCGCCATGGATTTGGCTAGCAGTTTTTGGCAAATGGACCTTTCTCCCCAAGTTCAGGTGAAATGCGCTCTTTTTTGCAGTGAGAGTATCTTACAATCTACCCAACTACCACAAGGGTTGTGCAAAGCGCCTGCCACTTTCCAGCGAGCAATAAATCATACCTTGCAGGACCTTAAATTAAGCTGCGTCATCGTTTATCTTGATGTTATTATGGAGTTTTACAAGACCTTTAATAAAATCCTTACCCACTTGAAAGAAATGTTCCAACGCCTGCGGGCTTCTAACAGTAAATTGAAGCCATCAAAATGTACGTTTTTCCAGAAAAAGCTGAATTTTTTTGGACACTCCATCTCTCAAGATGGGATTCAAACTTTACAAGATAAGGTCGCAGCTATATCTAAGATGGCGCCTAAAAACCTCCGTGACATCTAGGTATTCTTGGGCATAATGGGGTATTACCATCAATTCATCCCCAAGTTTGCACATCTCAATGAGCCCCTTGTCCGCCTCTTGGCCAAGAACACTCCATTTTATCTGTGGTGCAGAACAAAAAGCCTCATATGTGACACTGAATGAGTTATTGCAACAACGGCCAATCCTCCGCCAACATAACTATAGAAAGCCCTTTATGCCGCTCTGAGATGCCTCTGATTACGCTATTGGAGCTATCTTGGTCAGGTGGACGAGCATGAAGCCGATCATCCTGTTTCCTACTTCAGCAAGATGCTCTCAAAAGCTGAACGCAACTACAGCGTCACTGAGAAGGTGTGCCTTGCTGTCCTACTCACTGGGAAACACTACCACCCCTTCTTGGAAGGAGCTCCTTCAAAGTGGTTACTGAACACACATCATTAAAGTGGTTGCAGTATATGAAGTCTTCTACGGGACGGTTGGCTCGCTGGGATTTGAAGCTCCAGCATTATGACATGGAAATTTAGCATCAGGTGGGAACTAGCCATATGAATGTTGATGGGTTGACGCGGCTGCCTGCCCTTCATTTAGATAATTTTGAAGCTGAGAGGTTACATGACCTCCTGATAACTCCTGATACATGGGGGGATGAGGATAACCTGTACAAAAGATGCTAGATCGTCACTCCCACAATAACAAGGTGGAAAAGAGAAAGCTATACAAGAAAGTAGGGGTAAACTAGTTGCCCTATCTTTGGCCATCAGAGCGAGTAACTGTCATTTTGGTGTCCCATTCTATTTAAAACATAGTGGGGTATGGAAGACATATGAGTGGGTTAAAGAGCGAAATTACCGGGAGGGCATCATGGGGACCATAACTGAGGACCTGGACGCTTGTCTGACCTGCAAAAAGCAATCCAATTTCAAGACCCAGTATCATTACCAACCCACTACGCCTCAACAACCCTTCCACACCATAAATTTAGATGTGGTTGGGCCTCTACCCATGACTACTGGGGGAAATCGATATATCTTGGTTGGAATTGATCATTTCACCAAGTGGGTTGAAGATGTGGATTTCCCTGCTCAAACGGCCAAGGCCACAGCCACTTTATCATTATCAGAATATTTTTGCTTGACATGGTTGACCCCAGGTTCCTCTCTGTGATATTGGAAAAAAATTCTCCTCCAGAGTAGTGAAGATCCTCACTACCTCCTTGAGCACGTATTATCTCATTTCAGCACCCCTATAACCCATTGACTAATGGTAATGTGGAGAGAGCAAATGGGAACCCGGTTTCTATATCATGCAAAATGGTCACTTCAGACCCTTTTTACTGGGGTCTGTACTTACCAAGTGCCCTCATTTTTTAGTACTAGTGGTGCCCAACACAAAAGGGGGAGCCGCCACGCATCTTTATTCGCAAATGGGCCAAACAAAGGGATTATCATAGATTAAAAATTCTTAATATAGCCCCTAGGTTATCAGCCTAGGACGCCATATCAGATGGCGAGTAGGCTTTGGGAAAAATTTTGTCCGGCGCCCTCTTTAGCTGGCGGACCATATGGACAGCGCTGGGGTGGGAGCATCAGTGACATGGGGCATAAGGAGGTATAGTTGGGGGTTTTCTTCGTTAATGAGGCTGACAGTGTCCATCGCCTCAACATATTGAGCAAGTTGATGCTCAGCAAAATTTATGAGAGCTGGCACACATACCAAGTGCCCTCATGGCCTACCATATTAGTTACCAGAGAATCCTCAAAATGTCTCCTTTCCATGTATTGTATGGAAAAACCTGGAGTATCGGCATTATTAACCAGTGATAATTTCTCTTATCAAACTGGCCTTGAGCAAGACATGAAGAAGTTGTCCCAAAACATCATTCAGTTACTTTAGAGGCTATGTCTAATCTGACTAAAACTGTCACAAAAGAGGGTCAAGCCGCTAATGAGCTCCAGCCCCCTCTACCTTCCTTTCATAATCCGACTTGGTGTTTTATTATCATAATTGTATCTCTCCTCAAAGTGAGAAGCTCAGGTCTATTTGGGAAGGACCTTTTTTAGTCACTTACAAGTGAGGGAAAGAGTACTCCATCAAATCCTTTGCTACAGGAGTCACTGTCAACCGGGTGCATGGCCAGTTCTTTTGGCCTTATTCCCCCTAACACTCTTGAAGGAAGTGATGTTGGAAAACTACAGGTCCCATATTGTACTAAGAGTGATTCAGGGTTAAAAATAAATATTATCACCCAAAAAAACTTGATCAATTCTCAGTGGAACCCCACATATTAGAATACCACTATTACCCCCAATCTTTGGCTGAATCGCCCTATGGCTAATAACAGGATAACGTCAAACCCGAGGAAAAATTGGGGGAATTGTTCCAAGGGTCCTCTCAGTCCCCCTGCTAACCTAGTACAACCATTTAACTCACGACCACCACCTTTTATAGGCTTGGTGGGGGTTACCTCTGATGCAAATATTTTTTTGCCAATAATAGGTTGAAATATATAAAATCCTTGCTACATGAATTTATCCTACAAGCTATCAACCCTCATGGCAAACAATTGCAAATTTAATATTGTAAGAAGAGCGTTTTGGATGAAAATGACAATAAAATCGGCCAAATGGCCATGTTTAAATCTCAGTGGAATCCTAAAATTGGGGTAACACTTTTATTAATAAAACTCGGGCAAATAGCATGAGTTAGGCAGTAAGATTGCACCAACCGTGTGGCAGAATCTGGGGAGCCATTCAGAGGTCCCTCACGTCTTACCTCCAATTTAGTTAAAACTTAAACGCGGAGTCCAGCCCTTCTTTAGGCCTGTAGAGGTCTCACTAAGTGAAAATATTTTCCAGCCCATTGATTGGGTGTAAATATAAAATCATTACCTAATGGACTAGATCTACCTGCTACTTACACTCCATCAGCCATTCCATCCAAATGAGGCGATCTTTGAAAGCTCTGATATGTCTAATCCCAATGTTCCCTAATTTTGGACATTGCTAAGCTAAACCAAACTTTATGCCTTGACATTTTAAATACTAAGCATCAACTTATTATGAGGGTTCACTTCTTGAGCCCAAGGAATTACTAATAAAATCCTATAAAAACAAACTTTTTGTTCTTCCAACGTTTTTATTAATTTAATTGGAAGTTGTTGATTAACCCCCTTAAATATTTATCTGGCAGTTGAGAAACTAATTCACTTAAAATTATTATGGGAATTCAGGCAAAAATGCACCAGCAAGAAACATAGAATCCAGAACGGTGTATCTCCCCTTTAGGTTAGGACCACCTAGTGCTAAAAAAAGCAACATAAAATCCTGAATTCCTACAAGTGGTGCTCACTACAGGGTTTTACAGAACAAACAATTATCAAAAATGGAGGGTGTTGGAGTGAATAAACCCTCACAACCTCTTCGCGGTTTCCAATCCCCAGATAGATGATTTAGCTCAGCAGTTAGCCAGTGCACTGTCTTGGCTTAAAACATTGATCAGTGCGTTTACCAAGACTCTCATGAGGTTGCTCCAATTATTGAAGAACCTCCTTTCAGAGACAAATTTACCCCAGGTGAGGGTAGCATTGCCTCATTCCTCTTCATGTATGAGGCTGTTATGGAAGGGACAACCGATCTCCAAAAAGTAAGGCTTATCCTTCCCTGCCTCAACCGCTACAACTATAAGGTGATGGTACCTTATATGAACACCCTTAAAACTTGGGCCAACGTAAAGAAAGTGCTCATTAAAAATTTTGTATCAGCGCAGAGCTTACAAAGACAAAAACAGGAGTTTATGTGCATAAATCTACTTGAAGGGGAATCTGTTACTTTTGTTGATCAGTTTTACAGCGCAGCCCAACCTCTCCTGCTCGCTAAAATGTTACCATTAGATGATGCCATTGTGGCTATCCTGGGCGGATTAGCGTCAAATCCCTCATTGGCATTGCATATCTCTTCTGTTAAGCGCTCTTTGCACAATGTATAGTTAATAAGGAGGCCTTGCTAGCGGTGGCTGACATCTGTAAATTTGACTCTACACAAGAAGCTCTGAGGCAAGCATTCTCTCTGACCACACTAGCATCATCTACGGCTGTCTATCTCTGGAAACCTGCTCCTGCAGAGTAGCCACCACAAAATGCTTCTCCATCCCGTGAAGATAGCCAGAGGATAATTGCCAGGACGGGGTAGTTCTCTCCTTCGCCTTCAGTTCTATAAAGGCCATTGGCAAAGGCAGTTGTCCCTTTACCTTTCTCCTCTTTTTCTTTATAGCGACCTTCCCAAGTGGTTCCATCATATCATCCTTCCAAGACGCTACCTCTATCTCCCTCACCCGCTCCTCCGGCCATCTCCCACTCCAAAACCAGTATCCATGGGGCAGCACAAACCCCCTACTTTGAAGATTGATAATCAAGCCGTGATAACTCCAACGCCTCCCCCAAAAGCTAACAGGGTAGATGGGCGTCCCCAGTGTCTCTCCTGCAAACAAGGAAGCCCTGAACTTACCTCACAACTGATGGAATCCCTGTGTGCATTGATAATCCCTCTATTGACAAATCTGAAGGGGGTTGTGAAGATGTTGGCCATTATGTTTTAGGAGCCCCAGGTGAAGTGGAGGTATCTGACCGATTGAACCCAGAGAGAATGGATTAGCTAAATAGCCCGTCAAACTTATCTTGACAAGTGTTAAGGAGGTTTTGAGATTAGACACTGCCAGTGACGCTGACCAGTTTATTGCCACCTTGCTCTGATCAAACCAGTGTGTTCATACCCTGCAGTCTATCCAGGAGAAATACCCTAAGGCTGCTAAATGACTTGCCTCTGCTATACGTCTAAAGGAAGCCCTCGCTCTTTACCCCAACTTGGGTGGAACCTTAACCAAAGTGGAAGTCATTGTCAATGGATTACGGGTTAAGGCTACCCTTGACACTGGGTCCCCAGTAAGCTTTGCGTATTTAAAACTCATTAAAAATTGTACTAGACCCAAACTAGATTACCCTCAAGAACTTGGGACTGCATACCCAACAAGACCTGCGCCATCAGGGCAAACTCTTCTCTGCTCATCCATTTTGGAAAGCTCATTTTGTCAGCTCCAGCAGTGGCCCTAACTAACAATACCTATGATCTACTCATTGGTACCCAGTTCATGCTCAAGTATGAAGGTATTATTAAACTGAAGCAGGGTTATCTCTCCCTGATTAACTATGAGGTTCCCCTGATTTTGACCAATAAGGAGCTTAATAAAAAGGATTATGTTTGCGCAGTTGAGTATCACTCTTCCACTTTATCCCAATATTATAAAACATCAGGACGACATACAAAAATGCTACCTCAATCCGCTGACGCCCTGGAGGGAATCCCTTTCTATGCTTCTGAAGAAGTGGTCATCAATTCTGGTGAAGAAAAGGTAGTTGACACGAAAATTACTTTATAAATCCCACACAACTACCTACTGCACCTAATTGGCATTAATGAAGTTAGTCCTTTGGAGCCCAGAGTTTTTCCAGGCGTGCTAGACCCCTCCTATCAACGGCCTATCAACCTTTTGCTATGGAATCTAACCAAGAATCATATAGTTGCAAAAAAGCATCAGGAGATTAGAAGAGGCATGTTGGACCCTATTGAGAAAAATAAGCAATTTTACTGTATTGAGTCTATGGCGTATATGGGCTTACCCACCGACCAGCCTTTATGTACCCTACCTTCCGTTCATATCTCCGATGAACTAACCCAAGCTGAGCTGGATAAAATCCATACCCTGCTAGAGGCTTATAATGACATTTTCTCCAAATCTGACAAAGACTATGGGCACATGAAGGGGTGGAATCATACTATGATGTTGGTGATGCTTGGCATATCTGCTTTAAACCCTAGCACAAATCCAAAGTTGGGGAGTTACAGATGCGGAAGGAGCTCAAACAGCTGCTGGACGCTAGGTTGCTGGTGCCCTTACAAAGCCCTTGGTCGTCCCCTCTTCTACATATAAAGAAGAAAAAAGGAGGTCATCAGGTAGTTATGGACTACTGTAAGCTGAGCAACTTCACCAAGAAGGACTGATCCCCTAACCCCTCATATTGACAACGCTCTGCCCAACACTCTGGGTCCAAGTTCCTTTCTGCCATGGACTTGGCTAGCATGTGCTGTCAGATGGAGCTTTTCTCTAAAGGATAAGGAGAAGTGCGCCCTTATCTGCAGCGAGGTTTGTTCCAAGCCACTCAGATACCTCAGGGGCTGTGTAATGCGCCTGCTACTTTTCAGCGGGAGATGGTTCACATTCTCCAGGACCTTAAGCAGATCTGTGTGATTGTCTACCTGGATGACATCAAAGTTTTCTATAAGACCTTTAAAGAGCACTTCATGCACCTAAAGGAAGTGTTCCAACTATTGAAAGCATCTAATATCAAATTGAAGCCCTCTGAATGCACGCTCTTCCAGAAGAAGCTGATTTTCTTAGGTACTCTATCTCACAAGATGGGATTCAACCACTACAGGATAAAGTCAAAGCAATATCCAACTGCCAGCGCCCAAAACCATTCGTGACATCTAGGTATTCCTAGGCATGATGGGATATTACCATCAATTCATCCCCTTATTCGCCAAGCTTATTGAGCCCCTCGTACATCTCTTGGCAAGAACATCCCATTCCATTGGGGTGCTGAATAAACGGCTGCGTTAAAATCCGTGAAGGCGCTATTGCAAAAAGGATTATCCTCCGTCACCCTGACTATGGCAAGCCTTTCATGTTGTTCACAGACGCCGTTTTACCGAGGTTAGAGCTACCTTGGCTCAGTTGGACGAGCATGGGGTCAATCATCCTGTTTCCTACTACAGCAAGATGCTCACAAAAGCTGAACGCAACTAAAGCGTTACTGAGAAGGAGTTCCTTGCCGTCTTACTTGCTGTTAAAAACTATCGCCTTTTTTTATATGGCACTTTATTTACAGTGATTACCAATCACGCATCCCTAAAGTGGTTACAAAATATGAAGGACCCCATTGGGTTGGTTGGCTCACTGGGCTTTATAAGATCAGCACTATGATATGACCATTGAGCATCGAGCTGGGATGAGACATATAAACATTGATGGGTTGAAGCGGCTGCCTATCCTACACCTTGACAATAGCGAAGCAGAGAGGTTGGATTACCTCCTCATGACTCCTGATGCATGGGCGGATGAAGATGAACCTTTACAAAAGATCTTAGCACGGCACTCCTGCAACACCAAGGTGGAAAGTAAGAAGTTATACAAGAAGGTAGGAGCAAACTGGTTGCGCTATCTCCGGCCATCTGAGTGAGTTCCTGTGATCATGGAGTCTCACACTATCATGGGCCATGGCAGAGTCCAAAAACCTCTGTGGATTAAAGCGTGATATTACTGGGAAGGCATTATGGAGACCATACTGAAGTTTTGGATGCCTGTCTTATCTGTTAAAAGCAATCCAGCTATAAGATCCAGTATCAGTATCAACTGACTACGCCAAACCTCCCATCTGCACCATAAGTTTGGACGTGGTAGGTCCTCTCCCTCAAACTACAGGTGGTGATCGCTTTATCTTAGTTAGAATTGATCATACTCACAAAAAGGGCTGGAGCTGTTGCTCTCTCCGTGCAGACTGCTAAAGCCACGGCAACCTTCTTACACCAGTACATCTTTACCCTGCATGGGTGCTCCCAAGTCCTCCTATGTGACAATGGGAAAATATTACCTCCCAAGTTGTTAATCTCCTCGCCACCTCCTTAGAACAAAACAACTCTTCTAAGCCCACTATAACCCATCTATAAATGGCGCTGTAGAAAGAGTTAACAGAACCCTGGTCTCTATACTCCAAAAAATGGATAGCTCCGACCTTCTACACTGGGATCTCTATTTACCCAGTGCCTTCATGGATTACTGGATTAGCTACCTTTGCATCCTCAAAATGTCCCCTTTCCACGTGTTGTATAGATTAGAACATGGGGTATTGGCAATACTAGCCAAAGACATTTTCACTGACAGAACTGACCCAGAGCAAGCCATGATAAATTGGCCCAGCACATATTCCAAATACAAGTAGAGGATATGACTAAATTGGCCAAGATGGTCACTAAAGAAGGACAAGCAGCTAATGAGCTCCGAGATCCTCTCCCTTTTTACAAGTCTCTGACTTGGATTTGTATTACAACAACTGCATCACTAATAAAAGTGAGAAGCTTGGATCTATCTGGGAAGGCCCATTTGTAGTCACATATAAGCGATGGGATAGGTATTCCATTAAGTGCCTTGCTTCTGGCCTTACCATTAGCTGTGTTCATGGATGGTTCTTACAATCTTATTCACCCCCTATTACTCTTAAAGGGGGTACTGTCAGACAATAAGATATCCAATGTATAGAAAAGAGTGGTTTAAGGTAAATGCTGAAAAAATTGGCCAAAAGACCCTAGTTGGTTCCCAGTGAAACTTCTAATATTACTGTACCATTTCTAAAATTTATGGGCAAATAATACATGTTCAGGCAGTCAGATTACTTTAAATTATCGACCAAATCTGGGAATCCATTCTGAGGTCCCGCCCTTTATACTGCATGGGTAATACAACCAACACTGCATAGACCGGCCCCTCTTATAGGGTAGGAGGGGCCTTAACAGGTGTAAAAGGTTTCCCATCAAATGATTGGATAAAATACATCAATACCTTACCTCTTGGGTAATAACTACCTAATAATGATTGACTGTTCTATAAATGCAAGGCAAGTCTCAACCAACACAATAGGTCAAATCTCAATATTTTTTATTTATTTGAGGATGGCCGGCCAGGGGACAGACACATCTGATATGAATCTCAATATCTCCTAATTCAGACTTTACTAAGCAATCTAAATTTTGAGCCTTGTTATCTTTTTTTAGTACTAGATGGTCTGAGCCTTGTTATCTTAAATACTAATTATTAACTAATTAAAGTGGTTCATTTCTACCTCTCAAGGGTATTAATGAACATATAAAAACACAAACTTTATAATTATATTGTGTTTATTTATTTTATAAATATCACAGGTTTCATACCCCTATTTGTTGGATTTTAGGTAAAAAAGACAAATAAGCTTCTCCCCAGCCAAAAATCCAAATGCTGTGCCAAGAAATACCCTTTTGGTTTATATCATTTTTTAATTTTGGAGTAAATTCTGGGAATCACAACTCTCATATCATGAAGCATCCATATCCACCATGTATGTGCAAAAAGGGTGGGTACTTTTCAGTTGGAAGGCAAGTATAATGCTGAGATGCTTCAATCATTGGCAAAATGAGAAAACGAGGGTGAGCCCCACCGCAGCCATGACCAACAGCTGGCTTACCCCGTTTGTACTTTGTTAAAGTCCCACGTAGAAAAAGTTTGTGAATGTAAAATAAAAATTTTGGTCAACTAATGTCAGGAGAGTGTCTATAACTCTCCATTTCCCAGGGTGGTGGTGCATGGTGCACTGCCACAACGCTAAGGAACTAATTATTAATAAGAAGGTGATAATAGCCCCGCAGAGGGTGCTGGAACTAAAGTAACAAAAGACAATGGTGTGCAAGGCGGTGTTATTAGATTAGTAGCGAACTAATTACATGACTTGGGTAGACCACAACAAGGTGTCCATATCCAAGGTATGCTCAAGGCTGGAGGGCTTGGATGCCTCAATCTGGATGGGACCATGGTGGCCCAGCGGTTCCAAGCTGCGGTGGTAAATTTGGTGCAGGAAAATGGCTGTCGTTGTTTGAGACCTCCTCAAAGAAATCAAGCACAGGTTTACCCAAGTTAACATAATTAAAAAAACGTAGACTAATGGGATTTTATTGGGAAAGAGAAAGATGGCTAACTAGAATTATTGGTCTGGAGCAAACACATTTAAGCTAATTTGGGGAATCATTGATTTTTGAAAGTGGTGCTAAACCCAGGTCACCAATAAGCGCACGCTTCCATCTGACAGGGTACTTTACTTTGAAACTGACCAAACTCAAGTGATTGATTGAAGTTGAGGCTGACCCAAGTTGGAAATTTCATAATTTTAATGGATTTCAAACCCCTTGTCACCGAGTAACTGAATCAAACCATCATTTTTGAAATGGTAGCTCGTCCATTTTAATGTTATCGCTATTACATATGGCTGGGCGGGTCACACTTCCTCTTAACCCACCCGAGCATATCTGGCCTGCACCCAGCGTTAGTCAAAGGTGTGCCATAAGTCAGAAAGGTCTTGTAGCTTGACCTTTTTTGACTCTTGGCTCCCAGCCTTGTCTTGGCAATTGACCCCTTCAATAAAGTCATGCGAACATGACAGAATCCCTCAAATTGGGGTAACACTTTTATTAATAAAACTCAGGCAAATAGCACGAGTTTGGACAATCAGATTGCACCGACCATGCAGCAGAATCTGGGGAGCCACTTTGGAGTTTCCCTCGTGTCCTACCTTTTATTTAGTTCAAACTCAAATTTGGAGACCATCCCCTTTTTTGAGCCTAGAAGGGTCCCAATAAGTGAAAATATTTTTCATCCCATTGATTGGGTTAAATATAAAATCATTACCTAATGGACTAGTCCTACTTGCTACTGACACTCCATCAGCCGTTCCATCCAAACAAGGCGACCTTTGAAAGCTCTGATAGGTCTAATCCCAAACCTCCCAATTTGGACATTACTAAGTTAATTTAAACTTTGAGCCTCAACATTATATATACTAATCATCAACTTTCTAAAAGGGTTTGCTTCTTTTTAAAGAATATTTCTAATAAAATTCTATAAAAACCAGCTTTTTAATACTTTCATTTTTTTATTAATTTAGTTATTAGTGGTCAATTAATACTCATAAAATATAAATAACAGTTGAGAAACTAATCTTGCAAATTATTGTGGTAATTCAGGCAAAAAATGCACCAGCGAGTAACATAAAAGCCTGAATTCAACACCTCCATTTGTCATTCCTTCAAAGCGAGGTAAGTCTTGAGAGTCCCAATAGGCTGAAACCTAATATTCTCTAATATGGTTATTTCTATCCTAATCTTAAATTTATGTCCCAATTCACTTTGAACCTCAATAAAGTTTAAATACTATCATAGTTATCTTAAGAGGGTTTGTTTCTGTACCCTTATCACCAATAATAAAAGCTTATAAAAAACTAAGATAATTTATTACTTTCAACATTTCAATTATTTTATATTTTAGTGGTCAAATAACCTCCTAAAATAAATTATCTCAGCAGTAGAGAGAGCAGTATCTACTGAAAAAATAGCTAAATTGTAGGGTGCAAAGCACCAGCAAGCATCAAAAATACCCTGAAATCCAACAGAAATTTTTAAAGAGATTTTTAGCATAATTTTTGCTGATACCCAGTTTTATTAAAATTTGTTTTGGGGCTTAAAGTTTACCATCTGATCCTAAATGATTACTTTTTATATTGTAGATTTCTATTGATAAATTTAAAAATCAAGTTCTATCAAAACAATACTAAATTACCAGCCACTCAACCAAAACAAACTGAATCTATTTTTCTAAAACATCAAACATTTATTTGAAATGATTAAGCTTGCAATTCAACCTAAATCCACCACCAAACCAAAACCAATTGGTGAACTTTTAAATCAACCAAACTACCAATTACTAATCAAAACTTATGAACCTATTGAATTAAACAAATGATACTAAAATGCTCAGCCCAAAATAGTATATGATTATCATTGGAATATTATAATTTCTTCAATCTTATATAAATTATATTAAAATCATATAATTTTTATAAAAATGGCCTTTGAACAAATATATAACATCATGTAATTGTGCAAAGTGTAATGATTTTTAATTTGTTTAATCATGAGATAATGTTTCATACATATACATACATACACACAATGAGTTTTATATATATTAAAATGCCCTATAAGGTCTGAATCTTCACTAAAACTCTGACTATCACTTATTTCTAATTTTAAATTTTAAATTTTAAATTTTATTTGAGGTGGGCCGACCAGGGGACAATACTGCACCAATTAGGGAAGTGAAGAAAATGGGAAAGGAGGATAAAACCCGGAAAACCTCCATGCGTGGCATATGATAGGCTAGGAACTCCATGGACCGCCTTTGCTATTTGCTATCTCAGTTTAGGGCATTGGTGCGCAAAACCAACACAGTCAAAATCGTCCCCTAACCAAAGTCCATTACCAGGATCGAACACGGGAGGCAGTGGTAGAGGGTCCATACTCTACCACTGGGGTATCCTCCCTCACTATCACTTATTTCTAATGTAGTTTCTTTTTTGTCATCATACATACTGAAATCAAACTAGTCTTCTATCTCATTAAGTTCAATTTTCTTTCCTTTTTTAAGGTGGGAAAAGATTTATATTTTTGCATATATATGACATTGTATACTAAGTTTAACAGTGTAAATGCATATGAATGGTAGCAATGACCCTGCAAAGCTGATAAATAGATTTTTAACTGCCATGATAAGTACCTAGACTTCTTTAGGATAAACAATACATATGTATTTCATGGCGCCCTATAATCATCAAAAGAGTTACAAATGAATTTACCTTGTCAACATATTGTTGCCAATGGAGAGAAGAGGCTAAAAGGGCATAAATCCAGAATCTGCCTGATGATCTACTTTATTTACAAAGTTTTTAAATAGGTCATTCAGAGCGTATACCACCTATAATTTTATACTACAAAGGTATTCATGAATCTAAATGTAGTATCCAATGAATAGTCTCCATCTAAATTGCACCCTTTAATAATCATACTGTTCCTTTTCCTTTTGGGGGTTATATTTAAAGTAACATATACATATCTGCAATCTATTTATTAACAAAATAACACTTTTTATTTTAGTCTCTGTTTGGTGAATTTACTACAATAAGTTCCTTAATCTTCTTAATATATGATGTATACTCTACCTTTCAGGACTTTAGTGAGACTTTGCCACCCTGATTAAAATAAATAAAATAACTGTAAAAGTATTAGACTAATAATAAAATATTGACTTTTGGGTTTCTAAGGCATATAACCATTAAGAATTTCAAACAAAGAAGCCCTACATGCTGGTGCTCACTACATGGGTACAGACATTGCTTAATGATACCTGCATCTAATTAATCACATATTGGAAGATAGTATTTGATAGTGTAACCCACTTGGTACACAACAGAAACAGTGAATATGATAGCTAATTAGAAAGTCTTCCCTTGTAACATTTGAAGTGGTACATGAAGACTTAATGGAGATTTTAAATCCTATCATCTAACCTATATCTCAATAAAGCGATCAGAGACTTAGCTTGGAGAATTATAAATCCATATATTGTGGATACTACCATGATTATACTAAATAATAATTATTTGCCTTCTAAAAGAAACCCCTCCTATATGTAGCTACCACAAGGCTTACAATTACAAGATTAAAGATCAGATATGGGAGATAAACCCCTCATACAGACTGTGGCAGCCTAAGTATTTTGGCAGTCAGTAATGATAATATCACAAAATAGATTGATACTTGATAATTGTAGAGATTTATTATATGAAGATGAAACTATGATACCAACGATTATAAATTTCACCCCTTTTATATTTTTTGGGTGGGGCAAAATAATCTATAATTGACCAACGGCAGATTAATTGTCCAAGGTAGACAATGATGGAGATATGATTTTTGAAGGCCCAGACAAAACACGTTACCCCAACACAAGCAATCTAAATTTTTCATTTAAACATTACCCAAAAAGGCAATTAAGTAATATCAAAGGTTAGTTGAAACCCTGAAGTAAGACGCATTAAAAAAGTGCCATCATACAATTAATGAGTGATCAGCATAATACCACATTGGAATAAATTTTTAACCAAAAATGGTCTTACAGCCTCAAATTTAGAAGTAGGACTTGAACAAAAGCCTACCAAACATCCCAGTTCATGGATAACCACTGTGAAATAGAGCTCACAGACAAAGGCATTGAGTTATATGGATGCTGCCACCAAGGTGGAGATCAGAAAGAGAATCACATGGGGTTCATGAAGCCTCTGTCAGACAATTACATGTCCAACTTTGTAAAAAGAGTAATTTGTATCTAATTATGACTAATACCACTAAAACTGGTCAATTTTTGCTGGAACCCCTTGAATCTGGGGCAATGCAGTTTCATCCTCTTCTTGGCCAAATATGCCTACAGTTAAAAGCAGGGTTATGCCAAATGGGCGGCGAAATCAGAGGAGCCATTCTGAGGTCCCTCCCATCCTGTATCTAATTTAGTTTAAACTTCCTCATATACTGGCTCCTTTTATAGGATTGGAGAGGGTCTCCCAAGGTGCAAATATGTTCCACATGATGATTGGTTCAAAGACATAAAATCCTTACCTCATAGATATGTCCTACCTACTATCAACCATCAATCAACTGTTATGTTGAAGCAAGGCAATTTTTAAGGACTCTGATAGGTCAAAACCTCATATTCCCTAACTTGGATGCTCATAGCTTATAAAGAATTTCTCATCCAACTCACTTCAAGCCTTAACACAATTTAAATACTAAGCAGCCCAATATTGAGGAAGTTCGCTTTTAATCCCCTCATGGCAATTTAATAAAAACCTCATTAAAATCCAGCTTTTTAGTATTTAAAGTATTTTATTTCTAATATAAGTGGTGTAGAATCCCTCTAAATTTTATTTTGGCATTTGGTAATAATACTTCACCTGCAATTTTGTTAAAATCAGTGACTATAAAGCACCTGCAAGCATACCCCAAACCCTGATTCCAACAAGTGGTGCTCACTAGAGGGGGCCTGTACACCACAAAATTTTTAACCAAAAGGAAGATCAATCAAGTAAAAACCTTCTCCCCTTCCCTCTGAAAAATATCCTAGGATAGTCGCACAAGAACAGCAACTAGCCAGTGCCCTATCACGCCTTTTAAAGCTTGAACAGCACCCTTTTCCACTGCTGTTCCCAATAACACTACTTCAAAGATAAGTTCACCCCTGGTGAGGGTAGCATTGTCTCATTTTTATATGTCTATAAATTGGCCATGGAAGTCAAGACTGAACGATAGAAAATCTTACATATCCTCCCTCGCTTAAGTTGCATGGCCTAAGAGATAATAGTGCCATATATGGACTCACTTACTATTGGAAGGCGGTCAAGGAGGCACTTATTCAAGAATTTAGCTCAACTCAGAGTTTGCATAGGAGGAAACACGCCTTTTTGAGCCTTAACATGAAAGCAGGGGAAACTGTTGCTGCCTTTGTTGAGCGGATTTACTAGAAGCCCAGATTCAGTTAAAATCTAAGATGCTAACACTTGACGATGCTGTTGCTGCTATTCTAACTTTCGTGGCTCTTCACCCTTCCTTAGTCAGGAATATTTTATCTGTGAAGCGCAACTTTTTGAGTGTTTGTGACATAAAAGAGGCGTTCCTAGATGTTGCAGGGTAATACAAAGCTGAGAAGAAATTAAAAGCAGTGGCTAGCTCCCAAGTTTTAACCATTAAAGACCTTCCACCAATCAGCTAGAGGACTGTGCAGAGGTAGCCCAAGTACGGCCACCTGTTACTACTCAGCTCATTAAATCTTCTCCTTCAGTGCGACTTAAACAGACCACCCTTCATCCTGTAGGTTGAGATCACTAAGTCCGCATACAAAGTGCTCCCGCACAAGAGCATTGAAGCTGCATTGCCTTCTTCCTCAGCTAAGCTGGTAACTACTCCCCTTAGGGGTAGCCCTGCAATAAGGAAGGGCACATTGTAAAGGCGGGTTATAAGAAGATAGGTGGATAACCTGAAGTGCCCAACCCTAGCTCCTCTTCAGTGCATCTTGAACTGCATAGACAACCCCTCAGATGACGAATCTGAAGGAGTTTTGAGGATGTGGGCCACTATGCCCTTGGAGCCCCAGTTGAAGTAAAATTACCAGAACTGCTAAACCTTGGAGGAGTAGACAAGGCTTTGATATCTAATGACACATACCTTAGCCAAATATTGAGGTGATCTGAGCTCATTGATACTTCTAGTGATGCGAACCATTTTGTGGCTTTGATGGTCTGACCTATCCTGTCTGTTCATGCTCTTCAATTCATTAAAAATAAATATCCTGAAAATGCTAAAAAAACTTGCCTCTACTCCTCGTCTTAAGGAGAATTTAGTGGGTTTCCCTAATTGAGAAGGATTGTCCCACAGGTGGAAGTAGTTATCAACCTGGTGCGGGTTATGCCCACTCTTGACACTGGCTCTCGCATAAACATGATTTCTTCAAAACCCATCAAAAATATCAAATTGGCATCTGGCCTGGACTACACCTAAAAGTATGGAACGGCGGGACCTGATAGCACTCTTGCTATTAGGGCGTACTTCTCGTTGCCTCTCAGATTTGGAAAGCTTATCCTGTCAGCCCCTGCTGTGGCTTTTGAGAGAAATTTTATGAAATGATGATTGGTACTCAATGCTTGGTTGAGTACAACGAGCCATAAATTGATTTAGGGTTATCTCTCCCTGCTTAAATTGAGTTGCCTCTGGTGCTAACCAATAAAGAAACCTATAAAAAAGAGTACTTCTGCTTTGTTGAGTACCATTCTTCTGTTCTACCGCTACACTATACCACCTCTGGGGGTCATACAAAATTGTTGCCAGAGTCAGTGGACGTTTTTGAAGGAATGCCTCTTTACGCCTCAGAAGAGATTCTGATTAAATTTTGGGAACAATGGGTGGTAGATACCAAGATTACTTTATAATCCTCCAGAACTGCTTATTCCACCTTACCAGTATTGATGGAGTAAGTCATCTAGAGCCCAAAGTACTATCCGGAATACTAGATCCTGTCTGCCAGCATCCTATTAATATTCTGCTGGGGAACCTTACCAAACATGACATGATTGGGAAAAAACACCAGGAGATAGGAAAAGGTCAGCTAATTCCCCGTTGATGATATTGAGGCAGTTCATTGCCTTAAGGCTATGCAAGGAATGGTATACCCTCCTACAAACTATTGTGTGCTTTGTCTGACGTTCATATCTCAGATGAACTAACCTCCTATGATCTTGGAGAAGTCCACTCTTTACTAGATGCCTGTAGCGATATCTTCCCCAAGTCTGATCATGATTAAGGCATATAAAGTATTGGAGCCACAACATTGGTATTGGTGATACCTGTCCCATTTGTTCAAAACTCTATCACAAGTCAAAGGTCGAGGAGCAACAAATGAGGATGGATCTCAAGCAGTTGCTAGACGCTGGGTTACTAGTACCATCCAAAGACCTTGGGCGTCCCCTCTCTTGCTCATCAAAAATGGAGGCCTTTGGGTAGTTATGGACTACCAGAAGTCAAACAACCTCATTAAAAAAGACAGCTACCCTATACTATGTATTTTTTTAGTACTAGATTACCCTATAATATGTATTGATGATGCTCTTTCACAACTCTCCGGTTCAAAATTCTTTTCTGCCATGGACTTGTCCTAGCGGATACTGAAAAATGGACATTTCTCCTCAAAATCAGAAAAAATTTGCACTTATTTGCTGTGAAGGCTTATTCCATCCCACTAGCCTATCTCAAAGGTTGTGCAGTGCTCTTGCAACATTCCAATGAGCGATGGATCATATCTTGCGAGATCCTAAGCTAAGATATGAGCTTATCTATCTTGAAGAAATCACTGTCTTTTCTAAAACGTCCACCAAACATCACATCCATTAAAAAGAAGTTTTTCAATGCCTGCATGCATCCAATGTCAAAATGAAACCTTCAAATTGCGCTTACTTTCAGAAGAAATTAGATTTCCTTGGCCATGAAATCTCACAAGAAGCAATTTAACCCTTGCAAGATAAAGTGGAAGCAATATCCAAAATGCCACCTCCCCAGAAACCTGAGAGATATCCAGGTCTTCCTCGATATGATGGGATACTGCCATTAATTCACCCCCAAAATCGCTCAGCTCAGTGAGCCCCTCATCCACTTACTGGAAATAAACAACCTTTCAATTGTGGTACTAAACAAGAGGCCGCATATGAGACTTTAAAAAGATTGCTTAGCAACGCCCAATCTATGCGACCCCAACTACAGTAAACATTTCATGTTCACTTTGCCTCAGACTTTGCCGTTGGAGCCATCCTGGCCCAATTTGACAGTAATGGCATAGATCATCCTGTCTTCTACTTCAGCACAATGTTGTCATAAGCTGAACGTAACTACAGTGTCACTGAAAAGGAGTGACTTGCAGTCTTATTTGCTGTTACACAGAGCTGAACTTCCTATATGTCTCTTCCTTCACTGTGGTCACTGACCACGTCTCCTTAAAATGGCTACAAAAAATGAAGGATTCCATCAGATAGTTGGCCCGTTGGGCCCTCAAACTTCAACATTATAATATGAATATTGAGAACCGAGCTGGGACGCATCATATAATGTGGATGGTATGACTAGGCTGCCTATCCTTCATCTGGACAACTGTGAAGCAGAGAGATTATATTATATCCTTATGACTCTAAGGCCTGGGAAGATGAGGATGACCCCATACAGAAAATGCTAGCACGACACTCCCACAGTACTAAGGTGGAGAGAGGAAAGTTATATAGGAGGGTGGAGTAGATTAGCGGCCCTATCTGTGACCTTCAGAATGGGTACTGATGATCTTGGACGCCTACTCTACCCTTCAGCATGGTGGAGTGAAGAAGACGTATGTGTGGATCAAGGAACGGTACTATTGGGAGGGCATTAGGGAATCTATTATTGAAGTCATGGATGCCTGATTAACCTGTAAAAAACAATCCTGACTCAAGACCAAATACCAGTATCAACCAACTACCCCTCAACAACTTTTCCACACGATCAGTTCAGACGTCCTAGGACCTCTACCTCAGACTACCAGTGAGAATCGCTATATATTAGTAGGTATTGATCACTTCACGAAATGGATTGAAGCAGTGGCCCTCCTTGCCCAAACTGCAAAAGCTACCGCCACTTTCCTCTACCAGTATATCTTCACTCGCCATTGATGTCCCCCAAGTCCTCCTCTGTGACAACGGAAAAAACTTCACCTCTAGAGTGGTCAAGATGCAGCTAATTCTATGGGGGCCAACAGCTTTTTCAGCCCCTACAACCCCTATGCCAATGGAACCATTGAAAGAGCTAATGGGACCTTGGTATCTATACTGCGAAAAATGGCCACCTCTGACCCTCTATACTGGGACCTTTTTCTACCTAGTGCTTTTATGGCTTACCACATTAACTACCATCAGATTCTCAAAATGTCTCCATTCTGCGTTCTATATGGGCGACAACCTGGGATACCCATTTATTAACCAAAGATGCCTTTACTGGTAATCCAGATAATCCTGACAATGCCATGAAGAGATTGGCCCAGCACATCATTCAGCTATACTTGGAGGCTATGGATAACTTAGCTAAAACAGTCACTATTGAGGTCCAGGCCACCAATGAGTCCAGGCCTCACTTGCCCATTTTTCAACTCTCTGATTTAGTATTATACTACCATATTTGCATCACAGCTAGTATTGGGAAGCAAAAGCTCTGTTTTGGAGGGACCTTTTGTCATCACCTATAAGAGGGGCGATGAATATTAAAGTTTCTGCTACAGGAATCACAATTAGCTAAGTTCAGGGACGTTTCCTGCACCCTTATTATCCCTCTAATACTTTTGAAGTGGGTAATGTTGGACAATTACCTATCCAATTTTGTAATAAGGGTAATTTGAGTTTAAATAAGGCTAATACCGCCCAAAATACTGATCAAATCTCTCTGAAACCACTCAAATCAGGTAATACAATTTCCTCCTCTTCTCGCGCAAATATGCCTACAGTTAATAGCAGGGCTATGTCATATGGACGGCGAAATCAGGTGCCATTCTGAGGTCCCTCCCCATCCTGTATCTAATTTAGTTCAAACTTCCTCATAGACCGGCTCCTTTTATAGGCTTGGAGGGGGTCTCCCAAGGTGCAAATATGTTCCCCATGATGATTGGTTCAAAGACATAAAAATCTTACCTCACAGATATGTCCTACCTACTATCGATCCTAAATCAACTGTTAAATGGAGCAGGGCAATTTTTAAGGACTCTGATAGGTCAAAACCTCATATTCCCTAACTTGGATGCTCATAGCTTATAACGGATTTCTCATCCAACTCACTTCAAGCCTTGACATAATTTAAATATTAAGCAGCTTAATATTGAGGAAGTTCTCTTTTAATCCCCTCAGGGCAACTTTATAAAATCACAGAAAAATCCAGCTTTTTTAGTATTTTAAGTATTTTATTAATTCTAAAATAAAGTGGTGTAGAATCCCTCTAAATTTTATTTTGGCAGTTTAGAATAATATTTATCCTGAAATTTTGTTGAAATCAGGGGCTACAGAACACCTACAAGCATACCCCAAGCCCTGATTCCAACAGCCTCAACGTTATTTCCACATGATATTTCCATTTTATACTCAATTCTTAATTATTTTATATCTTGAAATATACTAAAGTATAAAAAACTTTGTTTCATTCTAATATACCTTTTACCATTTAATATAAAGTTATATCCTTTGTTTCCAATTAATTAAGTTAATTGAAGAGTTCACATGTTAACATTCTGGGATTGATAGATATCCTAATATTGGACATGATGGGAAGAATATCAACAATTTGACTCCCTCAGCTAAATTGACACCTCAACTCTAGAGGGGGTAAAACGAATTCCTCAACATTACCTGGAGAATTCAATAGTCATCAAAGCCTAAAATGACTCTAGGAAATTTTGATGCACCAAATCAAGCCTAAGCTTCCACTGAGATAAATTCCAGCCTAATCAAAATGATAGTTTATCATAAGGTATGCTAATGACTATTTAAAGTGGTACTCAATGCAGAAACTTAGGATGAGCTGAAAAAGGGTAAGAGTTAAGAAGATGAAAAATAATCAAACTAAGTGACCCCCAGTCTTATTTGACTTGGGTCTACAATTCATCAATATTGACCTATCAAAAAACTTGATAAAAAGTTTTTAAAATCCAGAATGCATCACTTGACCAAGAGCCTCAAAATTAGATTTCTTGCTCTATTAATTCTATTAATCCTTTTCCTTTTGTGGTTTATATTGTTATATGTGACATATGAAAAAGATTCTATATCTATACCAAAAAAATTACATTATTAATCTAATATCATGTTTTGGTACTTGAAATTAGTAGTCCGTTTCACCGTACTTACTATAGGATGGATGTTTTAGCTGATGGGATCTAAGAGGTGACTTGGCACCTTTTAAATAAACAATATACTTATCATGCGACTTAGTTGGCTTCAAGTATTGACGTTCTAGGCTTCTTGGACATAGCACCATCAAGCAAAAATGGAAGCCCTACAAGCTGTGCTCACTAAAGGGCTCAACTGATGCTTAACAATACCTGCAACTAATTGATCTCACCATGGAAGATAACCCAATTGATAGTGTCATCTGATGGATGCACAACAGAAATGTTAAAGGAGATGTTTAAATGAAAAGTCCACCCATCGCCATGTCTGAAAAAATTAATAAAATTCTATGAAGATTCCTGGTCTATTTGTCTTATGTGTATTTCCAATGAAGGAGTTTAAGAGTTACTTAGTGGAGCAATTTAGTCAGGATAAAGAGACAAATGCAAATGGGTATCCGCCGTGCATAGATCTCTCATGCTCTTGTATGAAACCAGTTTTCTCCCATAAAGTTATGGATCAAGTGCGAATATCTAATCATATTTTTGCAGTTCTTACACATAGCAGTTTATTTTTTGTACATTTACTAGGAGTCCATAGCAAGAAAATCCACCATCATATCAAACCCCAAGGGCCTTACAGATGGCCTACAATCAGGTATATAATTTAGCATCTCAAATATATAAGATGTACACCATTTTGATTAGAAAAAAACTGTTCCTACATTATTAAGCTCCATAACCAAATGATAACCACTAATTCTGGGGCTTCTCAATTATGTGGAGGAGGTTGTGAAGCTCCTTCAAAAGGGCATTTTGAGTCAAACGAAAATACCAAGCGATTACTTGACAGCTTTGCTGAAGAGCTCTTACTAAAAAGATAGCAGAGCTCATGGAAGAATGGTAGCTCAAGATTCCACTAGACGTCACCAGGGGTAAGAACAGATCTCTATAGCTAAGGTCTGGCTAGAGCAAGCCCTATGACAAATTGATGAGCTGGAGGCCCATCAAACCTATGAGACTTCATCAATGTCACAAAATATCATTTCTTAAGTAGCCCAGGTTGAACAGGATCTGGCAAACCGTGTGACTTAGGCATCTTTTCATTCCCTTAATGAGTGCTTAATAAACTAGAGCTATTAGAGATGAAATCCTCAGTTGAAAGGACATTAGCCAAGTTTATTGTTGCATTAACAAAGCTGAGAATTATTGGAATACTCTTACATAAGAATTGAAAGCCAAGACTAATAAGCCTCCTCATAGCACTGAATGCAAAGAGATGAAGATGTACTTTAAATCTGCACATTGGAGTATTGGAGGATGAGAACAAGATTTTACAATCCTACCACTCATCCACTCGCCAACAAATTCATGATCTGTACATACGCTTTAAGAACTTAGAGAATAATAAAGTTGTCCTCGAAAATAAGATTCAATCTTCTAGATGTTACGCCAAGATTTGCCTTGAAGGAAATGGAGCAACATTACAACCCTCTATAAGACTAAATATGTTGACATAAACATCAATTTGAACAGAGCAATGTAAGAACTGAAAATACTAAATTTGATGCTCCTGGACTACACGTCATTACCGGATTGGATGAGACTACCTTTAAGCCTGCGTTCAAGGACAAGTTTACACCTGGTGAAGACAGTATTGCATTATTCTATATGTCTATGAAGCACGATGGATTCTGCAGCTGATCATCAAAAAGTAAGCTTATTTTGTCTTGTTTAGCCATATGGAACAAGGGTTATGGTGCCTCATATGAACGACTTGCATACCTGAAGAGAAGTGAAAAAGGCACTCATCAAAGAACTTTTGGTTAAAGAAGTGATTGAGTATGAAGAAACAGGCCTTCATGAGAATTTCGCTATGAAAAATGAAACCCTTGCCAAATTTGCTGATTGCTTTACTATAGAGGCCCAAATACTGTTGACTTCAAAGATGCTTACTCTGGGCAATACCATAGCCTCTATTGTTACTCGTTTACATAGTAATCCTAACCTAGCCGTGCATGTCACATCCGTCAAATGAAGCTTCAACTCTGTCTTATATATCAAAAGAAGCCCCGCTCAATGTAGTTGACATACACAAGCCATAAACTTTATGCAAGGCCTCCACGAAACCCAGATTGTATATCGTGGATGAAATGAAGCCTAAATAGAGGAAAGGTAGAATTGCAACTACTGTAAGAAGAATAACCCTACCAAAATATGTGTTTTAAGAAGAACCCTGCCCTTGTCTAGCATGTAAAAGGAAGTTCAGCTTAGGGTCAGGTAACTCAAAAGCCGAATGATTAATCTTACCTGAAAGTAGAACATTTCTGATCACTCATCTCTCTTGAATTGAAAAAAACCCCGATGATGACTCTAAAGGGGGTCACGAGGACACAAGTTATTACATTCTAGGCTCACCTGCTGAGCTCGCCATTATGGACTGTCTAAATGCCAAAAACTCAACGACGCCCAGGTTCCTGAAGGCACTTACTTCAGTCAAGTTATTGAGTGTCTCCAGATAATTAATACTGCCAGTGATGCTGATCAGTACCTTGCCCTGCTTATCTGAACCATTTAAGCGACCACAGCCTGCTGGAGATCAAGAAAAAGTATCAAAAGACTGCTTGAAAGCTCAACGCAATGTTCCGCCTTAAAGAGGTGTTAGCCCTCCCACCAAAGTTTGTAAGAACCTTTACCAAAGTGGAATTGGTAAAACAGAAGGTCCAAGTTATGGCTATCTTGAATATAGGATCACCTATCAATGTCGTGTTATCTTGACTCAATAGGAAGACTAAGCTCACCCCAGACCTTAAATACACTTAAGAGTATAGTACCGCTAGTTTGAATAACATCAAGGTGATAGTTGCATACTAATCCCTGAAATCAGAGTTGGCAACCTATTTCAGCTCCCGCGGTTGCTTTAGATAACAGTCAATATAATATACTCATTAGGATGCAATTTATGATCAGATATAAATGAGTATCAAGATGAAAAAGGGGTATTTATCACTCATTAACTATGAAGCTACCATCTTCTTGGATAATAAAGCTCCATTAAGAAGAGTTATTCTTGTCTGGATGAGTACCCTGTTTCTGCTTTACCTTTACAATATACTACCTCTGGAAGAAGCAAAAAGCTACCCAATTCAGTAGATGCAGCATAAGGCATACCATTTTATGCCACTGGGATGTAGAAATTAGAACAGGAGAACAAAAAAGCTTTCCACCAACTTAATCCTGAATATACCCCAAAAGTGCTCGCTGCACATTACTAGTGTTGTCGGAGTAGGTAGGTCTGGACCAAGAGTTTTACCAGGAATCCTTGATCCATCTTAAAAGCAGCCTTTTGGGAGATTACTTGTGAACCTAGCCAGCAATTATATTCTTGTGAAGAAGCATAAAGAAATTTGGGAAAGGTTGATTACTTCCATATGATGAATTAGACACTGTAAATTTTTTGTTACTCACCTTCATTTTGGCCTAACCGCAAATAATTTAATTTGCGCTATCCCTAAGTCCAAATATCCAATAAGTTAGGCCATGAGGAGCTTTTGAAAGTACACCAAGTACTTGAAGATTACCTTGGTGTTTTCTCCACGTCAGACGTCAACTACATTCACATGAAAGACTGAACACATAGTATTAACATAGAATATTAAACCACAACCCAATCAAATCATTATAGGAAGTTGAAGATGGAGGAGAAATACATAAGGCCAAGCCCAGGAAATTATTTATTGCTGACCTACTTGTGCCTTCCCAGAGTCCAAGGTCATCCCCGTTGCTACTCATAAAGAAGAAGAACAGTAGTCACAGAATAGTTATGGATTATAGGAAGTTAAACAGCCTCACTAAGAAGGACAGTTATCTAATCCTAAGGATTCATAATGTTTTGTCCCAACTCTCTGGTTCAAATTTATTATCCATGAGGACCCTGCCATCATTTATTGACGTATGGATCTTTCGCCTGAAGACCAAAAAAAGCGTTGATATGCATGTAAGGATTATTCCAACCTACCTGGCTCCCACAGGGATTATGATACGCTCCCACCTCATTCCAATGAATGATGTAACACATCATGCAAGATCTTAAACTCAGTTGTGTGACCTTTTACCTAGATGACATAATGGTGTTTTCTAAAGCCTTCACCAATCATATGGACCACCTCAAGTCAGTGTTCAAATGACTGATAGAGAATCATATTAAACTAAAACCTGTGAAGTGCACCTTTTTATAGCAATACCTGGAATATTTAGGAAATCCATATTGCGTGAAGGAACTCAACCCTTGTATAATAAGACTGAAGCAATCTTCAAGATTCATGAGCCCAAGAGCCTTCAAGACATAAATGAACCTTAGGAAAGATGAAATATTACTATCAGTTTCTCCATAGTTTCTCTCAACTTTCCATTCCACTTATCTGACTGCTTGTCAAACAACTCCTTTTTCATATGGGGGTAGAGCAAAGAACTTCATTAAAGTCAATGAAGAGTTTGTTGAAGTGACAACAACCTTGCAGCAAACGGGCTATAGAAAGCCCTTCATCCTGTTTACCAATCCATCCAACTTAGCCATTCATGCCTTCCATTCTCAACTGAAATGAGAACGGACTGACCACCCAGTGTCATATTATAGCAAAATGATTTCTAAAGCTGAGTGAAATTATAGTTTTATGGAGAAAGGGTGCTTAGCTGCTCTCCTAGAGGTGAAAAATTTCTTTCCCTTCTTGTACGGTATGAGCTTTACAGTTGTGACAAACCAAGCTTCCCTAAAGTGGCTGCAAAACATTAAGGGTCCGACAGGAAGACTAGCCAAATGGGCGCTTGGGCTTTAGCACTATTATAAGAGTATCATCCATCAAGGTGAAATAGAAAACATGAATGTAAATGGACTCAATTGACTACCCCTTTTATATTTTGACAATAGCGAAGCTGAATAGTTACAAGACTTACTCATGAAGTCAAACTCTATTGGAGAATGAAGATAAACCAATTCAGAAGATGCTTAGACGACATGATTGAAATACAAATTTTCTTGACGGATTACTTTACAAGAAAGTTGGAATTAACTGATTACCTTACTTTCAACCTATAGAACTGGTACCAGTCAGTATGGAAGCCCACAACACTTAAGGACATGGAGGAGACAGAAAAACTTAAAAATAAATCAGAGATCGCTACAATTGGGATGAAATACTGGACTCTTCAGTAGAAGTCCTAGACTATCATCACTTGTAAAAGAAAAAGTCGGATAAGGCTAAGTACAAGTATCAGCCCAAGGTCACTCAGCAGCATTTTCATACCATCAGATTTTGATGTCATATGCCCACTACCTGAATCCACAGGAAGAAATCAATACATCCCAAAGGGATTGATCATCTAACGAAGTGGGTCAAAGCAATTTCTATTCCCACGCAGATGGCTAAAGCTACTGATAACTTTTTGTAGCAAACCATATTTACTATGCATGGCTGCACGCAGGTTCTACTGTGTGATAATGGGAAAAACTGTACGTCAAGAGTTATGAGGATCTTAGCTACGAGCATGAGAATCAAAAACTATTCTCAGTACCCTATAACATATCAGCTACTGGGAATGTAGAAAGAGCGAAATGGGATATTGGTCTCAATACTTAGTAAGTTGGCTACTACTGATTCATTACACTGAGATCAATATCTCCTAAGTGCGTTGATGGAGTAAGGAATAAGTTTCCACCAAAAATATCAAAATGTCTCCCTTCAAGGACATAAAAAAAAGAACCTGGAATCCCAGCTTTATAAGATCATGAAGCTACCAGTGATGATACTGAAAAGCCTGAGAAAGTTCTAAGAGGATCTGACAAGAAAATAATAGGACTTACTCAGAAGCAATGACAGTCTGGATAAGACAGTTACAAGGGAAGGTTAAGCAGCAAATATAACCCGCCAACCTTTATCCGCTTTTGGATTTTAGACCTAGTCCTAAATTATCACAATTGAATAGCACTCCGTGGAGAAAATTAGATTACATCTGTTTTGGGCCATATGCTATCACATACAAGCGTGGAGATGAGCACTC
Source organism: Massospora cicadina (assembly GCA_022478985.1). Taxonomy (NCBI): domain Eukaryota; kingdom Fungi; phylum Entomophthoromycota; class Entomophthoromycetes; order Entomophthorales; family Entomophthoraceae; genus Massospora; species Massospora cicadina. The sequence continues at coordinate 102,060 of JAKSZP010013266.1, forward strand.
AATCAAGTCTTTGGAATCTGGAGTAATGATCAACCGCGTTCATAGCCAATTCTTTCATCAATACTCACTAACTAATATTATTGAAGGGGGTGATGTCTGATATCCTGATATCGGACATGATGGGAAAATAATTATCATTCAGCGACCTCAGCCATAATTTTTTCCTAAACTCAAAAAGGGGGTTAAAGGGGATTGTCTTGACAAGTTATCAAGAGAAATTGACAGGCAGCACAGCTCAAATCAACTCTAAGAAAATTCCAAAGGATATAACTGAGGCTAAGATACCATTTATATTAATTCCTACCTAATTTAAATGATGGACCATCAGTAGGTCAGGTGATCATTACTAGAAGTCGCACTCGAGGCAGTAAAGTAAGATGAACCTGTAAAAGGGTAAAATTAGAAGCTGTCAAATTTCAACACAAGTGACCCCAGTCTCATACAACTTGGGTATTCAACTCAACTTTTTTGCCCCATCTAAACTATGCTACCAAGGCATTATACCATCCAGATTGTGTCTCCTGACCAAGAGCTTTTCTTCCAGATGTCACCCCCATTAATATACAGAATCTTCTTTTTTTGGTTTATATTGTTATTTGCAATATATAAAACCCATAAATTATTCTATAATAAAATTACGTTTTTATATCTATATTATGTTTTGGTACTTCACCTTACTAAGTAAATTATGCCATACTTACCATAGGACTGAAATACTAGATGATGGACATAAGTGGTGACTTAGCACACTTTTAAATAAAGTTTATACTTGTTGTGCGAACTAGTCAAGGTCACAGATCTGGCAGATAAGAGACTGGCCTGCCAGTTAGGGTGTGTGAGCACCCAGAAGACAAACCATAAGACTAATAGCATTCTGATCCAAGCGCTTGAGAAATATGTAAGAAAAAAGCAAACAGAGGTGATGATTGGAGGCCTCCATAACTACCAACCTGACAAGCAACCAGATACCAGCCCCTGAGGGCCCCAGGGATTCAGAAACAAGAGACTCATCAGTTACAACGATGGGGCCAGGGTTTGCTGCGGGTCCACTAGTGAAATGTTGGGTGGCAAGGTCACGAATTCTCACCCAGAAGGGATATACTATCTCCAGCATCATGGACAAATCTTTCTTCCAGAGAGCGCTGGCAAGTGAGGATATCCTCAACAGGGTTGCGTATGTATCCCCATTCAACAAAGGTGAGGAGCAGCGTGGTGAGCACAGTATTAGGACCAAATAATGACGCAATACAAGAAACATGGTTTGGGGTTGCTGAGGCGGCGAACTATAAAAAATTAATAAAAAAATTTTCTCTTGGAAAAGGGTAGTTTTTTGTAAAACTAAGAGTAAAGATCTGACTGACAACCGTACCAGGGAAGGACGGTTGCTTTAAGGCTTGTGGCTTAGGGAATAAGGGAAAATGCATAAATGAAGGTGGGGCAAACTCATATGTTTCAGAAGAACAAAATCTCACAGCTATCTTGATGCCTAATTGGCCTTCCTATGTCCATCGATTCCAAGTCTAGTTAGCCATGTTAACATTTGATGGTATGGCTTAAATCTGCTACAATGGTTGCATAGGATAGTCACCATTGAGCAACGGATGGATGATATAAAGATTGCTGATACTTAATAAGAACTGATATATAATATTGAGCAATTGCCACGACTGACATTTTTATTATACATATAAATTCAGACTATCTCTGCTAAATACTTAAAACCTCCTTCTTCTCATTCTCCCGCTCAACTTTTATATCATTATTCCTAGTTGATTTTAATCTTTTTTATTAGTAATTTCATATTCGTTATGTTTTAGGGTTTTTTGTTCTATCTTGAGGTTACAGCGGAAATCCCTTAATTTGCTGACTATTGGTACTATGATCAATTCACTTACCATATACATAAACTTCTGCTCAATCATGAGGCTAAACTTGAATCATATAGTATAATCCACCAGATATATGGCTTATCGTCAAGTTATACTAATTTCTCAACATGCCACTTAAATGTTCCTTTCTCCATGATTCCACTTTTTGGTGGCACTTTGGTGGCGACTGGAAGCGCCCATGGCCAGAGCATGGGGACCATGTCCCACTGGGTATCATATTGATTTTCACACTTAATTTCACCTGGTTTAGTTCCCCAAAATATTTGGATTTATTGCCCTTTTGATGCAACTAAAAACGAATTATGAACTGATTCCCCCAATCACTCAACGTATTTTTGCCCCTCAGTAGGCCCTGACATAAGTACTGAAGTGGCATGCTCACCCTTGCCCCGTGGCTGGTGGCCTCTTCCTACCACAATCTTCACACACACTTCCACAATTCGCTTGAGAAGCTTGCTTGTGTTTAAAATGGCGGGGGAGGAGAATCCTTGAAGGGTAGTCCATCATTACCAGACGTCCACCACATGGGTGAGAACACCCTGAGTGAGGAGGGGACAGCTGCCTTTTTTGGGATTTTTTGCGTGAAAAGGGAACGCCATTCAGTTGAGGCGCAGGGGACGCTCCCCCAGACTTACAGTCAGCTTCAAGTATTGACTGTTGGGATTCTTGGGCATAGCATCTTTGAGATTGAAATGAAAGCCCTATAATAACTAAGGCGCTCTCTTCAACACAAGGCCTTACTCATACCATAAAAATAAATGACTTTAACTAAAAAAAGAGATTCAAATTTTGTTTTGTAACTTTATTAAAATTTTATTTATGTTACTTTTATAGTCTAAAAACATTAGCATATAGAAGGTGTTATACCAGTTAATTGAAAATTGTGGACTTAATTAACGCAAAAGTGCTTAGAAATTACCTTTCAGGAGCCATTACGCCACAAGTAGCCATCCCAAAGAAAGCTATAATCTCTAAAAAACACCTCTAGACCAAGAAACCAAAATTTTAGCTCCACTATAGCGGTGAGGCAAGTGGGTGATTCAGACTTAATGACCCTTTTAGAACATAATTTTTTTCACTTGATCATTTTCTTAGTACGATACCTCGTTGGGTTAATGAATCTAAAGTCTACAAAGGTTTAGCAAACTATGGAGTAATTGAAAAGATCTTAAAAGAAACTCTTACACCTCATCGCTTTCTTGGCATTGTGATGGTCATATTGGCAATTATACCTTAACCAGATGTTAAATAGGCAGCATTAAAATCAGACATGTCACCAATATTGCACACCTGTAAGATAGCAGCTGAAGCTTTTGGTATTTTATTAGAACATCCCTTATGTATGCAACTACTACCAAGCATAAGGATATAAAGTCATGAAAACATTTATAAAAATTAGGAAATAAACTTTAGCCCTCAAAGATATAAGTGATAACTTGAAAGCAAATCTTATGAAAATAATGTTGCAAACTCTTTTGTGTTTATAATGAAATCAGAAAATACTTCATAATAAATACGATTTCTATATAGCTATAAATAAAGCTCAAGGGCCTAAAAATTGGGTTGGAGCCAAAGTATCAATATGTTGTACACAGCAATCTCTCAATCTATAGAATTATGCATGACACAAAGGAAATATTGAAAACAAGTCTATAGTATGATGATAGTATTTTAACAATTCAATTAGAAAATTATTAAAAAGCAATTTGGAATCTCAAAGGTATTAATATGCCACTCTATTTCCTAATCAATCATAGTCTATGATTATATCATCTTAAGTTCAGGCTATAAAGAGAGTTCATAAGCACTTATATCTGTGAAACATCTTAATAAGTGTCAATATTGCAGATCAACCAATCTGGTATTAAGGCCAGTGTATCTAGAGTCAAAAAATAGCTATAATCTATATTTTGTATGGAAACATAGTATATTTCAGTGGGTACTGGACCGGCCACCCAAATCAAAACTCACTTTGAGAAAGATGGTATTGATCCAAAAGGCTTAGATAAGCACACCTAAGGCTTGTAGGGCGATTCAATTATATTAGAAAAGTATAATGGTGTAGGATTTAGGTCTTATGAGTCTTAGGCTAAAACTTAATTATTTGCGTAGACTCCAAATTGACATTTTGATTATACAGGAAAACCAATGTCTAATGGGAAAAGAAGTGTGAGAAAACTCAATCTTCCTTGATAAATTTCTCGATCCCACATTTTATGGTGTTTATCTTAATGGACCTTGATATAAAATATTCAATCAAACTACTCACAGATAAATGGATGCACGCTTGCTATTACTTTCTTTTATAAATATGCATAATTTATAGTCATAGTTTATGCTCTAACCAATACATAGTATCTCAGCAAAATTATATCTTAGTTTGCAACTATCTCACTCCAATTACAAACATCTATAACTTATGAGATAAATCATTATTCTATTGCAATCACTGATTGCTATCCCACCATAAATTGAATACCCACAGGCTGACAATGAACTTTGCATCCTGAGATCTCTTTTGAGAATGTGTAACACATTACCCACGGCTCCTAACAAGCTAAAATGACATGTATATATGTTTTCAGGACTAACTGATATATATGTTGCACATTGACCTTATTCTTTTTCTTAGATCTTCTTCCTTAAACATCCAAAATCTTTAGAACCAAAATGTATTTTTAATCTAGACTAGTGTCAAAAACCTTGGCACCAACACATGTTCATCCCAGGATCCTAGATTGGACTATACCCACTGGGAAACCGATGATATCCTTTATTTTAGTGTATGGATAGAACATAAATTATACTCCCAGGAAATTTTTTATTAAATGCAGGACCCTGTACTCAAGGTCTGGGTATGAAAAACGAACATTAGGTAAGCCTGACACATTGCATTAAGAAAAACTGCGCTGACAGCAATTTTATGACTGTTTAAATTAGTTAACTTGAGAATAACACTTTAGCAATGGTACACAAATCAGTTTGGAGTATCCAATATGTCAAAGTAATAGCTCATTTAGTGCTTTGTAGAGAAGAACCAACACCAGAAAAGAGTTTACGCTGGCTTTAGAAATAATAATCTCATGAAAATATCTTTAGCATAACTTTCTGGCGTTTCCACTCATGAAAGCTACTATAGCTTGTACATGAATCTGTGGGGTAATTAACCATAGCTGAAAAGTATAGTTTCTAAAAAATCATAGTTATAAACCCAATTCTATTACTCAGTTTCGCAATTCAGAAGTAAGTTTGATTTATATATTGTTTGAAACTAGCCCCACTACTCATCTGAGACAATTTTATTTATGTTATAATAATGGAGAATTTATGTGATGCTGTTTGTTATGCCCACACCAAAAAAGTTCATATTCTTAAGGGAACCGTTTAACTATAAATGGCAATTTGTACTGTTGGCACCTTAATTTTACCATCGTTAAACAGATTCATCATGAACTATTTCCTATCACCTGGTGTCTAAGGTGCATTTGTTGTTACTTAGTTCAGGAAAGAGATGTTTTTTGGATTAGCCAACTTTTTCATTAAACCACTGATAAACTCTGACACAACTTTAATAGCAAAGTTATGACTAAATAGATAGGGGAAGTGGCATCTGATATCATATCCCCGGCCTAAAATGAGATTATTCCTAAAAGATCATACTTGACAACCTCCACACTGTAGGTTTTTTATGTCAAGAAAAAGCTAATGGAGAAATTGGCTCTTTGTAACAAAAAAGTCTCATAGTTAAATTGTAAATGTATTTTATAACTTTCATGAGTTCAAGCTCTCTAACAGATCAACTGGTATGTGTTAAGTATGAGATGTGCTACTATGGCAGTCCAAGGTTTTTATTATCAAACCATGTAGATCCAAAAAGTCTGCCTTAGACAACCCTGTCATTGTAAGGAGAGTTTCTATAACTCTCCTGTTCCCAGCGTGGTAGGCTTAGTGAACAGGGCCAACGCCAGGGAACTAGCCGTTAGTACAAAAGGTACTAGAGCCAGCAGAGGGTGCTGGAGCAATAATAACTTAAGTAAAGGAGTGTGATAAATAAATTAACCAAAAGTGACGTGGTGCACAAGGGGAGAAGGGTAAACGTCCCAGGTTGAAGGAAACCTGGGCGAACCAACGGTGCACTAGGAGATAATCTTATTGTATTTATAATGGAATGGCTAATGTAGCATGAGACCTCCTCAAAGAGGTCTGCGCATAGGATCGTCCAAGATAACATAAATAAAACAGGAAAACGGAAAAAGTTTATTGTGGGAAGTCAACAAACAAGGAATCTTGGTCACAAAAATTAATTTAAACATTCTCAGGGTAATTCAGGGTCTGCTGAAGAGGTCCCAAGCACCAATTCACCAATAGGTGCACACTCCCATCCAAATTAGTAGAATACATTAAAACCAACTTCACTTTAGTAATCAATTGAAGTTGTACTCTACCCAAACGCGTAATTTTGTAAATGGAACGGGTTTTAAACCCCATTCCTCAAGCAACCGAAATGAACCATCCTTGTTAATTTATTTAACTCATCCGTTTTAATGCCTGGGCCGATAGAAGATGCTGGGCACTATGCACCACATTAGTACCAACCTGGGCATATTTGGCTTGTACCCAGCGTTGGTCTAATGTGTGCTTGAGGTCAGGGAGGGCCTGAAGCTTCACCTTCTGGGCCTCCTGCCGCCCATCCTTATCCTTGGGGTTGGTGCCCACTATCATGTCATTCAATTATGACAGTCAGAACCCTATTGTAGAATTTAGATTAAACTTACTATTTTGGATAAAAAATTTAATTTGACAGGTGATTTAGAACAAGGTTAAGCACACTAAGAATGATAGAATTTGCTGAAGATTTGTGGTTGAGTTATCAATATACTAAAGATTTTACTATAGAACAAACTATCTATCATTACACAAGTGTGAGTAATGAAACTCTTATTTTATTTAACTGAGGCAAGCTGACCAGGGGACAGGCACTACCAAAAGAAAGAAATGACATGAAACCTGAACATGGTCAACTCTGTCAAAGAAAGTTTTTCTACCTCCAGATTGGGACTCAAATTTTTCTGGTTACGTCATGGGTAAGGTTTTCGTGTTATTAGACCTACTAACCACCAATAGCTTCCTTCAGCTGGCACCCCAATCAATGTGCAAAGGGTGGGAATCGAACCCACAACCTTCAGGTTGGTAGCCATACACCCTTACTGACTCGCCTTCCACCCCCCTAATGAAACCCTTTTTATAGACAGAAAAAATTTCATTAGTTATGTAACAATGATGGTGAAAACCATCCCTTTTTAGCTTAAAGATACTTCAATGTATACTAGTAATTATCACTTTATAAGGAGAACATAAATAAAAGAAGAACTTATAACATCACTATTTTAATAAAATTATAAAACTACTTTTTAGTATCTGTGTGCTCTTGAGATTTTGTATGCCCACATTACCCAGCTTAATTGATTTTAGTACATCTGCTTGGCCACCAAGGGACAAGTCCCTCTAGTGGATGCGGGAGTTTTCATTGTATATGATATCCAATGTTATAAAAAATATCCCTAATGAATATTAATTATTCTGTCAAGGCTTGTCTCTGTTGGGTACTAAGGTTTCATTATTATGATCCCAACATGTAAATAAATGATTTGGATATTAATATAATGATAATCTGATTAACTTATTAGAGTCAATAAGAGTTGTTAACCAATTAGATACGGGATTTATTAGTTTCTAGGCAGTTTAAGACTCATTTGATATTAACTTGCAAATTAACCTTTCAGTTAACGCAACCTGCTGTTTATTGGTAAAGGTCCCATTACCTAAGCAGGTTGCTAACCTAATAATATTAAACACTCTTGGGTTGAGCAAAGATGTTGGGACGCATTCTTTGATTAAACCCATAAGAGTCACATTTTTATTCAGCGGTGGAAAATGACTAGACTAATGAGGAAGATCATCATTGGGCGTGACGTTAAGGGTTAATACATCAGTGACTTATGTTGTTTCCAATAAGGCTGTCAACAGAAGAGTTGGGCGCCGGGTTATCCTATAAATTTTTTTATTTAACAAATAAGAAGCAAAGAATAGTTTAAAGACTATAATAATTTAGACTGACAAATATCCAGTGTATATTTCACTATTTGGATTAGAGTTTAAGGATAGATAATTCTTTTTCTATTTTTTTCTATTAAGATCTCCACGGACTCTGCGTTAATAAAAAAAGAGACCATCAGAACAAAATAATAGGTTAAGTTCCACCAGAATGAAGAGTCAGAGGGAGATAGTCCGTGCATTTTAGAAATACCTTAAAGGATTAGAAGAGCAAGCATCAGTATAGCGTTGGACATCATACTCAACTTTGATGTGAGAAATTCATATAGGGTGATAGTCTTCATACTAATGCCAACCCATATAGTTATTATCAACAAATTATACAATGCATATATAGAAAACCTATGCAGTAGATTTGGGAGCTAAGGTGAGAAACCAAGTCAAAAGTTTACAATTAGTGCTAATTAACAAGGGTAATTGAGTACACAGCTTTTAAAAAATCTACATCTGGTGCTCACTATAGGTAGTTGAGCTTTGAAGGCAAGTTTTAAAAAAAAACAATATCAACAGTGACATACAAATATAAATTTACCATTACTCTTCTTAGTGCTTATATGTATTGGTTGCCATTGATTCATGAGGATTTGGTGATTATCGTAATAATTACTTAGCTTGTTTATTCTTATGATCCTTCGTTTTAATAGATAAAACCATAAATGAGACTGTAAATCTTTAACTAGATAATGGTAAGCTAAGGCTTTCAATAAGAATATGCTAAACTTGGACCACAGGCCGAACTCTCTACTTTAAAGAACGCGTGATGATAGCTAAGGAAATTAAACAAGTTGATAGGTTCAATAACATTTTTTATTGCAAGGTCACCTCATTAAAGTTAAAGGAGACTAAATTAATCAGAAAGATATTATTACAGAAAAAGGATTGAGAAGTGGATAGATGATGCTTATGTCAGATTCACAAAGACATAGCGCAAATGCTAAAGCACATAGAAAAACTCAAAAATCAAAAGAATGATTGCACCCAGATGGAGCTGACAAAGCTGACAACAATATACTCAAAAGTCTTGCCAGGAAAGTACAACACAGAGGAATTTTCTAGATCTTCTGCTTCAACTTAGAGGATTACTACTAAAGTTGCACCTATCATTAGTTGGGTCTCAGACAGGATTCTCCTGGCAGCGGAGTGACAGAAGAATTTCATAATATATACCAAAATTACTAACGTTTTACCAGGATAAATCACTGACATATTTCCGCTTACTTTAAATGATGATGTTCATATATGACGACAGACCTAAGGCATCTCTGTGATGAACTGCCTAGACACCAATTGACAAAAGTGGTGCTCCCCGCGTAACAGGGATGATTAACTTATAGAGATACTAAAGAAGCTATTATTTCTGTGTGGTTGTCCTACACGGAGTCAACTGTAAACAGGAGCATATGTGTATTCAGTTCAGAAAGGACGAAACACTAGCAGCTTTACCAACCAAATTTCACCAGGAATCACAAACCCTGGCCGGTGAAAGAGCATTATCAGATTTTGATGCATGCTCACAATGCAAGCGGCGCTTTAGCCCTATAGAGACTTGCATCGCACTATGGCTTCAGCTTTTGTAACCCAGATGTCCACATTCCAGATGGTGGATTATCTTAAAATTTTGGGAGGCACCTTTAAAGCACTCAATCAACCCTTTAAGGCCATTTCTGCTAGAAATCATAATACAGTGTAATTTCAGATCCCAATATAGATTAATAGAATTTAGTTGTAATAAAAAAACCCTGAAGCACTACTACAAGCGGACAAGACTCTAAAATTTGTTGCAACCAATGTGGAAATCATGGCCATGTAGTCGCTCAATGCTGGTATAAAAAGCACAAGGAGCAAGCTAATCAGGTGCAGCTTAAAGAGAAGGAGACTAGAGAAGATTTGGGAAAAGACATGCAGTCTAAATAAATTACAATCTAGCTTTGTTATCATACCTTTTCCCCTGACATATTGAACTATGGCATGGTTTTTTAACTTATTTGTAGATGAAGACATACCAGATCCTCTCTAACTGGGTGGTTAATTTAAATGTAAATGCGATTACCTGAGCAAAGGAGAGGGGATAGGCCCTGAACTTGTGAAATAAGTTGCTCAGCCATACGCTCATCAGATGACGGAAAAAATCAAATCCACCAAAAGCACAGAAGAATTACTAAAGCCAAGACTTGACAAAGTAAATGCATCCAACCTATTAGCATGATCAAAGGATCTTTTCCTGATTTATCCTGCAATTAATTTAAACTCTTAATTTGACAGGTAATGTCGCTATTTATTTAGTTAACACTTTATTACAATACTCTGAGTATACATATGTGGAATTATAGTCAATTGAGTAAGAGTACAGGCAATAATTGACAGAGCACCCAATAGTATCATTTTGACCAAACTGGTGAAATGAATAAAAATTTCACTGGATTTAGAGCGCAAAAAATATGGAACCATAAGGACAGTATCACAACATCTTGTGGAGCATACAGTGAACTACCACTTCAGTTCAGATTGCTGATTCTATCAGCTACTGCCATTGTTTAAGAAAATCAAAATAATTTTACTCAATGTGACGGAATTCCTGAGAAAGTATGGTTTCAAGTGTGATTTTGGGAAGAACGCCCTGAAAATTTTGGGACAAACCCTGCCCTGGTATATCACAAGAGAGGAGAAAGTCCGCTGACAAAGAAGAACAATTTTGTAAATATAATTTACAACGATGGCACTGTTCTTTTTCATTATAAGTTGGTTGGACAGGAATTGGGAAATGCAGAAATATATCATCGATTTCCATGAGATACCATTGTTAAAAACGATGAAAACCATTCTGATGAGAGCAAAAATATTAGTTAACATAGGGTTAGTGCTAGAAATCACAGAACAACTATATGGATAAGTCGTCAGCCTATGGAATAAATTGATACTGGAACAATGGGTAGTGCTGGGGATTAAAATGCCAGTCATGATGAAATAAGGGTGCTAATTGCCAATATGGATAAAATCCCAATGAAAACAAAAAAATCAAGTCACTGCGTTTGTGCATTTATCCCAATGGCAGAAATAAGTGAAAACCATGACTTTGGAAAGTCACCTGATAGGAGATTACAGGAAGATGCTGTCAAAAGCGTTAATGTAATGGTCAATTGTGACTAACTAGCTAAGTTATCAGAAAAACAGCAGGAAGAAATGCTACAATTATTTGGAAAATATTAGATGATATCTGCCAAGGATGACCACGACCTTGGATGCACCAAAAATTTGATCCATAAGGTTGACACTGGGGAATATCCACCAATACTAATGCAGCTTGTCCCTCTGGTCCAAGGCTGCTGAAGCAATAGTAAGCAAGAAATCAGAAAACTGGTTGAGCATGGGCTCCTCGTTCCATTGTCAAGTACATGGGCAAAGTAATCCTTATTGTGAAGAAAAGGGCAGATTAAATCACAAGATGATCAATAAACACCAATTAAATAAAATTACCAAAAAGAAATCAGATCTGCTGCTGAGGATTCGTGACAGGCTCAAATGTCTGGTGAAAGGCAAGAACCTTTTGGTAATGGACTTGATCTTAAGACATTGGCAGATATAATTGCCAGAGAAGATTAAGAGAAAGGTGCAATAATTACTGCACAAGGATTTTACAAGCCAATGGTAATGCCTCATGGATTGTGTAACGTTCTGGTGAATTTCCAGAGGGCAATGATTCAATATTGAGTGATATAAGGTTGTCTTGAATTTTAGTATATTCAGAAAATATTAAAGTTTTTCAGGACATTTATTAATCACCCAGAGCACTTGTAGAAAGTGTTCATACTCCAGCAACAGCATAATTGAAGATGATACTAGAAGAGTAATTTATTTAAAAAAGTGCCGAGTATTTGAGTTTTATGATAATTCCAGCAGATTGGAACTGCAAGCACAGAAGGTATTGGTCATTGAGTGGATGTCAATTCCAATAAGCATTCATGAACACAAGTCTTTCTTAAGATAGTTGGTTTATATTGCGAATTTTTCAAGGTTATCACTGAAATTACAAACCAATATTTTACTTATTGAAGGATCCAAAAAAGGATTAGTGTGGAATGAGGAGGCCCAATAATCATTTATTTAGTTACAAAAAAACCCTGTTGACTAGTACTCTTTTGAAATAACCAATTTTCAATTAGGAATCTATTATTCAGATTGATGCCTTATTTATGGCAATTGGCGCCATTTTAAGTCAAGTAGATAATGACAGGGAAGAGTGTCCAATGGCATACATGAGTAGAACATTGGTGCTTACATATAGGAATTACGCCATTAAAAAGCATGAGTGCCTTGCAATTCTTTATGCCTGCAAACAAATTTGAGTGTATATTCATGAGATACACTTCAAAGTCGTGACTGGCTACTTGTCTTTATGCTGGTTACAAAATCTTTGTCAATTGATTAACCAGATGGTTTCATCCCACTAAGCTGAACACTAGGATTGAATTAGGTTTAATATTAGCAGTCAAATGATCACATAGGAATCTGCCAGATCTGTTTGCCTCAGGGAGCCGTTTGGAAACACTTGGTATAATTAGATTACTGGTGACTAGAAGCTGAGGATAATTGAAAGTAGGTATATTATTAGGTTTCTACTGGTTGCCAATGGATCAAATGCCAAAGGCTAATATTGAGAAATGTGACAATATGGTGGCAATTCATCAGAGATTGAACTGAGCAGATAGTGAGTGAGTTCACCTGCTTAGTAGTGTTGTGGGAGCGACCTCAAAATGAAAAGAGATAACAGTTGTGAGGAAGAAGGAAAAGGGGATCGCATGTTGTTGGTAAGCTACAATGGATTCTGTAGTACAAAGTCAATATTGATGTTGATCATCTTGGTTTCATCAGTACAAAGCTGCTTATAATAAAGATTGTGTTTTCCGGAAGCACTTGGCATCTATTACAAAAATTTTACTATCTTTATTTGAGGAACGGCGATCTCCATATTGTCTATCCATTGTGTCAGTGGGGTTAGCCTCTGTGCAACAACCCGCCAGACCTGACCTAATCTGCCAAAAATCACTAGTGGTGCTCACTACATAGGCCCTCTGATTCAACTCTACATCTTGAATACCTGAAACCATGGCAGATTCTAACTTTGCTGAAAATTCATGGGTTCTCACAACAAATATAGCAGCAACCCTATAGTACTTTCTGAAGAGAAAACCTTCCAGTTCACCGTGATTGGGCCAGCTGACCTCAATGTCTCCCCCATTGTAATTGAAGCTACCTGATGTCCAACTCTTGAGTCTGCCCAGCATGGACGCTCCAAATATGTCAACGCCGCTTAGCTTAATAGTATAATGGAATGTCTCCTTTGGGGGTACTGGCTTTACAAAGGGGACCACATAGAAAACTTCATAAGTATGCTTCCTAACAAGAGCATTCAGGCCCAGTGATACGAATTATATATCTCTTATATGGACGTGAATACCACCAGCCTTAAGTGCCATATTGCCTCCCACAGCCTGGTAGTATATCTTGTTGCTTATCTAGAGCTGTCTATTCAGCAGCTCCTACGAGTCCTGATGAGAACCATTATTAAAATTGAAAATATAGTGCGGTTTGCTCAAGTGCAACAAAACGATAATCAGTTGTTGCTGGAAGACCTCAAACAGAAGTTCATGGAGATGAAGGGGATCTTGTTCATGTACAAACTCAGGTTGCTGACGCTCATGGTCAGATGTACCAACTTGTACTCTGTTTGAATCTGGAACTACCCCAAGTTATGGGAGAGCTGCTTAACCAGAGGGTACTTACGTTCTATTGGATCAGGGACATAACCACCTTGGGAGGAAACACCAAATAATTCATGCAAGAGAAGATAAAATGGGTGTCAAGTATCAACTCCGCTGTGGGCTGCAGCAGGGACCACGTTACCCTGTTTATTAATTTGTAACTGATCAAGAAACTCCGTTGCATTTGATCTTAGCCAGTTGAGAAGTGAGTAGATCAACCTCTGCACTGCTGATAATTCTGGAGTCTCGTTCCTCAGTTATACTAAATATGGGTAGTTGTTTGTCTGAATAACTCACCTTGAGAGCATGAACACTGCCAGTCACAGATGGTCTGTGACTCTTCAGTTTGCAGTGCCTGTAGAATATGCTGATATCAGGATTAGAATGGAAATTCTTTAATGATCAAATAAGGAGCTCATCAATAATGAACTGCACTGGCAAGTCAACTAGACAATACCTCCCATCGAGATTTTGATAGCTGTCAACAGAATTCCATATTGAAATTGAACTCTTATAGATGTGATTGAGCATCTTCAAACTCGCAGCCAAAACTTGCCGTGGAGAAAAAATACACCATGATCTACAAAGAGAGGATAACTAGTTTAGACAGGACGCCAAGGAAGGGCGCTGTTTGTGTGGATCAGTTAAGGCAGAGTGCATAATGGAGGAGTTGTTCGCGGATCAAGTGGGCGAAGGGAGTCAGGTCATAGATAGTCTTGATTCAGGAGACAAATATTACTTACCTTTGAGTGTGCTACCTCTGGTTCTCATCATTATTCTATCCGAAGAAGCCACCACTCCCCAAAAGACCCCAGCGGCCAAAAGTTCTGTTCCCCACCCTACCTATGGCCCTCATGGGAGTATGTTTGCTAGGCAGGATACTGTCCAGTTTTCTCCCCAGAACCACAGCCCAGATTGCAAAGAGAATGTGCGCATTAAAAAGTTGCCCTCATTTAATTGGGGAGTGAATATGCATGGCTCAAGCGGTATGAGTTTGCTAAGAAGTAAACTTTGGATCGCCATAAGGCGAAGTTGCTAATCTCCACCCTAGATGTCAAAAACAATGACCAAGTCACATGTTACCTGGCGTATAGTTCAGTAACCTACAAGGATGCCAAGGATATGGAGCTCCACTTGTTTGGTGGTTTAGAGAAGATAGCGCAATGAGAAACAGACTTCATGACTATAAGGTTTAGATGGAACAAAATCTTTTTAGTATTTTCTGAAAGCTTCACCATAAAAGTGCATGTACTAGTAGGGGCAGGAATACTGTCAGAGGAGGATGTTAGTATTGTTATGAACACCGATGCGAAACCCCATTAGAGTTCACCAATGCAAAGTCTCCAGTTCTCCAGGGGTATCCCTTACTGAAGATTGTTAACTACCTTCGGCGATTGACTGCCACATTAAATCCACCCTACGGGGCCAAAAATCGTCTGTGGCTGCCGCTGGAGGTCAATCCATGAGTGGCCAAAATCAGCTGAATTATAAAGCCCTGGCAAACCATCAGCCAAGTTACAATATGCTGCCCAATCCATGATAGACTTATGATTATTTTAGTCTTCCCCAGCCAGTTTTAATGCTCCGCCTCACCCCCTCCCAGCTTACAACCCTTGGAATGGGTTTAAGGACGTTCAAATACAAGATCTTTCAGTAATAACTTGATTTGAGTACATTTGGCAAGGGCATTACATGGCAAGTTTCCCTGAAAAACAAAAAGTCCACGCAGTTCTGCTAAGGTTGGACGAGCAGGGGAAAGAATAAGTGGAGTAGAGACAGGATGGTCTACTTCCGCTGCATCAAATTAATTTGTCCCATCTGATCATGATGATTAGGCCTTTTTCAGTGTGCATGACTCCAACGACATCTTTAATTAACTGACAAACCACTGACAACGTGAACAAGGAACCTGCTCTCAAGCCAAAAAGGTCATTGTGGAAAGGATCCGCCATGAGATTCAGAAACCATATGCCTTCCAGGTCCTGGAACGTAACTCAGCTGAAAAACCTCAAACCTCCTCAGATATGGCCTCATTAAAGGGCGTGAACGTCGCCATAACAGTGGAGAAGATCATAAAGAAGTATCCAAAGTTAGGGTCCAGCATTATACACTTTCTTGATATGAAGAATTCCTTGGATGTGCATGTATTAAACAGTCGTGGTTCTTTTATCTGAGTGTACTTATTGTAAAATTTCTGCGGGAAAAACAAAAATACGTGTTATCATTGACATCAGTGCCTCACTTAACATAGTATTGACATGGTTGGTAACTAAGCTGCCATTGAAACCCAACGTGGAGCACCAGGCGGTATATGGGACCGCAGTGGCAGAAAGCACCATTTCAGAGGGAGCGTACAGTGCGTTATCTCTTCAGTTTGGGTCAATCGCTGTCTCTACGCCAGCAATTGTACTGCCAAACCACATTTACACATGCTAATTGGCGCTGCTTTCATGCGCCGTTTTGATCTGTGATTGATATGGCAGAAACCTTCGAGATATTGGGTCAGAAGATCCCTGACTACTTTACTTCAAAAGGAATACTATAGGAGTCTGACCAAGATGGTCAAATCAACCTGACATACTGTGACAGGGTAGTACCCATCTGCTACTGGCAGTTGAAGCGGCGGACTAGGGTTCTTTCAAATAAGATATACGTTTATCAGGGAGTACTGCTAATGTTCAGCAAGCACTTTAATGATACAATTTGGACACCAAGCCATCTTGGGAACAAAGATCAAAGTTGAGATACCAGAAATGTTGTTTGGGGAGGACCTTGGCCCCTATCAATAATCACATCTCAAAACTCATGTGGTTTCAGAAATATTAGTAGCTGGCCCTGGAGAAGTCAATGTGCATCTGGCCAATCTACAGAAGGAGCAGCCTAAGGTACAAAGGCATCAGGCGGTGTCTTATCTACACCTGACTCCCATTGACGAGGTCTGTCAGATTCATGAATTTGGCTCATTGGACAAGCTTAGCTTTCCCCTCCGAATTCCGCAAGAATATAGTAGTATTTCCACGTGAAGCTTTGATGGGACTGTTGGAGGAGCAACGAGAATGGGCAATGGCGTTAATTGAGAAATATTGAAAAATTTTGCACCTCACAACCATGATCTGGGGTGCACTCGAGGCGTCATCTAAAGAGTAGATTCTGAGGATCATCCTCCTATCTGGTCTTGTCCAGTATGTCACTTGAGAGCTGCTTAAGAGGTAGTGTTTGATAAAATTGGAATGTTGCAGGAGAAGGGTATGTTTGAGTTATTAATAAAGTCCTTGGGTTGCACTGGTACTGATCGTCAAAAAGAAGGATGGCACTAACTGAGTAGTTATTGACTATTGGAGACTTAATAGCAGCACAAAAAAATTATTTAATACCCCAAATCATTGATGCCTAGGATAGTCTGTGCAGTTCTAGCTAATTTCCACTATGGGCCTAATCTCAGGATACAATCAGATCGAGCTACCTGCAGAGGAATGAGAATAGTGTGCTATGATCATCACTAAAGGGTCATTACAGCCTACTTGGATGCAACAAGGGCTTTGTAACTCCCCAGCTACATTTCAAAAGGTAATTACACTATTCTGGGTAAGCTCAAGATATTATATGTTTTTGTATACCTTGACGACATAAATGTATTTCTAAACAATCTTCAAACACCTAGATCACCTGAAGGAGGTGTTCCGCCAGCTTGCGGAGGCTAATATTAAGATCAAGCCTTGCAAATGTCATTTTTAAAAGAACAACTAGAATATCTCAGATCCGTGGTTTATGCCATTGGTCTTTGGACACAACTTTATAATGTAGAAGACATTTATGATGACCAGACCCCAGGTCAAACGATATATACAAGTCTTTTTGGGCATGATCAGGTACTATCATAGGTTCATTCACAATTTTAGCTGCATTGGGGGCCTGCTTTATATACTTTTTAATAAAAAGCCACCTTTAAGTGGATGGAGCAATGTCAGAGTGCTTTCAACAAATCTGAATGGCTCGGATTAGTGCTCCAGTGCTATGATATCCAAACTTTGAGAAAGAGTTTTTTGTGCATATGGACGCTTCTTTTTCCACTTTGGGGGTGGTCTTGTCAAAGCAGGACGACGATGGGTTGAGCATAATGTACCTTATTGCAGCCAAAGTTTGAACTGCCATGAGAAGAATTATACTATGATGGAATGGGAGTGCCTAGCAGTATACAATGCAACAACTAATCTGGGGTATATCTCCAAGGAGTAAAGTTCAAAGTTGTAACCAGTCACGCTTCACTATACATGTTACATAATCTTTGGGAAACCAAGGGCCGCCTCGCATAATGAGCGCTCAAGCTCCAAGCTTACAATTTCACAATAATCCAACATCCAAGTTCAAAACACCAGAATGTTGACTGTCTATTGCACTTTTCAACCTTCTCTATTAAGGAGGACCTAGCTGACATAATTTATGAGAAAATGATTAGTGGTAAATATGCCAACGAGTCTCCTCAAATCATTTGGGCGAGGATAGAATGAGAGCAGATACCTTTTTGAAGGATGTTGAGTTGTTCAAAAAGGTTAGTGTGGTCGCGGTGAGTTTCTCAAAGCCCTCTGCTTGACTGGTATTACCTTGGACTCCCACAAGGTGGTGTGGCATGGAGGACTGCAAAAAATCGTTGAACAAACTTAAGCTGTGATATTATTGGGAAAGTATTTACTTTGATGTACTGGAAACTATCATCTGTTGTCATTAGTGCCAAGTGGAGAAGTTTTTACATAAGAGAATCACTTAATGTCTAGTTAAATCCCAGTTCGCTTATCATACGGTATCAATCATCTTTGTAGGTCCCTTGCCAATGGGTGAAAATTGCCTTAAGTACATCCTGGTAGAGATAGATAACATAACCTGGTGAGTGGAAGCATAAGCCATCCAACTTTTGGGGGCTGTAACCACTGCTAAATTCATCATAAAGTGTGTCATTTAATGGATGGCTGACCATAGTTAATACTCACAGACAACAAAATTATTTAACATCTCATGTCCTATTTAAACTGAATAAGTTAATTGTGATCAACGGGGTGCTAATTACTCCTACCATCCAAAATCTAAAGGAACTGGCGATTGATTAATAATACCTTGGTCAATGTCCTTTGGAAGCGTGTGAAGGATTGACTCTCTGACTGGAGTACCCTTCTCTCCACTGCAGTTTTCGCATATAAGATCAGCTATCACTAAAAGATGGGAAAGAATAAGTTTCAGTTACTTTATGGCAAACCTGGCTCTACATCCGCTACTTTACTCTTTTGTGAGGATACAGTTGGAACTTACCCCCAACGCTATCTGAAAAATATGAAGTCTACGCTCATTAAACTTAAGACCAAGGCATACTCAACCAGCTTGGCCAAAAAATTAAAGTATATGATATTGATCAGCGGTGATGTAGTGGATTGCCACAGTTCACCATAAGAGACATTTCTTATTCAACGACCAGCATGGGCTTAGGTGGCGGAAAAAGCTAGCTAGAATTTTGATTAGTTCCTTTAAGGTATTAGAAAAGACAGGCACTGATGCCTACACAATCTAGGACCCAAAAAGTGTTTTCTTATCAACTGAGTGCATGCTAAGTTCCTCTGACCCTAAAAAACTAAGAGAACAACATGGACGGCCCATACACCATCTGAGTAATACCATTTGATTAATAAGGGGGAAATATTTGTAATATAAACCAAAAGGTTTTCCTGCTAGGCCAAGTATTAGGATTAATTTAGGCTTGGTATTGGATGTTAAATAAATCACATATGATTATGCAGTTCTGGTTGCCTCAGGGAGCCGTTTAGATAAACTCAGTATAATTCAATTACTGGCAACCAAAAGCTGAGGATAATCAAAAAGTTGGTAAATTAATAAGTTCCTGATGGTTGCTGATGGATTAGATGCCAAAGGATGATATTGAGAAATGAGACAATAAGGTGGAAATTCTATCAAGATTGTATTGAGCAGATAACGAGTGAGTTCACCTGTTTGGTTGAGTTATGGGAGCAACTGCAGCTTGAAAGAGAGATAACAGTTACAAAGAAGAAGGAAAGGCGGATCGCTTGTTGTTGGTAAGCTATAGTGGACTATGTAGTACAAAAGTCAATATTGACATCAATCTTCTTAGTTTCTATAGTACGTAGCTGCTTATATTAAAGATTGTGTTTTTCCATAAGCATTTGGCTTCTATTAATTATTTTAACATCTTTACTTGAGGAATAACGATCTCCGTATTATCTTTCCATTGTATCAGTGGGTGTAGCCTCTGTGCAACTATCTGATGGATATGACCAAATCACCAGAAGATTGACCATATTGAAGGACCAGAGGGGAGAATGCAAAATGCTTTGAAACTGAAAGCCTAACATTTTATATTTATATACCAAGTAGGAGTATCACATTAGAATTCTGGCAGTTTATCAAGATTACCTGCTGTTAATGTTGTGCATCATCAAGCTGATGTTTTATTCCAGCGGATAATCAAAGGGAGTATTGGGATATACACCAGAAGATTCAAGGCGCGCTGAAGAAAGCGATTAAAAAATACTGAAATTAAGAATGGATAGCTATACAAGTTGATTGACAGAAATTGTACTTATAAAAACTTTGGAACAAGAGTAAATCATTTAAGCCGCGCACAAAGTTGTCAAGCATGGTGGTCTAAGAAAACCATGACCTGTTTATGCCAGTATTATTACTGGGGATTAATCAATTATGATGTCTCTTAATTTACTGGCCTGTTGTGTGGAATGTCAACTCTACAGATTTCCGAATAATAAGACAAGATACTTGCTAGCATACCCTATTTTTCTTGGACACAGTGTCAATAGACGTTATGGGACCCCTGAGTGTTATTACTGAAGAGTAAAGTACATCATAGTGGCGATAGACCATCTGAAAAGATGGTTCAAGATAAAGGCCTAGGGCATAGTAGTTTCTACAGGAACGGCGATATTCATAATGGCTAAGTAGTGTACTGGTATGAATGCCTGCAAGTACTTAAGAGAGAACAGAACCAACTTTAGGTCATACGTGATTCCAAGAGTGAACAAACTAATGGGAAACTGAAGGAGTGGTGTATATTCCCTATCTGTTATAAATTAATGGAATGGTTAGAAATATACAATGGAACACTAGCCATAATTCTGCAAAAATTGGTAGCAGGGAAAACTTCCTATTGGAGATTTTATATGAGTTCAGTTACCTTTGCATATAATATTAGTTGACATCAGTGACAGGGAAAATGCCGTTTAGACTCTTATATGGACGAAGAACTGCACTAAAGCCAAATTTGTATTCTTCTATGGAACCAGATTTGGGGATGAGTGCAGAGAACTACCTAACCTGACTGGAAAATTTATGCTTGAACTACAATCACATGCGTTTGATATCATCTTGAGAAAAATTAAAGCAAACAATATGGATGACAAGAACTGACCAGCATTGGAAGAGCACATGTAAGGATAAGGTAGCCTATTGTGATGTCCATGGCTTTGGAATATGAAACAAGCTGGACGCTCTATGGTCAGAACCATTCGTCATTATTGCTAAGTCAGTGGCAGATGCCTAGATTTAAAGAATATTGAGAATGCTCATATAGTGAACAGGGCCCATAATAAAAATGAGTATTGGACTAAGAGAAATTAAGTGCAAAGTTTTCATGGGATTTGAATCTACTAGTAAAAGGTTAAGTTCCAAGTGTATTTGTTAAGTCGTAAAAAGTGACTTCTGAACTATAGTAGCCAGTTAGTCTCAAAAAAAACCACTAAACCATATTGGTGTAAATAAAAAGATGGACCTATAAACCTACTAAAAGATCAAGACCCATCACAAAAAAGAGGTTAAAAGGATGATATAAGATCGAAACATATAGAAAAACTATAAATATATTAAAATATTGAGTTTTATTTTGCTCTAATCAAAAGCATCTGGCAGTTTTTCCTTGTACCATCTGGCAGAATCAACCCTAGTTGAAACTAGATCTGGCGGAAGGAGTCCTGAGGAAAAAGAAGCTCAAAAATATATGTTTTATCCAAAAATGGAGAGCCCACCCTGGGAGAGTATAGGAAACAAGGTATCTGGGAAGCCACCCAAGAAGATCTAAAATTTATGGAGTGTCATATAAGCCCAACTTGAGGGACATATATGCTTTCCAGACTTATTATTGGTAACAGCAATATTAGTCCTGTTATGGCATGGGGCAGTAGTACCGCGTCCTATTGAGGAGACAGCCAGACGTACTTTGTCAGGAATCGCCCAAGTTTGTGTGAAGCCTAGACCTTGGACTCAAAATACATTACTTTATATATTTAGCCTATTTATTATCATCAATTTAACAATCAAGGATTCTTCAGGTTTGAGGAAAAAATATTAACCATAATTTACTTAGCATTGAACGTCAATAGCGCCAAATTCACATTTAAACTAATTTGGGATGAATTGCCCCATCATTGCGCCACTGGCCAATAAGATAGGGACGAATACCCTAATCAACATCATATCATATGATATTGAGCCTGAGGCTTTTTAGAACGTCAACCCCTCTATTTGCTCATTAACAACATGATGTCATCTATTCTACCTTGCTGTCTGTTGGTTCCATATGGCAGAAAGCGGAAACCACTTAAATGTGTTACCATTATAAAGCTCAGTCCAGCTCTTAATGATAAAGACTGATTTTCTCCAATTATGAACCTGAAATGTTCATTACTTTCTAATTTCTGAACAACATCTACTTTCACGCGTGGTACACGCTTATATCACATCATCTGGAATTTTTCCTCATAAATTTTATTTTTTTATTATTTTTCATTATGGTATTATTTAAGTATAATGTTTCTTAATAAAGTTACTCTTGATCTAATAAATTTTTTTTCATTATCTTTTGCTTACACAGTGCATTCAAAAAGTTCTGGGACTAACGTTTTAAAGACACAACTTTACAAATAAATAAACTTTATTTTATCATAATTTAACATACAACCTTTCCCTCTCTATAAATATTTATATTGCAAAAACAATTGTTAAAAGGTATGAACATAGTTCCTATTTTGTATAACCATGTTTAAACCAGCTGTCACATTCTTCTGAATTGTCTCTACTTTATCAAAAGGATGAACCTTCAGTGCCACCTTTAGATTATAATTATCCACCCTATTCACCAGATTTGGCTCTATCTGACTTCTTTATGTTCTCTAATCTGAAGGTGGCACTAAAGGTTCATCCTTTTGATAAAGTAGAGACAATTCAGAAGAATGTGACAGCTGGTTTAAACATGGTTATACAAAATAGGAATTATGTGCATATCTTTTAACAATTGTTTTAGCAATATAAATATTTATAGAGAGGGAAAGGTTATGTGTTAAATTATGATAAAATAAAGTTTATTTATTTGTAAAGTTGTGTCTTTAAAACGTTAGTCCCAGAACTTTTTGAATGCACTGTGTATTTTATCTAGATATTGCCTTTCCAAATAGCAGAGATATGCCTTGCCAATGACTCTTTTCCGCCAAGAGATTGTCTAGCTGGATATTAATGATTTTTTTCTGTTAGCACAACAGAATACTTTGCATGTTAAAGGGATCATAGATTTGCTTAAATATATCTATTACCTTGAGATATTTCCCTGGAGATAAAGTCTTCTAAGGGATTTTACTGGCACTACTAATGACTAATAGACGTGTATCCTTTGAAGGACCTGACCTTAAATCTAGAGAAAAACTAAAAAGACATGGATTTGAGATACATTAAGAACAATGAATAAACAGAGATGCATTGAGTAAGGAAAAAGGAGATGGGCCATGAGAAATTGGATTAAACCATGCTGGTGGACTCAGGCCAATATTGAAGTGGTGTTTGCTTCTAGAAATCCTTATTGCTGTATAATCTGGTCAAGTGGGGGGGAATGTTTTGGGAATTCAGTATGCTCACATTACCCAGCTTAATTGGTTATAATACATCTAGTTAACCACTGGGGACGAGGCCCTCTGTAGGATGCAGGAGTTATTTTGTATACAACAACTATTGTTAAGTGAAATATCTAATGAACACCAAGTAATCCACCAGGTCTTATAATCCCGCTGGGTAATAAATGTTTTATTGGGATAATCCTTGACAATAAACAAGTGACTAGAATTATTGATTTAATTATTGATAATTTGATTTAACTTGTAGGAGTCAAACAGAATTTGTTGCTGATTGATTAAGGGATTTATTTGTTGATAGGCGGTTGATAACGCCTCTGATATTAACTTGGGAGCTAAACTTTTAGATAACGTGACCTGCTGTTTATTAGTAAAGGTCCCATTACCTAAGCAGGTTGCTAACCTATTAAGTTTTACACACTGGGGTTGATCAAAGCCAATGGGACACATTCTTAGATTCAAACTAAAATAAGTCACATTTCTAGTCTTGGTGAAATCTGACTATAATGATCAGGAAGACCATTTTTGGTCACTACTTTGGAGGGCTAATTCATCAGCGACATCTTTATTTCAATTGATGCGCCAACAGAAGAGTTGGGCGCCAAATTTAACTATAACTTTTTGTATTTTATAAAATAAAGCATATAAAAATAGATTTAATATATTGATAATTTAGTCTGGCATACACTAAGTGTATATTTCATATTTGGAAATTCTGTTTAAGGATATAAATTTTTGTCTATTTTATTGCTGTCAAGATCTTTGTGGACTCTGCGTTAATATAAAAGAAGAGAGGCTTTGAGCCTAATATTAAATTAAGTTCTACCAGAAGGAAAAGTCAGAAGGAGAAGTTTTTCTAGCAATCCAGAAATAACTTCAATGGTTAGTTGGTAGCACCAGTTTAGCGTTGGACATAATACTCAGCTTGGATGTGAGAAACTCAAATAGGGTGATAGTCTTCATAATATTACCAACCTAATTAATTACTATCAACAAATTATACAATGCATATATTGAAAACCTGTAGGTAGATTTGGGAGCTAAGGCGAGCAACCAAGATGAATTTATACATTTGGTGCTAAATACTACGGGTAATTGAGTACACAACTCCCAAAAATCATCGGGTGTATTCTTTGAATCAGGTGATATAATAAGTACACATATAAAACTTACTGCTACATAAGTTACTACATTAGTAACTTCCCGCAAAAATATCACACAGGACTGATAGGCCAATTAATTAATGCCAACTCTTTAAACTGTCACTCGTTTGGTTTACATCAAATGCTATATCCTATTTACCATCATCTAATTTATCAGTTTATGCAATCTTAAGAAGATAACTCTGGTTAGACTGGTAAGCTCCAGTATGTCAGAAAGCCATTTTATGTTTACAGATATAGTGGAGGCATGGAATTAGTAACTAAATGGTACATGCATATAGTATATCATGAAAAGTATATTCCAATTAATAACGCCTGGTCCATCCTTGAAACAATGGCACTTGCCTCATGTAGCAACTCTTTAAAAATGTTTTGGCTTTTCAAACCCTACAATCTCAATACCACGTTAAAGTATCTGTTAATTACTCTTTTTACTAGTCTACATGATCCTCCAACCCACTTTAAACAAATATTGCACATCATGAAATAGATATCAGTGCATTTTGAATTAGGGTGAATATAAGTGGGGAAGGCTAAAGATATTATATGCCAAAATATCAGAGTAAATGTTTTTTGTGGTAGAGATTCTTTAAAACATACAAACAGCATAGCAGTAGTAATATATTGTGACAAACGGGGTCTTTCCACATTGCCACAAAGCAGTTGGGCAAGTGGGACCATGTGAGGGCCCACAAACATAAGAGGGCTGCAGTGGTTAAGTCCTTCATTTGTTGTCTTGATGAGCGGTAAAGGTATCCTTAAAACATGGTGAGGATGATGCTCACGCTGAGGAGGACAGTCTGTCCCCCAGAGAGAGCGTACAGAGAGGCGACTGCTCTGTCAAAATCTGAGTATTGGTCCATCTTCTTCACTCAAAATCCGTGGTTTTCCGTCAAAACTTAATAAATTTTAAATTTTAAATTTATTGTGGGGAAGGCTGACCATGGGACGGACACTTCCAAATATGACTCAGACGATACAAAACTTAGTACCAGGGGAGGCACCCCAGAGAAGCGATGCTATCTCTTGTTGCCAGTGGGAACGCCACTTATGGGAAGGGGGAGGGAACGTGTGTAGGGGAAGTAGCCACTATTGAGCACGTGTGGAGGAAGGGGTCTGATTTGATGAACCAGACTGGGAACCAGGAGGAGACCAGCTGTCGGCGACGCGGTGGGAGATATCCAAACATCCACGCTTGAAAGTGATCCACCAAATGAGACCGGAATCTGTGGACAGCTTCAGGGAGGGTGGGGATGGATCCAGCGATGGCATCCAAGACAATCGTGTGGATAGTCCACATGGCGATTGCAACCACCAGAGCACAGAGGGAGGGTGGGGGAGGCCATTGATGAAGCAAACATATCTCTTGACAGACTGAAGGGATGTGTTTGATCCTGGCCTAGCAGATGTTGGACTTCGCGCCATATTACTTTAGAGGTGGGGCACTTCTCCAGGCGGTGAAACAGCGTTCCATACTGGCCACACACGACACAGGATGAGTGTAAAGCATTAGAGCGCTCAGCTGTACGATACACCCGCCTCAGGCAGCGCCACACATGGGAGCGGACTTGAGGCTGCAACAGAGGATGGTGTGCGTATTTCCAGATAGTCTTTTGGGTCTCAGTGGAATAAGGGATGTCCATCATGTCCAGGTAGTCCACCCTGGATAGGACTTGGGGTCGAATGGGGATCACGCCATCATGGATGGGTAGCCCCTGTACCTCTTGTGTGAACTGAGGAGAGGGGCGGCCTCTTCGGGTTGTATGTCCACTAATACGAATTCTCCACTCTGCGCTTCACATGGAGAGTAGGATTCGTTTGTAGTGGGTTTTGGTCCCGTGAGGACCTGTGGCTGATGTGTGTGATGCGAGGTATTTCATCAGGGAGTGGGGGTTTGATGGATTGTTGAGGCTCAAGGCTCAAGAGAAGTTGGGGCGGGCTGCGCAGGACCAGTGTTGGGATGGGAGTGTAGGAGCAGTGACGGCCGCAATCCAGGTGCCCAGGATCTTGGCGGCATGGGCTTTGAAGTCAAGTAGGCCCATGCCACCATGATGATGAGGGCCAAACATGACCTCTAGCCGTACTGGTGGAGGGCGTCCTGACCAAAGCCAACCTTGTAGCAAAGCATACAGGGATTTGAAGAAGCTTGGGGAGAAGGGGATGGCGTGGGCTCCGAACCAGACTTTGGATAGGAGCATAGAGTTGGAAAGAACAACCCTGCCAGTGAGGGTAGTAGGGTGGGCTCTGAGAGAGGCGATTCGCTTCGTCACGTTGTCCAGTATATGGCACTCCATTACTGCTGACGCGTATCCTCCTGCCTCCAACCACACGCCCAGATGGCGTACCGGTCCTATGGTAGGTCGTGGCACAAAGGGGAGCACCAGTGGAGCGGTGTGTTTGAGTTAGTAAGGCGTGGACGTGGGCGAGAAGATGGGCCGGGTTGAGAACTACTTGCTGGGGCCCAGCAGTTCTGAAACCGACCAAGGAGGATGGCTTTGGTTTTGGAGGCGTACAGTGCCGCGTTGCTTACCCGGGAATATTCCTGGTGAGGGCTTCAAGCGCGCGTGCATCTTTGTTATTAGACACCCCCACCACGCAATCATCTGCAAATGCCATCATCTTGACTGGGGTTTGGCCTGGCACATGGACCCCAGTGAGGTGGGCATTTACATTTCGCAGTAGTGGGTCAAGGCTGAAGTTGTATAAGAGTGGGCTGAGAGGGTCCCCTTGTCACAGGCCCCTTTGAGGACGTACTACTTACGTTAGGAAACCTGGGCCGCACACTGCCATTGTTGCAGATTCCATGAGCAGCATCACCCAGTTAATGAAGCGGGGAGGTTGGCGGAATTGTTGGAGGCAGGCCCTAAGGTATTCCCAGTTTACTCTATCATAGGCCTTTTGTTAGTCCAAGAATGCAAGTGCCTCAGAGGCTGTGGACTGACACACATTAGCCACAGAGTGCACGTTATCCCAAATTGACCTTCTGGGGAGATGGTGGCAGATGCTACAGTCCCTAAACGATTAGCCATGATCTTTGTTAAAATTTTGGTGTCTGTGTTTGTTAGAGAAATGGGGCGCCAGTTGGCTAAGTCAAGCTTATCCCCTTTCTTGAAGAGTGTGACAGTAAAGGCCTCATGTCCTCCTGGTAGGAGGCGCGTTTCCAACAGGCTTTGGTTGAGTGAGGCTAGCAGCAATGGGGATATATATTTAAAATATTTTTGGTAGAACTCATATGGAATGCCATCTGGGCCTGGGCATTTTTGGTTTGGCGCACCGCGAATGGTAGTCCATAATTTGTTCAGAGTAATTAAATTCATTATTTCTGGGTATTAGAAAATGGTGCGGATATGAGCTCTGTCGAGAAATTCTGCCATTTTGGCCGGCTGAATTGGTTTGGCTCAGTATAACTCAGATTAATATCTTTGCATTTCGATTGCCACTTCAGCCGGTGTGTCCACAATAGAAAATCCGATCTTTGCACCTGTGTGCAGGCCACGCTCTGGCGTGGTGCAAATTTTTTGAAGAAGTATGCGGTGCACTTGTCGCCTTTAGTGATGCGTGTGGCCCTGTATTGGACACAAATCTGATGTTTGTGTTGCCTTTCAAGTGCGTTGAGGTGGGCGGCTGCCTCCACCCACTTCTGGCCCCATGCAGGGCTATATCCTGAGGCTGTAATGTTGGACTCCAAGTGGGCCAATTCCACCAGCACGCATGATATAACCGCCAATGTGGCTCGTGAGCGTCTGGATGAGAGATGGCGATAGTGGCGGATGGTGTCTTCTTTGAAAGTTGCCCATGTGGAAATGGGGTCCGCGCAAAATGGTGCAACAAACGATTTTGCCAAAGTTGCCTCTTCCACCCACGTGGAAAATCCTGGCGACGTGAGCTCTGGGGGCGGATTTTGCACCAATGTGGGGCCTTTGCAACTGTGACGGGTAAGTGGTATGTTATCAAGACCAGTCAGTGGTTGGAGAATTCCATTTTTGTTGTTTTGAAGTGGGAGATGTGGGGTTGGAATTTTGCCAGCACTAGAATAAGGTTGATACGGGTCATGGACCTTAATTGGCTGTTGTGAATGTGGGGATGCATCATGTTTTCGAGCAGTGGGGCATGTTGCGGCAGCGCATCCATTAACCCAAGGGTGGCTTTTAGAACGCATAGTTCTATGTGACCCTTTGGGGCGTGGGGTGAGGGCGGCCGCTGGTCCGTTGGTGAGGTTAGACAACAGTTCATGTCACCAATTAGGAAAGAATTGGGGGGTAGCAGGAGGGATTTGACTGATGAGAAAAATTCCCGACGCTCTTGTGCACCATTTAGGGCGTAAATGTTGATGATTGTGTGTGCAACATCAGCCCATGAGAAGGTGACAACGAGCACTCAGCCATTTAGGAATGTTTCTGAAGATGAAAATTTGAAAAATTCTTTTTCCAAATTAGCACCCCACAGTGCTTTGACCAAAAGGATAGGGATGGTAGGAGCATTGTTTTCCAAGCTTCCTCGGAACCTCGTGGACAGTGGGACTCCTGGATGGCCAGGATATCCACGGGTAAATTGTTTTGTAAAAAACTCAGTTTCCTAGCCCGGGATGGGGAGGCCTTGAGTCCAGCGATATTCAGCGTCCCTAGAGTGAAGGTTCCCCCATTGCACCTTAGGTGCGAGGGGGTGGGCCCCCTGGCCCACCAGCCTCTTCCAGGTCCCCATGGGCTTTCACAGCAGCGCAGGTATAAGCAGCAACGCTATCGGGGTTTTTGTTAATTTTTGCAGAAAGAGTCATGTTAGCTTTGGCCTTCGCTTTTTGTTTTCCTGACGTCGGACAAATTTTTTGCGGTACAGATAAGTTCGGTGCACCATTGAGTGGGGCAAAGAAATTGTTTTTTGGTTGGGATAGGTCCCAAGTCAGTTTCAACTGGGGCTTGGGTGCAGCGATTGGGTGAGATTGAATCTCCCATCGGATCCTCGGATTGAGTGGCCCATTCAGCATGGGCCTCCCAATCTGATTGGGTGATGGATTCCCGAGTTGCTTCCACCATGAAGGTCTCCATGTCCTCCTGGCATTGTGAGTGTGGGATGGTGGTGGTGGCCTTGGGCGCTTCCTTGGCCGCAGTCCTATGGGCCTGCTTGGCCTTCTTCCGCTCCTGTGGGGAGATGGGCTTTACCAATAGGTAGCAGCCTTGTGCTCCCCACGGGAAAGCCTCCTTGGTGCTTGCAGTTGGTTCGTAGTGTGCCTCTCCGCTGGCCATGGCTGCCGAGGGGTGCTCTTGGAATGTGACGCCCTCTTTGATGTGGCATGCATGTGCCTTATGGCTGAATGCGTCACAGTGGGTGCAAATGTGGGGCGCGCTGTCCACGGTTACCTGGAATGGGTGGGTGGTGTGCCCTGCGATGTCAATAAAGGTGGAGTGTGGTATCTGGGTTAAGTCCTTCACAATCTCCTTGGTTGGGGTCAGAACTGCGATGGCTTTGCCAGTGCACAGGTGTGGCATCAGCATGAAACGTTGCGTTTCAAAAGATTGTATTTCGCTGTATATGGAGAGGCCATCTTTCAGGTGTTGCTCCAAAATGTCACGTTTTACCGTAGTAGGCAAAAAGTCAAATGTGAGGAAAATTTGGTTTGATTTTGTCCATCTGGTGCATTTAGTTTCAACGACCCATTGCCCTTTGGGGAGGTCGACCACTATGTGCACTGCTGCAGCCTCATCTGCTGCTATTTTGCTTTTGAAACCTAGGTCCAGCCAACCGCGCAACATGGAGTGAGGTGCAACGTACACTGCGGTTGGGAAAATTTTGTGTACATCTTCACAAAATTTTTCCCATAGGGCCGCTTTTTGGATGTCCAGATACACATGGACTCCGAATTCCACTGATGAAAGTGGCTGGGAATGTGGCGTGTTGATGTACTGGTTGCATCGTGCTTGCCACGTGAGTATCTCTGGGTTAATTGTGACCGCCAGTTTTTTTAGATTTTTTTCTATTCCGCCAGATTCTCCGGGGCGTTTTCAAATGTTAGAGGCCGCAGGCCTTTCCGCCTGCTCCTCTTGCCTTGCTTGCCCAACTGCTCCCAGACATGGGCGCAGACTAATCCCCTCTATGAGATTATCAAACTAGATTTAGTCTTGAATTGAATGGGTTGCAAAAGTGTTTGCAATGAGAAAGAAAAGTTGTCAAAACTTAATAAATGATTATAAAATTTAAAAATTTTATTTTTGAATTTGAGGTTTTTATTTGAAAATATTAGAAGACTAAGCTGTATTAAACACCTTCTCTTGGTTGTTTTTATATTATGGAATGGGGGGTATGGGGAAATTGGAACCTGTGGAGTCCATGGGCGGTGGGCTATTTGCGGGCCTAAAATGAGAATTTCAGCCTCCAATATTCCCATCTAGTTTCATTCTAGACAATTCGTTGGGTACCCATGGCGTTACAAAAACTTTTCCGCATATATTTTTGTTTGTCAAAGATGAATTGGAGCTCATGTTGACCTTATTACCAAAATTCCCATTTTTGGGATAATTCAGCCTGGCAGCCCCTGATTCGCTGGGCTGCCCTTCACTGTGGCTCTTGATACTTTTGACAAGCGGCAGATTTGGCTTAGCTACTCCTGATTCATTAAGCTGCCCAATGTCATGATTCTTGTCATTTCCTCTTTTTGTATTATTTGGCTTAGCAGCTCCTGATTCGCTGGGCTACCTGATGTCATGATTCTTGCCATTTCCGTTTTTGGCATAATTCAGCTTGGCAGCCCCTGATTCACTGGGCTGCTCTTTGCCATTGCCAATCTCTCTGTTTTGATCCTCAGAATTTGGGTTGGTGGCCTCCAATTGGCCTGGTCGCCATTTACATCGACCTTTGCCACTTTTGCACCAAGGTTTTGTCAATTTTACGGCATCTGATTTAACAGAATGCCATTTTCAAGGGTTGTTGCCCTTGATCCTAAGCTTTTATTTATATTGTTTATGATACAACTAGTCGTGATCCCCTTAGTGGGGGTCAGGGCTATGTGGCGGTCAGGCAGCGCCTTGACCATCACATCACCCCCTCAAAGGAGTGCCCCTCTGCACCCCCAGTAATCCTCCACCTTTCAGAGACAGTTGGCGCAATTGGCAGCTGTTTACCAGGAGGATTCTTCTATCAGGTAGCTGACCAATTTCACCAAGTACCATTGCTTTTTGCGAGCAATCTTGGTGTCCAAAATCTCCTCCACCTCATACTCCGCCTCCACCTGGGTTGTCCAACTGGACTGGCTCCAGCTTTTCTGGTATAGTCCTTCATACTTCTTGAGCTGCAAAAGTGCAAAACCAGATGTGCGTGAAATCCTTCTGAGAATACTAATTTGTACGCCACCTCATTCACCTGTCAGAGGACCTTGTAAGGTCCTAGGTTGATGGGTCCAAACTTCCTGCATTGTCCCAGGGGTGTGTAGTGTTTGGCATTTATTGATACATAATCTCCCTCTTTGAGGGGCAGAGCCTCAGATCGATGCGCATCTGCCTTCCTCTTCTGGGCCTCCGCCGCTTTCTCCAGGTTTGCTCTCAGTGTCTCAAAATTCTCCCTCATTCTGGTCACTAAATCATCTGCCACAGAGTTCGTACCCCCAGCGTGTCCCTCCATCATCCATGGGTGATACCCATGGTTCATGAAAAAAGGGTGACATTCTGGTCGATGAGTGCACCAGGTTGTTGTACGCAAACTGTGCAATCCTCAGCCACTTGAATTAATGATCATGTCACGTGGTGAGGTAGCACCATAAGTACTGTTCCAGGGTCCTTTTGTCTCTCTCCATCTGGCCATCTGACTAGGGGTGGTAGGCGGAGGAACGCTATGGTTTAATTTTTAGATTTTCCAGGAGGTGATCCCAGAACCTGGAGATGAACTGCGGGCCCCTGTCCGAGATGATCTCATCTGGGAGTCCGTGTCAAGCAAAGACCTTGCTCACAAAGATTTCGGCCATGTCCTTCACCATGACCTTAGAGGTGCAAGGGAAGAACTCAGCATACTTCGTTAGTCAGTCCACCACCACCATGACCACATTGTAGCCCTCTGAATTTGGGAGCCTGGTGATAAAATACATGCTCAGGGAGATCCACGGCATTCAGGCGATCTGCAGTGGTTTTAAATTCCCTACGGGTGGTTTTGAGATGGCTTTAATTGGGCGCAGATAAGGCAGCGCGCGGTATACCCTCTTACTGTTCCCACTAGGCCCAGCCAGGGGTAGTTCTGGCGTATTAGCTTGATTGTTTTCCCCACCCCAGGGTGTTATGCCAGGGGGTGGTCATGACATAACTCAATTACTTCAGTTTGAAGCTTGAGCGTTGGGATCCATAGGTGGTCATGGTGCAGGATGAGGCCCCCCTCCTTCCTGAAATTCTTATAGCCTTCGCTGGGGTCCCCTCACTCTATCTCTCTCTGACTGTCTCTCCAAATTTGGTGCATCATTGGGCTGTCCAGATTCTCTCTTTTAGATTGGTGAGTTCCTCCTATATTGATGCAAACAACTGGGTAGGGAGCATCGTGGCCATATTGAACTCATCCAGCTCCTCCTTCATGAAGGTCATTTTCAGGTCCTGGCTGAGTAGGTCTGGGAGTAAGTTGCTCTCCCCAGGCTTATATTATATTTGAAAATCATATTGAGACAGCTCCAGGTGCCAGCGGGCTTGTCTTTGGTTCATCCTACAGTTGCTCTTGTGGAACTCCAAGGCCCTGTGGTCAGTCCGGATCCTGAACAGGTGGCATGCGTACAACAGATGATGCTGCCATTCATCTAGTGCCGCGACAATTGCCAGGAGTTCTTTGTCATAGACAGGGTAGTTTGTTTCCGCTGGTAGCATCTTCCTGCTGAAGTAGCATACCGGGTGCTCCAAACCATCCTCCCTTGTCTGCAAGAGGACCGCCCCAATGGCGAAATTAGATGCATCTGTCTCTACAATGAACGAGCGATTGGCGTCTGGGTGCACTAGGACTGGCGCTATGAGAAGGGCCTGCTTGATGGCCTGGAACGCCCTCTCTTCTTCCTCCCCCATTGGAAAGGGACTTGCCCGGTCAACTGGGTAAGCGGGGTGGCTGTTTCTGAGAGGACCTTGGTGAATCTCCTCAGGAAATTCACCAACCTAAGAAACTGCGCACACCTGTCTTATCCGTTGGTACTGCCCACTCCTTCACTGCCATCAGCTTGTCTGGGCAGATGGCTGTCCCCCTTTTCGAATACAACGTTTCCTAGGAAAGATACTGAGCACTTGTAGAACTCGCATTTGGAGGGCTTCAGTCGCAGGTTAGCCTTGTCCAGTGTACTGAGGACCTTCTTGACGTCCTCTGTGTGCATCTCGCGAGACTTGAAGAACACCAAGATGTAATCCATGTATGTGACACAGCATCTCATAATCAAGTCGCCCAGGGCATGGTCAAAGGTCCTTTGAAAAATGGTAGGGTATTCTTAAGTCTGAACGGCATAACCTTATAATCATGTACCTCTAGGTGGCACTTGAATGCCATGTACTGTTGGTGCTCGGGGTGCAACTAACACTTGGTTGAAAGTGTCGACCAGGTCCAACTTAGAGAACACCTGACTCCCAGCGATCATCTGTGAGATGCTCGCCATTAGCGGAATGGGATAGGGGTCCATTTCAGTTATGGCGTTTAGACGGTGGTAGTCCACACAGGGGAGGAGCTCTCCTTTGGCCTTAGGGCCAGGAGGATGGGAGACATCACAGGAGATTTTGAGGGAAAAATCATCCCTCGCTCCAGCATATCCTTACATACTGGTCTAGGGCTTCATTTGCTCTGGGGTTCAGGGGGTACACAGTGCTTCATTTTGGGAGCTCAGCATCCCCTTTGAACTTGAACGAGAATGCAAAGGGGCTCTGTGGATCGCAGGGGGCGGCGACGCTCTTCTGGAACAGATGTTCATGGTCTCTGAATTCCTCCAGTATATTTTCCCTCTCCGTCCCTAGTGCACAGAGTTCACACCAGGCCTGCTTCTGCCAGAGGTAAAGAATTCTAATGTTAAAGGCACTTGTTCCTTGGGGTGAAGCATCACCTGGCCCTCCTCCAGATCAAAGTGTGGGGAGTACTTATGCCACCATTTCATGCCCAGAACGATGGGGTGGGGTAGGTTCTGGATGGCGCAAAAGTCTTCCCAGAAGTGCTGGACTCCCTGTTGAAGCTTGATCCTGGGCTCAATCACAGCATTCCAAAACTTGGAGGTGCCCACAAGAGTCACGGTCCCCTTTTCTCAAATTTTTACTCCCAATTTCTTGGCTAGCTCTCAGTCCAAGTAGTTTTATTTGGCCCCAGTATCCACTAAATCCCACAGTTTTTCTACCTCGGCCCCTTTCTCTTTCTTCTTTCGCTTTAAAGTAAAAAGAATAAACAGGTAGGAGGAACCATTTTTTTATTGAGTGAAGAGATGCGTGAAGGGGTCGGGCGAAGGTTGTAGGTGGGGCCGTCTGAGCAACTAAGAGCAGTGGGTGCAGGAGCTGCAAGGTGTGGGGCATTTTCCCCAGGACCCCCTGCACCTGTTTCCCCATATGGCTTTAGATGGGCTCTGACTCCGCGCGTCGTCCACGGAATCTACTGTGGTTCCCAGGCACAGGGGCCCTGGCTTGGGCCAAGGCTAGTTGATTTCTACCTGGGAAGCAACAGTGACCTCTTCTTCCAAGGTTGCCCCCAGGCGGGTGGGTGGCCATAGCTGTGAGGATGTCTGGGCGAAGGTTCTTTCTAAACATCCATGCGAGTTGGGAAGGAGACACTTTTGTGGCTTTGGCTAGGGGCCAGAACTGCTGAGCGTACTCCTTAATGGCCATTTTCCCTTGGCTGAGGACCAAGAGCGCTGACCAGGCGGCATCCTGAGAGTTGTTTGGGGTGGCGGCTCTTTCCACAAGGTGGAGGAAGTCCTCCAGAGAGGCTGGAAGGTCCAGCTGTGTTTCCAAAAGGTCGGTGAGCCAGATAGACAGGTTCTTCGGCAGGTCTGCTATCACTTGGGCAATCTGGAGGGATGCGGCCGTTGTACCCCCAGAGGCTGCTGTAAGGCGGGCCTGTAATCTAACGTGAGAGAAGGTTCCATGCATTACACTCAACTCCTCTGGGATCAATGCTTGTTAAACTTGGACGTGGCGTCAACGTGTTGGACATAAGTGACTGAATTCCCTCAGGATGAAAGGAGGCGAGCAGCTTCCCTCAGCAGGAACAGGATGGAAAAGATGACCATCAGGAGAGTGGTAGTATGCTCATACCAAGCAGGTAGGGCTCTCTCATATGGTCTCCCCATCCCATCCCATAAAACGGAGGTGAGTTTGATATGAACTTCGTCTAATGTGATGAATGGGGTCTTTCCACATTGCCACAAAGCAGTTGGGCAAGTGGGCCCATGTGAGGTCCCACAAACATGAGAGGGCTGCAGTGGTTAAGTCCTTCATCCGTTGGCTTGATGAGCGGTTAAGGTATCCTTGGAACACGATGAGGATGATGCTCACGCTGAGGAGGACAGTCTGACCCCAGAGAGAGCATACAGAGAGGCGACTGCTCTGTCAAAATCTGAGGATTGGTCCATCTTCTTCGCTCAAAATCCCTGGTTTTCATTGTCAAAATCTTAATAAATGATTTCAAAATTTCAAAATTTTATTTTCGAATTTTGAGGTTTTTATTTGTATATATTAGAAGATGAAGTTGTTTTAAACACCTTCTCTTGGTTGTTTTTATATTATGGAATGGGGGATATGGGGAAATTGGACCCCGTGGAGTCCGCGGGTGGTGGGATATTTTTAGTACTAGATTTGTGGGCCTATTTTGAGAATTTCAGCCTCCAATATTCCCATCTAGGCCCATTCTAGACCATTCGTTGGGTACCCATGGTGTTACGGAAACTTTTCTGCATATATTTTTTGGGGGACAAACCAGAGCTTGTGTCAACCTTATAATCAAAATTCCCATTTTTTGAGATAATTCAGTCCTGGCAGCCCCTGATTTGCTGGGCTGCCCTTTGCCATGGCTCTCAATACTTTCAACAAGTGGTGTAATGAGCTTGGCAGCTCCTGATATAATGAGCTGCCTGATGCCATGATTCTCATCCTTTCCTCTTTTGGTATTATTCGGCTTGACAGCTCCTGATTTGCTGGGCTGCCTAATGCCATGATCCTTGCCAATTCTGTTTTTGCCATAATTCAGCTTGGCAGCCCCTGATTCACTGGGCTGCTCTTTGCCATTGCCAATCTCTTCATCTAGATCCTTGAATTCAGGTTGGCGGCCTCTGATTGGCCTGGTCACTATTCACATTGACCTTTGCCACCTTTGCTCCGAGGTTTCATCAATTTTATGGCATCTGATTCAACAGAATGCCATTTTTGAGGATCGTTGCCCTCAAGCCCCACACTTTTATCTATATTATTTATGGTACTACTACCCGGGATCCACACCTTAGGGGGGTTGGGGCTATGTGGCGGTCAGGCAACGCCTTTGTCCGTCACATATATGTGATTAAAACTTTAAAGTTTTTTATTCAAGGTGGGCTGACCTTGTGATGATACCACACCAATGAAGGGAAGTAAAGAAAATGGGACAGGAGGATAAAACTCAGAAAACCTCCATGTGCGGCGTATGATAGGCCAGAAACTTCATGG
This sequence comes from Massospora cicadina, assembly GCA_022478985.1. Lineage (NCBI taxonomy): Eukaryota > Fungi > Entomophthoromycota > Entomophthoromycetes > Entomophthorales > Entomophthoraceae > Massospora > Massospora cicadina. The sequence continues at coordinate 139,522 of JAKSZP010013266.1, forward strand.
ACCACCTTTGCTATTTGTTATCTCAGTTTGGGGCATAGGTGCACAAAACCAACACAGTATAACCATCCCTACCTAAAGTTCATCTACCAGGATTGAACTTTGGGAGGCAGTGGTAGAGGGTTCATATTCTACCACTGGGGTATTATCTACTGTGATATATACGTGATGCATTAAATTTTAAGTATAGCTTCCATCATAAAACAGATCTAAAAAATATACATATTTTTTAATTCAGCCACAAATTTGTACTCATGTAAGCAATGTCTAAGGTTTGTGAGCAGGTATTAAACTTACTAACGTTTCTCAATCTAATGGTTCAATATTATATGGTTGAGACTATTGATAGACCAACATTTCTCTTTGCCCCTTAAATCCTTGAGGGTCATTCAAGTCATGATTAATTTAAATTTTGATGTCTAAAACAAAAATGAGCTTCAAAAAGCTTTATATGAGACTTCAATATTATTTTTAGAAGCTCACAGTACTTACAAAACTGTTCATGCTGACTCACACCCTTATTATAACAATGAAAGCCAAAAATAAGTAACTTTTACAAGGTAAGCATCATAGCTATAATTTTTAAGTTGCCAGATCATCACAAAAGGAATCTGAAACTAGGGTATTTCTTAGTTTCATCTTAAAAAATATATATCAGCCTATAAATAGTAAATCATAAACTATTTCATAAGAAACAAACCTTTTCTTTGTTTTAAACCCTCTCTCATTGGAAATGGGAGCTTTAATTAGCCAGAAAATTGCCTCATTTTGTACTCCTATCTTAGGTCATAGTTTAGTAGCTTCAGCATTAACACTATAATTGCTTAAAAATAATTGGTAATTTTTACAAAAAGCCCTTTAAAATTTAGTGTCCAGTATTATTGCTACTTTAGTCTAAATCTAATATACTAATCAAATATATTTTCATATTAGGCGAAAACTAGTGAGTTGCATATATTTGGGCAACATGGAACAGTATTACAGCACATAGAACAAAAACTCTCCAAAAGCAATTTACGTGAGTTAATGCACTATTTGGCCAAGACACCACCTATTTCACCACTATCTAGGAGAGATATCTGCTTTCAGGATGATATGTAGCTTTTTAATTATTCCAAGTACTGATGGTAGCTATGGCTTTATGGTATTCCATAAGGTTGTCCTGGAAGCCTTTAAAGGTACCACTCCAACTCTTTGGAAACAGTCAACTGCTTCTGCTGTCACATCTGTAGCACTTTCAATAGAGGCTTTCTTAGACCAACTAGACCAAATTTGAGATGCCTATCTACTTATATTTTTCCCATTTGGTTTATAAGATATAAGCTTTTATACACTGTGTACCATTGAGACTGTCTTGAACAGAATACAGTTCATATAAACCAACACATTTACCAATACTTTGAGGTATTTTATGACACCATGATTTAACATAGCTTGTTGTAATTTATTTTGACCACATTATCTATCTCACTGACAAATTAGGTTATTCTTAGATTATTGTTCACAATCTAGTATTTGGTAATGATTGACAGCTAATTTATTAGTTGTATATTATCAGTGTATATTATATGATAATTATTATGATTATTGTTTCTTTGGAGATCATTCCTATCAATATTAAATAGGTTATTTGATGAGGGATTGGTACCTGATAGCCATATTACTATGATAAAGCGTTCTAACAGAACAATCAAGGCATTGGCAAAACTACCAAAGCAATCTTAATGCTTGTTTTGGTAGTATTAAGCGTAATCAGGTAACAGGCCCTTATGAATCATTGTCTGGCTCCTGACACTAACAAATGATTGCTGAACCGCAAAGATTACCCTATGGGAGATTAATCAAGGCAAAAAGAACCACCATTATCAGAAGTTATTCTCAAGAGTCATAACCTTTGGAGAATAATTATTTAATCTCCAATGATCAACTGAAAAGCTGTGCACCAATTGAACTATAAAGATCCCCAAAATTTTTATAATAAAGCAGAGCTTAGTTTGGTGAAACTTAACTGTTATACATTGGTTGTAAAATTTACACTTGAGATAAGAGTGCAAGGATCATACAGCCTTATGGTTTTAGTTTATTATCAGATCTCCGCCAGGCTTTGGGTGAAGAGAATAGGGAAGAGTTAATTACCAGTTTAAAAGATGCCTACAAGATGAAGTAGCACCTGTTTAGAATTGGACCTTATACTCAACATGGCTATAAGAGCACTCAACCAAAAATTAATTTTATTCATACTAAATTTTGCCTAATTTATTCAGTCAATTTAATCAACGCAATTATTTCAAGAATCTTTGCAGTTAAATAAGGGAGCTAAAGTGAGCTACAATCTTCAAAGAGTCAAGAATCAAGATTTTCGCATTTGGTGATCACTTTGTTGAATAGTTTAGTTGTCAAAAGCTGAATTCAATCAATAATGTTTAATAAGAATAACTTCAGGAAGCTCTGGATGGAGTTGGACAAAACCAACCAGAATGTGTTGAGCTTGGCATCACAAGACAATGTCACTTCCCTGGATGAGGATGTAACTTAAGCTGATGAGGAGATTGATTAGTTCAGTAAAGTTAATGTTGACTTCAGTGGAAAGGTTACCTCTTTAAAAAAAAGATGGCTTATTGATTAAAAGAATCTTATTTGCAAAGACTTACTGTGAATTGGACTGAGAACGTTTCTGCCGCATTCATGAGGATATGAAAAAAATGTGAAAGTTTATTGAGGAGCTAGAGAATCATAAGTTGATTGGGCTCAACTGGAGGCGAATGAAGCTGATGATAATAAGTATAAAACTCCAGTTGGGAATGAAGTCCCATCAAGAAACATGCCTAAATCAATCACTGCCATGTTGGAGATGACCCTCAAAGCAACGCCTAAGGGTAATTGAGTCAACAGGCAGGAGTCCCCTGCCAGTGGCTTGACCAAAAATTTTTGAAGTACACCAAGATTGCCCGCCTTTCACTGAGATTACGCCCTAGCATTTTTACATCTTTTTGAGATGATGAATGTGATGGTCAAGGCGCTGCATGACCGCCACATAGCCCTGACCCCCCCCTAAGGCGGGGATCGTGGCTAGTAGTATCATAAACAATATAAATAAAAGCATAGGGCTCAAGGGCAACAACCCTCAAAAATGGCATTCTGTCAAATCAAATGCTGTAAAATTGACAAAACCTAGGAGCAAAGGTGGCAAAGGTCAATGTGAATAGTGACCAGACCAATCAGAGGCCGCCAACCTGATTTCAAGGATCTAAATGAAGAGATTGGCAATGGCAAAGAGCAGCCCAGAGAATCAGGGGCTGCCAAGCTGAATTATGGCAAAAACAGAATTGGCAAGTATCATGGCGTTGGGCAGCCCAGCAAATCAGGAGCTGTCAAGCCAAATAATACCAAAAGAGGAAAAGATGAGAATCATGGCATCAGGCAGCTCATCGAATCAGGAGCTGCCAAGCTCAATACACCACTTGTTGAAAGTATCGAGAGCCATGGTGAAGGGCAGCCCAGCAAATCAGGGGCTGCCAGGACAAATTATCCCAAAATTGGGAATTTTGGTGATAAGGTTGACACAAGCTCTGATTTGTCCCCAACAAACAAAAATATATGCAGAAAAGTTTCTGTAATGCCACGGGTACCCAGTTGATGGTCTAGAATGGGCCTAGATGGGAATATCAGAGGCCGAGATTCTCAAAACTCAGGCCTGTGAATAGACTGCTGCACGCGGACTCCATAAAGTCCAATTTCCAAATATCCCCCGTTCCATAATATAAAAACAAAGCTAAGGTGTTTAAAACAACTTTGTCTTCTAATATTTACAAATAAAAACCTCAAAATTTGAAAACAAAATTTTGAAATTTCGAAATTATTTACTAAGATTTTGATGAAGAACCAGGGATTTTGAGCGAAGAAGATGGACCAATCCTAAGATTTTGACATAGTAGTCGCCTCTCTGTATGCTCTCTCTGGGGTACAGACTGTTCTCCTCAGCGTGAGCATCATCCTCACCATGTTCCAAAGATAATTTAACCGCTCATCAAGCCAATGGATGAAGTACTTAACCACTGCAGTCCTCTCATGTTTGTGGGCCCTCACACTGGGCCCTCTTGCCCAACTGCTTTGTGGCAATGTGAAGGGACCCCGTCCGTCACAATGAAGCTCAGTTTTGTGGACTTCCAAACGTGGTAGCTAACATGAATTTTCTTGAAGCCTATCGTCAGAATCTAGTATTGCCCCGCCTTTTTAGGGACAATTAGTCATATGCTGAAGCCAAGGAAGCGATCATGACTAAATAAGAAGTCCTTCTAGTATCCCAATTTCAAACATATATATATGTGTATATAATTATGAAAGGATAATCCTTGGCCACTTCTGCCAGTCGTTTTTACCATAAATTGCAGATCCTGGTGGAGGCAAAATACTTTCAGACTTCAATTTGCATATCTCTATGAAGCTTGCATTTCAGTCCTATCATGAACTGCATTGGATTATGGCATTAGCGCTGGTGAATCAAACCTTGACCTCTTATATGATGAACCATCTTAAGATGCTCGGAGCGACCTTTTAAGCTCCCAATAAAGCCTATAAAGTGATCTATATGAAGGCTCAGAATATTATTAAATTCTCTGAGGACCATAAGGAGCCTGAGATTCAAGTTGTACCACAGAATAAATCTGAGGGACAAAAACGAGCAAATGGAACAACAAGGCTAATTCCAGTGTGGGAAACTGGGGCATGTAATTGCCCAATGTCAGGACAAGAAGCTAAAGGTAAATGTTAATTAATTCAGACTAAGACAAAAGAAACTGTTACAACATCAGGAAAAGAACCAGCAGTCTATACAAGGAAATTCTTTTACTGCTGTTAGGTCTTTTCCACCTGGAATAGTGAATGATAATAATGACATCACTGATTTATTTGTATAAGATAGTGTACCTGATATGCTATACCAGAGGGTCAATTTGGATGTCAACGCGAGTTACAAGAGCAAAATTGAAAAGGATAGACCCCAAAATCATAAAGGAGGTTGCTCAATTGTATGCTTGACAGATAGCAAAGAAGATTAGCACTTTCAAAAGCCCTGAAGAGTTAATCAAAACGTACCTTGATGAAATGAACGTTTCCTTATACTGTCAGCGTGATCAAGTAATCCTTCCCTTATTTATCCCGCAATTAATTCAAACTCTTAATTTGGCAGGTGATGTCACTATTCACTTATTAAACACTTTATTACAATACTTTGAGTATACCCTTGAAGACATTCTAGTTTTAAAAAAGAGTAAGAGCGATAAATGACAGCGGAGCGCCCATTAATATTGTTTTGACCAAATTAATAAAACACATGAAGATTTCACTGATTTTATAGCACTGGAAAGAGTATGGAATCGCAAGACCAATATCATCATTTCATATGGAGCCTAAAGTGCATTGCCACTTCAGTTCAAATTGCTGATGATATCAGCTCCTGCCATAGCATTAGCTAATCGAAGTTTATTAGCATAATCATCAGGATGGATTCCTAAGAAAGTTTGGTGTGAAGTGTAATGTTAAAGAAAATACCCTGATAACTTTGGGCAAAATATGCCCTTGATATTAACAGAAAGGAGAGGTGCCTCTGACAAATAGATTATAGTTTTGTAAACCTGATTTATAATGACGCCATTATGCCCATTCAATAAAAATCAGTTGGAAAAAATTGAGAGAAATTATGAAATAAATCATGAAGAATCATGGAATAACTTTAAGGATGAAATGCGACTAACAATATCTCATTGGGAACGCAAATTATAGTTCACACCGGGTTAATGATCAAACTCCCTGAAAAGCTATATGTAGAAGTCATCAACCCATGGAATGAATTGAGGATCAAGCCATGGGTGGTGCCAGGAATTGTTATGCCAGGTCACGGAGAGTTAGAGTACTCCTCGCCAAACTGGGTAAAGCTGATGAAAGATAAAAAGAATCAAGTTGCTTCATTTTTACATTTATCCCAATGACAGAAGAAAAAGAGAATTTCATGATTTTGGAACGTTACTCAAAATGGAATTATTGGCAGATATTGCCAAAAAACGTCAATTTATTGGTTGATAAGTAGTAATTGGCTGATCTATATGAACTTTAGCAATAAGAGGTGCTCTTACTGTTAAGAAATATTTGGTGATATTCATCAAAATGACTATGACCTTGGATGTGCGAAAAACGTGATCCATAAGTTCTGTAGATATTATAGGACTGCTGAGTGTCAGTACTGGGGGTGTGAAGTATATAATAGTCATAATAGACCATCTAACTAGATGGGTTGAAATGAAAGCCTTGAGCAGAGTAAATGCCATGAGCGCGGCAAAATTCATTTAAGGACCAAGTAGTATACCAGCACAGATGCCCTCAAGTTTTACTAAGTGACAATGGGACCAAATTTTGTCCAATATGATTACAAGGTAAATGAACTAATGAGAATCCGAGGATCATCTACATTTCCTATCACCCAGAAACAAATAGGATGGTGGAGAGTTTAATGCAACTATAGCTGTGACACTAAGAACAAAAAGTTATGGGAAATTCTTCAGCTTGGGAACCTATGTGATTTTTTTACCTCCACATACAATATCTTTTATCATTTGGCAACAGGTAAAACGCCGTTCAAACTTCTATATGAGTGAAGGGCTACATTACTGCCAATCTTGCATTTTGCCATTGAACCAGCTTTGGAATGAGTGCCAAAAGATGCCTATCTTGACTGGCTAATACTATGATCAAGTTACAATCTCAGGCATTTAATACGAAAATGAAAAAGAGGATTAATGCAAAGAAAACAGACAACAAGAGTTAACCAGTGTTGAAAGAACATCATACGGGAGGTAGGAGAGACTATTGTGACACCCATAGGTCCAGAAGGAAAAAAACAATTTGGAAACTATGTTTGGTCTGTTAAAGATTATTACCAAGTTAGCAACTAATGCCTATATTAAAAGAATGTTGAGAATGATCATATAGTAATAGAATACATGATAAGTACTTGAAGTATTGGACTCTAGAAAAAAAATAAGAAAATAAGAAAAAATATAAAAATAATAAAGAAATAAAAAACATTGTAAAAAAATGGTATGAAAGAAAGAATCTATGGAAAATTATATAAGAAAATTCATCTTTGAAAAAATATTTGAATTAGAAAAATTGAAATTTTTATTTTTCTTATTGTTTCACAGGTGCAGTCATGAAGATCTAGCGTGGATCCCACATTCCATTGTTATGCGGGGAAATGGGAATAAACTATGATGAGAGTAGTGATGAAGTTTGGCAGGACTAACTTGGGTTGAAACTGGGTCCACTGTGAGTAGTCCCAGGGTGCTAGTACAGAAATCAGAAAAGCTAGCTGAGAAGATCCTATGAACAACTATAGTCATTGGAACCCATTATGGGGTTTGTACATGTTATTTAACGAGGAGTTATTGAAACCTGTCCTGGGGTTTAGTACAGGTGAATGGCGAGCGCCATTGGAAATCCGTTCTTGGGTTTGTACAGTTTGAGCGTTCATTATTTTTGCAAGGATGGCTGATATGGTACTGGTGCGGCATTATGTCATGAAAACTGTGCTCAAGAGAGATGGCAGTGGGTAGCAACCAGGGAAGATGTTTTGCAATGTCAAACATGGCATGAAAGTGTTGAGTGCAAACAGAGCCAAACTCTTCTGGAGTCATAGAAGTATGATGGCCAAACATGACCACAGCCCAAGGCAGCATCCACCCCAAAGTTTTTGTCTTCAACTGAATAATCTAGTCAGGTGGGGGATATGTTGGAATTTCAGTTGACCACATTATACATATCATGGACAAAATAAGTATTTTAAAAATTGTTAGTCACAATCTATTATTTGGTGATAATTGCCAATTACTTTATTAGTTGTATATAATCAATGGATATGATACAAAAAATGCTTTGATTTATGCTTCTTCAGGATCATCCCTAAAAATTATATAGGTAATTTAAAGAGGGATTGATACATGATAGATAGATTACTATGATGAATCGTTTTTAAAATGATTAGGGTGTTTGTTAAAGCTATCAAAGCGTTTTAACGTTTGTTTAAATGGTAGCAGGCATAATCAGGCAACACAGCCTCTTATGAAATCGGTGTACAGCTCTGACAGATAAATGATTGCCAAACTACAAAATTTAACTACTGGAGATTAATTAAGGCAAAAGAACCCGCAATTATCAGAAGTTAATCTCACCTGTCAAAACCTTTGGATAACAATTATATTATCTCCAGTGAGCAGCTGAAAAGCTGTGCGCCTATTGCACTATAAAAATCCCCAATTTTAATATAAAAACAGATCTTAAACTAATAGATACGTAATTTTTTATAGATCAGTTGTATAGTTTACTCTTGAGATAATAGTGCAAGGATTGGTGAGCTATTTAGGGTAAGATGGGGCCTCCGCATGGCGCAACCAGGGAAAGCCTGTGGGAACATAGGTGAGTAACTAACACTAGAACTCAAAGAGGAATGTAGGTCGGGTCCTTTAGTGGCCTAAAAGAAGTGCAAAATGGTAAGGATAACTGTGCTGACCTGTTCTTGCAGCTGTTTACCACTCCCTGAGGGGAGAATATGGGCAGGAAGTGGGGGTACAAGTTGGGAAAGGTGCCTGTCAAATGGCCTCCCCATGAGCTGGGGTTGTGTGGGTGTGGACCCCAGGACAAGGGAAGGGTAATAAAGGTTGGCTGCACTTTAGGGCACCTGCATACAAAAATATCACAGTTTTACAAGCTGGCCTGAAGCTTGGCTAGCTGCCAGTATGGCCAGTATGAGCTGGATAGTGGCAAAGGTGATCATGCAAGAAAGTTGCATTTGATCTGAAAGAACTCCAAGGCTTCCTGGACAAAAAAGGGCCTGAGAGCATAATTCTGCTAAAAAAACAGGTGACAAGGGGAGGTCTTTGGCTTCTCCCCCTCAGGGACCTTAAACCTAAGGGTCATTGGGTCTTGTCCCCTGAAAGGGGGATAAGAGCCATATCACCTTTCCTGGCTGGTGCAGAAGAGCTTCCCAGTACATAAACAGGTCGGGTATATGTCAGATTAGGGGTAGCATGTAGTACTTTTAATCTTGGTTGGGACCACATTTTTAAGTGGTGCTTAGATTTTCTCAGCCCTAGTTTGGTGGGGGCAGTACCCCAGGCCTTCATCCCACAACAATTTCCTGCACTAGGAGCCCCACGGGGTTTAAAACTCAAAGAGTGCAAGGATTAGAAAAAAATAAAGTTTTTGGTTTGTTGACAGAATTCCGCAAAGCTCTGGGTGAAGAGAATAGGGAAGAGTTTATTACCAGTTTAAAAATACCTACAAGATGAAGAAGAACCTGTTTAAAATTGGACTTTATACTCAACGTGGCTTTAAGAGCACTCAATTTAAATGATAGTCTTCTTAATATTATTGCCCTAAATTATTAGTCAACTAAATTAACTCAATTTAACAAGAATCTGTGCGTTAGTTAAGGGAACTTTAGGATCTTAGCTTTCTTGTGGACGCTGGCGCTACGATGCTGGATCCCATAAAGGTTTTTAATAAAATAAATCATAAGCTCTACTATAAAATGTGGTTTTATTATATTTTTATTAGGAGAGCGAAGGGTAAAAAAGAAAAGCAATCCCCTCAATATCCACCTGATCCATAATTAAACTGTTTTGAGGGTTGAGGGAATTTGTGGATAGTTATGGAATCACTTTGATGCATTCTGAATTAAGAAATATGATATACTCTCTTATCAGGTCATGGGAAATGTGAGTTACTTTTTGGTAAAACGATAATTGGGGTTTTAGGAAGAATGTACCCATGCATTAGTGTGTTGATGTATTTCAACCAATCACCACTCATTGAAATACTTTCACTTTAGGGGACCTACACCACGCCTATAAAAGAGGGTGGTCCCCAATAGGTGCTTGGAAAGACATGATTGTGTTTGGGGACATGCCTTCCGATGGTAGCCTCACAGTCTGTAACGTGGTTGGAGTAATCTGACTGCTAGATTTTATGTATTTGCCCGTGCAGGTTTCTGAAATGGTGTTACCCCAATTAACGCAGTTACACTGAGAATCAGCCAGGGCTTTTGGCCAATATCCTCAAAATTATTAATTTTTTTAAATCACTTTCCAGTTCATTGCAAACTCTTAAATGGCCAACCTATCCCCGTTTAGGAAAATTTTGACCCAAGACATTCTTCCTCTGCAGCTGAGAGGACAAATGTCTGACATCACATCCCTCAAGAACATTGAGGGAGAATAAGGTCGGAGGAAATTGTCATGTACTTGCTTTATGATGACTCCTATAGCTAAAGACTTTATAGAGTACCCATTGCCTCTATTGTATGCGATGGTGAAGGGACCCTCCCAGATCAATTCAGGCTTACCGTTTCTAGGGGTAATGTGGTTATGGTATTATAATACCATGTCAGATACTTGGAAGGTAGGTAGGGGGTTCAGAGCTCAATGGCAGCCTGCCATTCTTTAGTCACCGTTTTGACTAAATTAGTTATAGCCTCTAATTGGAGTTGGATGATGCGTTGAGCCAAAATTCTCATAACATTTTAGGGCTCCTCGACTCTATAGGAGAATACATCTTTAACTAAGAGAGCGGGTACTCCTGGTTCACGCCTATACAAGACAGGGAAAGGGGACATTTTTAAAACCAGGTGATAACTAATTAGGTAGGCCATAAGGGCACTGGTTAAGTATTGATTCCAGTTAAGTGGATTAGAAGATGTCATTTTATGTAGGACGGAAACCAAGGTACCAATTACTCTATCCACAGTTCCGTTGGTAGAGGGATTGTATGGAGCTAAGAAAAGCTATTGTGCTCCCATAGAGGTGGCCAGAAAATTTACTACTCTGGAGGTTAAGTTCTTCCCATTGTCGCATAGTACTTGGGGACAGCCATGTTGAGAGAAAATGTTTTGATGTAAAAAGGTGGCTGTAGCCTTAGCCGTTTGAGCAGGAAGAGCCACGGTTTCCACTCACATAGTGAAATGATCAATAGCTACTAGTATAAATTTGTTTCCACTAGTAGTCTGAGGAATGGGACCCACTACTTTTTAACTAATGGTGTGGAACTGTTGTTGAGGGGTAGCGTGTTGATACTGGTATTGAGTCTTGAAACTGGATTGCTTCTTACACTAAGGCAAGCTTCCCAGACATTAACATTTATTCCATCATTCCATCCCGGTGGTAAAATCCTTAACCCACTTATACTTTTTCTTCGCCCCTCCATGACCTAAGTCAGAGTGAGCTTCTAGGATAGCGGGTACATGTTTTGATGGCCAAGGACAAGGCAGCCACTTTGCCCCCACTTGTTTATACAACATCCCATCCTCCACTTTTGTGTTGTTGGAGTGCCAGTATAACATCTTCTGGACGGGCTCATCCTCATCCTCCCATTAATTTGGGGTCATTAATAGGTCATGTAACCTCTCCACCTCACTGTTATCCAAATGAAGGACTGGCAGCCTCGTCAACACATCAATAACTAAGTGACAGGTCCCAGCAAGGTGTTCAATCTTCATATCGTAATGCTAGAGCTTTAGAGCCCAATGAGCTATCCAGCCAGTAGGGTCCTTTATGCTTTGTAATCATTTTAAGGAAGCGTTGTACATAACCACAGTAAAGGTGGTCCCATTTAAAAAAAGGGCGGTAGTGCTTCACAGCTAACAGAACGGCCAGGCATTCCTTCTCAGTACACTATAATTGCGTTCCGCTTTTGACAGCATCTTACTGAAACAGGATACTGGATGATCTACACCATTTTCATATAATTGGGCTAAGATGGCCCCAACAGCATAGTATGAATCGTCGATAAACAGGATAAAAGGCTTGTTGTAATCTTGGTGTCTCAGGATAGAACGTTGTTGTAATAGTTGTTTCATTGTCTCAAAAGCATCTTTTTGTTCAGCACCCCAATAGAAAGGGGTGTTCTTAGTCAATAAATGAACGAGTGGTTCGCTGAGCTGGACAAACTTTGGGGATAAATTGATGGTAATAACCCATCATCCCTAGGAATACCTAAATATCACATAGATTTTTAGGGGAAGGCATTTTCAAAATTGCTTCAACCTTATCTTGCATGACTTGTATTCCTTCTCAAGAAATGAAGTGTCCAAGCTTATCCAATTTCTTTTGGAAGAAGGTACACTTCTAAGGTGTAAGTCTTGGGGAACGTCCCCTGGCTGTTGATCGGGCCATATTCCTGTTCCCAAGTAAAAAGGCACCAAAGAGGATGGCGATACCCCTCGTTTCTCAGGGCAATCTCGCTCATGTAGTAGATGAGTGATGGGTAACAGCCTTTCCGCTTTGGATCCCACCCTCAGTACCCATGCTAACCTTGGCAGAACTGTTACAGGGAATTAGCAAAATCTGCACTGAAATTGCTGAATTGAAATTGGCTGGATCTAATTCAAGTGGTAACCTGTCCAATGCCTGAAACTCAAATGGTTAAATAGGCATGAAGACTGAGGTATCAGCTGGAACGCCCAACAGCTCCAATTTGATCTATAAGCTGGTAGAGCTAACATCAGGCGCCATCGACAAGGGTTCAAAGCCTTCTGTTGGAAATTCGGGCGTTGCAGCTGATGTGATGCTTTTGACCAAATGAACAGTCCAGTGACCGAGCATGGGTGGGTTGGGCGTTCCAAACCCATTCCAAACCAAATGGTCCCGCCCCTATGTGGGGTGGCCTTGGGGGATTCCTGTTGCTCATCAGGCCAAACACCATCATGCCAACTGTCAGAAATGTAACTGAGCTCCAATTTGGACGTTTGAGGTTGAACTGATAGTGACTTGGCCCACTGCCGAAATTTGTGATGTAGGTTCTCAAGTAACAAAACCTCCCATTCCTGAACAATTTTCTGGTTAGGTTGAAATTGCGGGACCCAATCCTGTCTTATCACTACCCCATTCAACCACTATTTAATCAGTTGCATAGCACTGAGAAAATTGTTGGTCAATTTTTCTTTCCTAAATTCCTATTATAAAACCTTTCCCAAAAATTAGTTTTTATATGTTAAAAATTTAGCTGCCTTATCCACTGATGCTCTCGTACCCCTCAAGGTTAACGGCCATGTGCATCTGGTACTTTGTTTTGTACCTATATGAAATTCTGGCTCACCAGCAGATATTGTTGGAAATCCTTTCTGAATCCATATTTGTCATATTAGCAGCAGTGCCCCAGGCATTCTGGTTTGCTGTTTGTATGCTCTGGCATCCAGGCTTGCAGACCAGTCTTTTTCTTACTTGCTGTTCGCCTGACATAAGGTTTCAACTTAATATTTAGCTTGTGCAACTGTTGAAACACCTCTTTCAGGTGATCAAGATTTTCATTAACGGTTTTTGAGAACACTGTGATATCATCAAGATATACTATGACACAAGTTAACTTCAGGCTCCACAATATGTTATCCTTCGCACGCTGAGAAAGATGCAGGTGCATTTCACAACCCTTGAGGTGATCGGGTTTTGTTGGAAGAGATCCTCACTACCAATGAGAGCACAATTCTCCTGATCTTCAGGGGAAAGGTCCACTTTCCAATAGCTGCTAGCTAAGTCCATGGCGGAAAAATTTAGATTTAGAAAATTGGGCCAGGGCATCGTCAATGTGAGGGATAGGATAGCCATCCTTTTTTGTGAGATTATTAAACTTCTGGTAGTCTATAACTATCTGATGACCTCCGTTTTTCTTTATAATAAGCAATAGAGGAGAAGACCAAAGGCTTTTGAAGGAACTAACTACCCCACATCTAGCAACTGCTGGAGCTCCATCCTCATCTACTCTTCTTCTACCTTCAACTTATGGTAATGTTTTTTCCACTTAGGGCGAGCATCACCCACATTGATGGAGTGACACCAGCCTTTCATGTGACCATAGTCATTGTCTGATTTAGAAAATATGTCGCTATATTCGTCTAACAAAGTATGAACATTTTCCAATTTGACTAAGGTTGATTTATCCCAAATATGAACATTAGGTAGATACACACCAGTTTATCCATAGACAAACCCAGATACGCCATAGAGCCAATGGAGTGGATACGTTCAATATCATCCACTAGAAGTAAAAAGACTCTGCTAATCTCCTGGTGTTTTCATATGATAATGCCCTTTTCAGTGAGGTTTCCCAGAAGAAGGGTAATAGGCCTCTGGTAGACTGGTCTAGTATCCCAGGCAATACCCTAGGCTCCAAGGGGCTAACGCCTTTAAGACTTGTAATATGCAACAAACAGTGGTGTGGGATTTGGAGCGTAATTTTAGTGTCAATCACGCGTTGTTTATGAGGCTTAATTAATGATTCATCTACAGCATAGAAAGAAATGCCATCTCTCACATCCACTGAGTTGAGCAATTTCTTAGTGTTGCGCCCAGAGGTAGAATAAGGTAAAGTCGCAGGAGAAAAGAGGTATTTGACCAAGCAAGAGTATTTGTGCTTAATGATTCCTTTATTTTAAGACTAAAGGGACTTCATAGTTGAGCAACGATATAAAACCTTGCTTCATATTATTTATACCCTAATACTCATTAATAAACTGAGTGCTGATGAAGCATATCATATGCGTTATTATCCAAAGCCACAGCAGGTGCTGATAGGATAAGCTTCCCAATTCGTATGGGAAGGGAATAGTATGCCCCAATAGCACAAGTATTGTTGGGACCTGCAGTTTCAAACATTTGCATGTACTCTAACTCAGGTGCTAGCTTTATCTTCTTGATAAGCTTAGAGGAGATTACGTTAACTGAGGATCCAGTGTCCAAGATGGCCAGTATTTGGACTTTTTGTATAACCATTTGATTTTTGTAAGGGTTCCTCCAAAGTTAGGTGCCAAAGCTAAGACCTCCTTGAGCTGAAAGGTGAAGGTTAACTTGCGAGCAGTCTCTGGATATCTATCCAAGATGGTTTTCATGGGCTGGACCCGCTGAAGAGGTCGAATCAAACTTGCTTAGAATTGATCACCATCACTGGCATTGTCAATAACTTTTGGCCATCCTAAAATTTGGCTGAGGTATGTTCCCTCAGGTATGGTGGTACAATCTACTCCTCCAGCAATCAAACGATCAGTAACCTCTACTTCCGCAGGTGCTCCCAAAATATAGTATCCAACATTGTCTTAACCCCCTCAGATTCATTCCCAAGGGTATTCTACACCACTGGCAATGCCACAATTGAGGTAGGGGGTAAAGCCCCCTGAGGTCAGATAGCCTTAGGGCGCGTAACTACCAGCTTTTCTGGAGGGGGAAACACTGCGGCATTGGTGGGCTTGTGCAGAGCATGGTATCAACTACTTTACTAGTAATCACTTTACAAAAGTGTGTGGTATCATTTTTGAGTTGCACTGAGGAAGCAGGTTTTGCGGGGAGAGTAGGCACAGATGGGCTTACCCTCGACTGTTCAAAAGGCGGTATCTTCTCAATGGTGAGAGCTGGAGGATATACATCATCTTCATTGGTCGTGGCACATGAATGGAATTTGAACACACCGAACAAAGCCTCTTTTATGTTGCAGAAAGTTTTAAAGTAGCATTTCACTGAGATGATATGCCTGGCTAGAGAAGGGTGAGAATCTAAACTAGTTAACAGGGCAGTAATAGCATCATCAAGGGTAAGCATGTTTGAGGTTGACAACCTTTGTGCAGCGAAGTAAAATTGTTCAGCAAAGGAAATAGGCGATTCACCCTCATACATGCTAAGGCGCATAAAGGCCTGTTTTCCCTGTGTAGACTCTGCTTTTATTCGAATTCAGATGCAAGTGCCTCCTTCACCTCTGCCCAGGTGTAAAAAGGGTTCAAGTTAGAGACTATCATCTCTTGCGCTAGACAGCTTAAAATAAGGAAGCATGTGCCAAACTTTTTACTTGACTGTTGCGCCATTCATTGCATCTTTGTAATTGTACCAGAAGGTAGCAATGCTCCCTTCACCAGGGGTAAAATTTACTTAAGGGGAATTTTTAAGGGCGCTGTCCAAGCTCCTTAAGTCAGGATAAAACGTTTACTAGTTGCTTTCAAGTTCAGCTATTTTTGCTTTTCAGGGGACCCCTGTAATGAGCACCATTTTGTAGGAAACTAGCTTTCTTATGCTCGCAGGTACTACGCCACTGGATCCCACAAAGGATTCAAATGAAAATTTATAATAAAGCGCTACTATAAAATGTGTATTTTTTATATTTTTATTAGGAGAGCGAGGGGTAAAAAGAAAAGTGCTCCCCTTGATATCTGCACAATCCATATTTAAACTGTTTTGAGGGTTGGGGGGAATCTGAGGATAGTTTTGGAATCACTTTGATGCATTCTGAATTAGGAAACATGATATACTCTCCTATCATATCGTGGGAAATGTGAGTTACTTACTTGTAAAATGAAAATTGGGGTTTTGGGGCAGAATGAACCCATGCAGTAATGTCTTGATGTTTTTCAATTAATTACCACACATTAAAATACTTTCACCTTGGGGGACCTCCACCACGCCTATAAAAGGGAGTGGTCCTTGATAGGTGCTTGGAAAGACCTGATTGTGTTTGGGGACATGCCTTTCAATGGTAGCCCCACAGTCTGTAGCGTGGTTGGAGTAATCTGACTGCTAGATTTTATTTTGGCTGCCTGTGCAGGTTTTGAAATGGTGTTAGCCCAAATAACATGGTTCCACAGAATTGGCCATGGGTCTTTTGTCCAATATCCTCAAAATTGTTGTTTTTTTCAAATCACTTTCCAGTTCATCGCAAACTCTTAAATGGCTGACATTTTCCTGTTTAGGCAAATTATGACCCAAGATATTCTTCCTCTGCAGATGAGAGGGCAAATTTCCAACAGGAACCAAAGCGAGCTACAATCTTCAATGAGTCAAGATCCCAGAAATTTATCAACTCTGCTCTTGGGTATCCTTTATTTCTTTTGTATTATTTACATAAATATGCATAATTGGGTGTCTCAATCTAACTGTAAGATTTTTTAATCAATAGAAGAGACTTTTTTATAAAGTCTTCACAAATTGAGATTACCATAGGTAGAACTTTTATGGTATTATTATTAAAAGAATATCAGGTAAATTGTCAATAAACTAATGTGATATTACAAATACAAAAAATCATAAATGGAGGATAACGTAGAAAAAGTGGTTTATTATATGGTTGCTTCAATTCTGAGTTAGAGTTTAGAGCACAAATGAAGCAAATTTGGAACAGATGGACATTTTATGTTTATGAAAGCTATAGTGTACTGGTTGTAAGGTTTTTAAAAATGACAATAAGGAAAGTGGTGCTTTCTACCATTTTCTCTATAAGACTGCTCCTAATCCAACATTGCCTTTCTAGTTGTATGTTAAAAGGATTAGGTTAATGTGTAGGGAAATTTCTCAACTACACTGGTAGAAAGAGAAGTTTCATTAGGCATGTTCTCCCCACCACTGCCCATTTTCCTAAATTTGCTTTTCATTTCTAAATCCTTAATCAAAAATTTCTGATTACCTTTTATTTTAATGTTTTATAGTTAATAGTTTTTTGCTGTAAATTTGTAATTTTACGAACCTTAAATTTTGAATCTTAATTTTATATCTTATTGTTTCCTTTTTTGTGAACACACTTCCTTTGCTAGTAAAATCCTGGGTCATCATAGGTGGTGAGCATCTCAATTCGTAAACATCTTAAATAACTATTTTAAAGCTAGACAGGGAGTAGCCAATCATGATTTTTGCCATTATATCTGCTAACCACATACATTGAAACCATTTAAATATTACTATCTTTTCTCCTAAGCATGAACTTCAAAATACCTGAATTACAAAAAACCGATGCAGCGCCCAAGAACAGTGTTATAACCCCTAAAGACTGGTCCCTATAACTAAACAAGTGCATTCACAAGGGAGGGCACTTGCCTACTTCATCTATTTTCTCCAAGTTTATAAATGAATATTTCCGTTACAAAATTTATTTTTGTCTTTTTGTTAAAAGCATTATGGTGCATTGTGACATGTATTTTGGCTAACATGCACCCATTGAAATAGCTTACCACTATTAACTAGAAGGCTTTGGGCCTTCTTCCTACTAATTTATTGGTAATATTGTGGTTCCACATTGGATGAAATTTGACGATTATAGAAAATTGAGGCACCTTAGGTCCTAAAACCAATGACAAGATACATCTTGTTTAAAAAAGTTTTCAGTCAACTTGTTTTAGTAAATATAGACTAAAATAGAGAATATTCCTATGTGATCCTTGATTAATATTTTTATAAAAATAAGATAATTTATTTTACTTAATGGTAAAATTTACATTAGTATAGCGAACTTTTATATCATGCTAACTTTTAACCAAGTGATATACTCTTAATTTAGCTCATATAGAAATTAGCAGAATATTTTCCCAAAAGTATTTAAAATAAATTTTATTGTTATATTTAGATATGGACTTCCAGATTGTAGAATTTAAAAATAAAATTCTTTACTTTACTTTCTTGTTGCAAACACTTTTGCAACCTATTCAAATCAAGACTAAATCTGGTTTGATAATCTCATAGAGGAGATTAGTCTGCGCCCATGTCTGGGAGCAGTTGGGCAAGCAAGGCAAGAGGAGCAGGCGGAAGGCCCGCGGCCTCTAACGTTTGAAAACGCCCCGGAGAATCCGGCAGAATAGAAAAAAAATCTAAAAAAACTGGTGGTCACAATTTCCCCGGAGATACTCGCGTGGCAAGCACGATGCAACCAGTACATCAACACGCCACATTCCCAGCCACTTTCATCAGTGAAATTCGGAGTCCATGTGTATCTGGACATCCAAAAAATGGCCCTATAGGAAAAATTTTGTGAAGATGTACACAAAATTTTCCTGACCGCAGTGTACATTGCACCTCACTCCATGTTGCACGGTTGGCTGGACCTAGGTTTCAAAAGCAAAATAGCAGCAGATGAGGCTGCAGCAGTGCACATAGTGGTCAACCTCCCTAAAGGGCAACAGGTCGTCGAAACTAAATGCACCAGATTGACAAAATCAAACCAAATTTTTCTCACATTTGACTTTTTGCCTACTATGGTAAAACGTGACATTTTGGAACAACACCTGAAAGATGGTCTCACCATATACATGAAATACAATCTTTTGAAATGCAACGTTTCATGCTGATGCCACACCTGTGCACTGGCAAAGCCATCGCAGTTCTGACCCCAACCAAGGAGATTGTGAAGGACCTAACCCAGATACCACACTCCACCTTTATTGACATCGCAGGGCACACCACCCACCCATTTCAGGTAACCGTGGACAGCGCGCCCCCCATTTGCACCCACTGTGACGCATTCAGCCATAAGGCACATGCATGCCCCATCAAAGAGGGCGTCACATTCCAAGAGCACCCCTAGGCAGCCATGGCCAGTGGAGAGGCGCACTACGAACCAACTGCAAGCACCAAGGAGGCTTTCCCATGGGGAGCACAAGGCTGCTACCTATTGGTAAAGCCCATCTCCCCACAGGAGTGGAAGAAGGCCAAGCAGGCCCATAGGGCCACGGCCAAGGAAGTGGCCAAGGCTACTACCACCATCCCACACTCACAACGCCAGGAGGACATGGAGACCTTCGCGGTGGAAGTGACTCAGGAATCCATCACCCAATAAGATTGGGAGGCCCATGCTGAGTGGGCCACTCAATCTGAGGATCCGATGGGAGATTTGATCTCACCCAATCGCTGCACCCAAGCTCCAGTCGAAACTGACTTGGGACCTATACCAACCAAAAATTTTTTTGCCCCACTTGACGGTGCACCAAACTTATCCGCACTGCAAAAAATTCATTTGATGTCAGGAAAACAAAAAGCGAAGGCCAAAGCCAATGTGACTCTTTCTGCAAAAATTAACAAAAACCCCAATAGTGTTGCTGCTAACACCCGCGCCGGTGTGAAAGCCTGTGGGGACCTGGAAGAGGCTGGTGGGCCCAGGGGCCCACCCCCTCACACCTAAGGTGCGATGGGGGAAAACTTCACTCTAGGGACGCTGAATATTGCTGGACTCAAGGCCTCCCCGTCCTGGGCTAGGAAAATGAGTTTTTTACAAAACAATTTACCTGTGGATATCCTGGCCATCCAGGAGTCCCATTGTCCATGAGGTTCCGAGGAAGCTTGGAAAACAATGCTCCTACCATCCCTATCCTTTTGTTCAAAGCACTGTGGGGTGCTAATTCAGAAAAATAATTTTTTCAAATTCACATCATCAGAAACATTCCTAAATGGCTGAGTGCTCATTGTCACCTTCTCGTGGGCTGATGTTGTGCACACAATTGTCAATATCTACACCCCAAACGGTGCACACGAGCGTCAGGAATTTTTCTCATCGGTCAAATCCCTCCCACTACCCCCCAATTCTTTCCTAGTTAGCGACATGAACTGTTGGCTAACCTCACCAATGGACTGGTGGCCACCCTCACCTCATGCCCCACAGGGTCATATAGAACTACGCGTTCTAAAAGCCACCCTTGGGTTAATGGATGCGCTGCCATGACATGCCCCACTGCTCAAAAACATGACGCATCCCCACATCCACAATGGCCAATTAAGGTCCATGACCCACATCGACCTTATTTTAATGCTGGCGAAATTCCAACCCCACATCTCCCACTTCAAAACAACGAAAATGGAATTCTCTGACCACTGACTGGTCTCGCTAACATACCACTTACCTGTCACAGTTGCAAAGGCCCCACATTGGTGCAAAATCCGCCCCCAAGCTCATGTCACCAGGATTTTCCACGTGGGTGGAAGAGGCAACTTTGGCGAAATCATTTTGTTGCACTGTTTTGCGCGGACCCCATTTCCACATGGGCAACTTTCAAAGAGGACACCATTCCACTATCACCATCTCTCATCCAGATGCTCACAAGCCACATTGGCAGTTATCTCGCACGCGCTGGTGGAATTGGACCACTTGGAGTCCAACATACCAGCCATAGGATACAGCCCTGCATGGGGCCAGAAGTGGGCGGAGGCAGCCGCCCACCTCAACGCACTTGAAAGGCAACAAAAACATCAGATTTGTGTACAATACAGGGCCACATGCATCACTAAAGGTGATAAGTGCACCGCATACTTCTTTAAAAAAAATTTTGCACCACGCCAGAGCATGGCCTGCACACAGGTGTGAAGATCGGATAATTCCATTGTGGACACACCGGCTGAAGTGGCAATCAGAATGCAAAGGTATTACTCCATGTTATACCGAGCTGAACCAATTCAGCTGGCCGAAATGGCAGAATTTCTCGACCAAGCTCATATCCACACTGTTTTCTGATACCCAGAAATAATGAATTTAATTACTCTGAACAAATTATGGACAGCCATTCACGGTGCGCCAAACTGAAAATGCCCAGGCCCAGATGGCATTCCATATGAGTTCTACAAAAAATATTTTAAATATATATCCCCATTGCTGCTAGCCTCACTCAACCAAAGCCTGTTGGAAACGCGCCTCCTACCAGGAGGACATGAGGCCTTTACTGTCACACTCTTCAAGAAAAGGGATAAGCTTGACTTAGCCAACTGGCGCCCCATTTCTCTAACAAACACAGACACCAAAATTTTAACAAAAATCATGGCTAATCGTTTAGGGACTGTAGCATCTGCCACCATCTCTCCAGAACAATTCGGTTTCATCCCCAGAAGGTTGATTTGGGATAACGTGCACTCTGTGGCTAATGTGTGTCAGTCCACAGCCTCCGGGGCACTTGTATTCTTGGACCAACAAAAGGCCTATGATAGAGTAAACTGGGAATACCTTAGGCCTGCCTCCATCAATTCCGCCTACCCCCCGCTTCATAAACTGGGTGATGCTGCTCACGGAATCTGCAACAATGGCAGTGCGTGGCCCAGGCTTCCTAACGGAAGTAGTCCGCCCTCAAAGGGGCCTGCGACAAGGGGACCCCCTCAGCCCACTCTTATACAACTTCAGCCTTGACCCACTACTGCGAAATGTAAATGCCCACCTAACTGGGGTCCATGTGCCAGGCCAAACCCCAGTCAAGATGATGGCATTTGCAGATGATTGCGTGGTGGGGGTGTCTAATAACAAAGATGAACGCGCGCTTGAAGCCCTCATCCAGGAATATTCCCAGGTAAGCAACGTGACACTGAACGCCTCCAAAACCGAAATCATCCTCCTTGGTCAGTTTCAGAACTGCTGGGCTCCAGCAAGTAGTTCCTAACCCGGCCCATCTGCTCGCCCACGTCCACGCCTTACTAACTCAACACACACCGCTCCACTGGTGGTCCCCTTCATGCCACGTCCTACCATAGGACCAGTGCGCCATCTAGGCGTGTGGATGGAGGCAGGCAGATATGCGTCAGCAGTAATGGAGTGCCGTATACTGGACAACGTGACGAAGCGAAACGCCTCTCTCAGAGCCCACCCTACTACCCTCACTGGCAGAGTTGTTCTTTCCAACTCTATGCTCTTATCCAAAGTCTGGTTCGGAGCCCACGCCATCCCCTTCTCCCCAAGCTTCTTCAAATCCCTGTATGCTCTGCTGCAAGGATGGCTTTGGTCAGGCCGCCCTCCACCAGTATGGCTAGAGGTCATGTTTGGCCCTCATCATCAAGGTGGCATGGGCCTGCTTGACTTCAAAGCCCATGCTGCCAAGATCCTGGGCACCTGGATCGCGGCCGTCACCGCTCCTA
Organism: Massospora cicadina; assembly: GCA_022478985.1. NCBI lineage: Eukaryota > Fungi > Entomophthoromycota > Entomophthoromycetes > Entomophthorales > Entomophthoraceae > Massospora > Massospora cicadina. The sequence continues at coordinate 162,183 of JAKSZP010013266.1, forward strand.
CACTCCCATCCCAACACTGGTCCCATGCGGCCCGCTCCAACTTCTCCTAAGCCTTGGGCCTCAACAACGTATCAAACCCCCACTCCCTGATGAAATACCTCGCATCACACACATCGGCCACAGGTCCTCACGGGACTAAAACCCACTACAAACGAATCCTACTCTCCATGCGAAGCGCTGAGTGGAGAATTCATATAAGTGGACATACAACCCAAAGAGGCCGCACCTCTCCTCCGTTCACACAAGAGGTACAGGGGCTACCCATCCATGATGGCGTGATCCCCATTCGACCCCAAGTCCTATCCAGGGTGGACTACCTGGACATGATGGACATCCCTTATTCCACTGAGACCAAAGACTATCTGGAAATATGCACACCATCCTCTGTTGCAGCCTCAAGTCCGCTCCCATGCGTGGCGCTGCATGAGGTGGGTGTATCATACAGCTGAGCGCTCTAACGCTTTACACTCATCCTATGTCGTGTGTGGCCAGTATGGAACGCTGTTCCACCGCCTGGAGAAGTGCCCCACCTCTAAAGTGATATGGCGCGAAGTCCAACGTCTGCTAGGCCAGGATCAAACGCATCCCTTCAGTCTATCAAGAGATATGTTTGCTTCATCAATGGCCTCCCCCTTCCACCCTCCCTCCGTGCTCTGGTGGTTGCAATCGCCATGTGGACTATCCACACGATTGTCTTGGATGCCATCGCTGGCTTCATCCCCACCCTCCCAGAAGCTGTCCACAATTTCGGTCTCATTTGGTGGACCACTTTCAAGCGTGGATGTTTGGATATCTCCCACCGCGTCGCCGACAGCTGGTCTCCTCCTGGTTCCCAGTCTTGTTCATCAAATCAGACCCCTTCCTTCACACGTGCTCAATAGTGGCTACGGCCCCTTCACACGTTCCCTCCACCTCCCCATAAGTGGCGTTCCCGCTGGCAACAAGAGATAGCATCGCTTCTTTGGGGTGCCCCCCTGGTACTAAGTTTATCTTTCCTGAGTCATGTTCAGAAGTGTCCATCCCATGGTCAGCCTTCCCCGCAATAAATTAAGAGAATAAAATTCTTTAAATATCTGTATAGTTGTTAATATCTAAAATTTTCATAATTTCTCCCTAAACTATAAAAAATGAGAACCTTCACTAATAAGGTTTTCATGGTGTAAATAATATGACAAATTGGAATTCTAAAGGACTATAGCCTTTTATATTTATGATCTTGATTAAATCTAACTAACTACTTTTCTTTTTGGTGTCACTAAATTCTTGCATATAGTTTCTAGAGTTCACTATACCAGACATTCTATGTTATGATTAAATTTACCTTTACCACTATCCATATTACTAAAATCTTACCAAAAGTCATACGCTCTATCTTGGCTTTTACTTAATTATATTGGAGCATCTATGACGTACTGTCATGGAAATGGCAGAAGAAGTTTAGACCAGCCTGCCATTCAGGATGCGTGAGCACCCAAAAAGTAAGCCAGAATGCCAGAGGCATTGCCGACCATATGACTTGATATGGAGCCAGGAAATGTGATACCACGAGTGGTGGTGAAACAACCGGGTAGAGGATTATCCCAACAACAAACCACAATGAACCCATTCCCACTCAGTGGTTCTAGCTGCTAGAGATGGGATTACTGGGGTAGTTTTGACGAGATTCTTGGCTTGAGAGGCCATCTCATTGGGGGCAATAAGGAGATGGATTCTTTCTTTCCATTGATGGACATAGGGCCATAAGATCCTCATGTATTGTTGCCAGAAGTTAATTAGAGTGGGGTTGTAAAGCCAAAAGTGTCAGATTTGCTGGGCCCAATTGGCGATGGAGGGAGCCATAGTGACCAAAAGAATTGGGAAAGCCCACCCAGAGTGCGGGGTTATGAGCCATCAGGGAAATGCCTCTGGGATGCAATCAGAATGGAAAATAAAAATTTGGTTTTTTTTGGTAAGATTTTTTTTGGAAAGGAAAGTAAGAAAATTGACCAACAATTTTCTCAGTGCCATGCAACTGATTAAATAGTGGATGATTGGGTAGTGACAGGATGGGGTCAGGTCCCACAAACTTGACCTAACTGGCAAATTGTTTGGGAATGGGCAGGTTTATTCTTTGGGAACTGACATCACAAAATTTGGCGGTGGGCCAAGTCTCTGTCAGTTTGACCTCAAACATCTGAACCAGGGCTTGACTACATTTCTGATGGTTAGAACGATGGCATTTGGCCCAACAGGTGACAGGAATTCCCCAAGGCCGTCCCATATAGGGGCGGGTCCATTTGGTTGGGAATGGGTTTAGGATGGCCAACCCACCCGCGTTTGATCATTTAACCATCCGTTTGGTCAACAGCAGCACATTGGGCGCAATGCCCAAATTACTATCAGAGGGCTTCAAACCCTCGTCGATGGCACTCAATATTTGTTCTACTGGTTTAGTGATTGAATTGGAACTGTTGGGTGATCCAGCTGATATCTCATTCTTCATGCTTTTACAGCCATCTGAATTTCAGGCATCAGCCAGATTGCTGCCCAAATTAGATCTGACCAATTTTATTTTGGTAATCTTGGCACAGATTTCACTAATTCCCCGCAACAGTTCTGCTGAGTTGAGTGTGGGTATTGGGGGTGGGATCCAAAGTGGACGAGCTTTCACTCATCGCTCATCTACTTTGTGAGCGAGATCGCCCTGAGTGATGAGAGGTACCGCCATTCTCTTTGGTGTCTTTTTATTTAGGAGTGTGAAGATGACTTAATCAAGAGCCAAATGACATTATCCAATACTTACATTACCCTTTCTTTTTTCCAAAGGAATGGCACCACCACCAGGAAACTGCGCTAGAGCCACATTCTTGTGTGCTTTAGGTAACTTGATAGCCATAATTTTTGTGATCTTCTGAGGAGGGCTGGGAGCCTCAGGGTGGGATGCGTGGAAGGCTTCGACCAGGGCCATGCAATTCACACAATCGCGCGCCTTGACCCAACTATTTTTGTAGGCTGGGTATCCTTTCCAGGCCATGAGATATTGGACTGAATGTCACAACTTGCGAGATGCCAGGATAGCCTCTACTACAGCTTCTTCCTCATTATTGATGATGATTGGTTCTGGGTCCATGGGAATTACACCCTTGAAGAGTGACAACTGGGAAACTTGGAGAACCGGGTGCTGCTTCCAATGCGCGGGAAGCTTCAAGTGGAATGCTCCGTTACCCAATACTTCCTCCACTAAGTGAGGTCCCAAATGCTTACTGGCAAACTTGCGGGAAGGGGTTTGAATTCTTAAATGATGGGTATTGAGCATGACATAGGAACCCACCATAAAGTCATGACCTGGAAGGCGCTTACAACCTATGAATCACTTATAGTCATCGATGGCTTTGGTGAGGTGTTCCTGCACTAAAGCTTGAGTTGATCAAATATAGGTATCATGATCCGCGGCAGCTTGAACCTCAGGTTGCAAGCATGCCCCAACTGAAAATGATAGGTTATAACCCGACGTTGCTTCATATGGTGAAAACCACGTAGATGCGTGGATCCTGTTATTGTATGCAAATTGAGTAAGAGGCAAGTCACCGGCCCAAGTATCTTGCGCTGCTGAAGCATAGCAACGCAGGTATTGTTCAGGAACTTGGTTAACCCGCTCAGTATGACTGTCAGACTGGGGATGATACACCGTGGATTGACAGGGGGTTATCTTCAGGATTGATAGGAGTTCACTCCAAAAGCGTGTGGTAAACTGAGTATCCCAGTCACTAATAATTTCCTGGGGAAGACCAAACATTGAAAACACATGTCATACAAAAAGAAGGGCAGTTTCTTATGACATAATCGCGGAAGTGCAAGGGATAAAAAGGGAGAATTTTTTAAAGGAATCCACCATTACCATCACCACTATGAACCCATTAGAACAGGGGAGATTGATGATAAAATCTATGGACACTGAAGTCCATGGACCTTCCGCCTGCTGTAAAGGGTGCAGGAGGCCATTCTTACTGGAGTGATCCGACTTGGCCCTAGCACAAATAACACAATAGGCGATCCAAGCTGAGATCTCTTTAGTCAGTCCTGCCCAATTGAAGGTTCGCTTGATCAAATCAATGCATTTCTTGTTACCAGGATGTCTGACCGTGGGGGTATCATGGTGTGCACGGAATACTTTTGGGCAGAAGGAGGGGGAACCTAAACATGAGAATGGAAGTAAATGAGCCCCTCTTCTAAGGAGTATAGGGAGTGTTTGGGACTCAAGTGAGCCAACTGCTCAATCAACTCCACGCCCTCAGGGTAGGCTGTCTGACCGGCTAACACCTGGGCCAATAACAGATTGTCAGGAGACAACGCGGTGGAGGAAACAATGGAGGGAATGATCGACAGAATCTGAGTGGCAGGGATCACAGTAACGAGATCCACTTCCTCAGGTTCCAAGGGACAGTGAGCAGGACTACGGCTTAGGAAATTGGGTAGGACATTGAGCTCACCTTTGACAAATTCATATTTGAAGTTAAAACTGCACAGGTCCTGATAGGTATGAGCCTGCCTGTGTGCCAATCTTTGTGGTTTGCGGAAATATAAAAGATCTTGGTGGTCCATACACACAGTTAACTCATGATGAGCACCTTGCAACAGGTACCGCCAATAAGTTAATGCCCATGCAACAGCAGCCAGTTCCTTGTCATAAATGGCCCAAGACTTCTCCATAGCAGTCAATTTTTGGGAAAAATAAGCAACTGGTTGTTCAAGACCATCGTGGTCCTGAAGCAGCACCGCGCCCACTGCTACCAATGAAGCACCACATGTGACGATATTCAGTTTGGTGGTATCAGCATGTTTTTAAGATGGGAAGAGACACAAACACCTCCTTGATTGATTTGAACGCCTGCTGGCATTTGGGGGTCCAACAAAATGGTACATTTTTTCCTGTGAGGGGATGGAGTGGGGCGGCCAACTGGGAAAGTGCGGAGGAAAATTTTTTAAAAAAATAATAGTTCCCAAGAAACTCCAAATTTGCTTCTTTGTAGTTGGAGTTGGCCATTCTCAGATTGCATCTAAATTGTTGGGAGGGATAGTGACACCTTCTTTGAGAACCAGGTTTCTGAGAAATGTGACCTCTTCCTTATAAAACTCGCACTTGGAAGCTTTGAGGAACAGCCCTGCTTTATGCAAAGCGACCACCACCACTTCCAAATCAATAGCGTGTTGTTCAGGAGTTGGGGAATGAACTAGGATATCATCGATGTATGCAATAGCACAAGAGAATCGGAGATCCCCTAACGCGTTGTCAATTATTTGTTGAAACGTAGTGGGAGCATCTTTCAACCCCAAAGGGCATTACGCGAAATTGAAAAATGCCTTGCCTCGTTCAGATTGTGGTCCAACCATTACTGTCCTTCCATCACCAAAATTTGGTTGAAAGTGTTCACCAGATCCAGTTTTAAAAACACACGGGATTTGGCAATTGCCTGACTGATTGTCTGCTCTAAAGGCAATGGGTAGGGATCTGTAACTGTTATTTTGTTAAAGTGGCCGTAATCCACACAAGGACGGAGCGATCCATCTAATTTTCTTGCAAATACAATAGGGGAGGTGACGGGTGAGGTCTCTTTGAAAAACCAACCTTTTTTTAACATGTTGTCCAACCAGGTATTAAGTGCAGCCTCTTCCTCCGCTGTACGAGAATACAACGGGCAGTTGATATTCACCAACTCCACGGTTGTCTGAAATCCACAATCATACCTAGTATGCTTAGGCAGGTGATCCACCTTTTCCAAGTCAAAGATTCTCCGATATTGCATTAAGCTTTTGGGGAAATCAGCTGGTATGCCCGCAGAAGTAACCATGGTAGTGATAGAGCTGGTTCCCTGTATCTTCTTGAGGGTGTTAGTCAAAGGGAACTCTCTCTTTGAATCATCATTGGTAAATGACAATGGATTAGACACTAAATGAATCTTCACATGGTGGTGACGCCACCATCCACACCCAAGATCACTTGGAAAACCAAGGTTGGCATGGCTGAAAAACGATCACAGAAGTTATATTGGTGGATTGAGAAGTGTATCGGCTGGCAAATGATATATGATGACTGGTAAGCAGATGAGGCCACCATTACTGAGGAGCCCACATCCATTTCCAGTTTTAATTGCTGTGCCAACTCAACACTCATGAAGTTCCCCTCTGCTCCAGTATCCACCAGAGCTTTAGAGACATGATGCGGACCAATACTGATTTTCATAGGGATAAGGAAATGAGCAGAATTCTGTTTATTGGGAGATTTGAACGGCTCATGGATGACTGAAGAAATAACGGGTATGGTGGGACCGGGATCAGGGTTCTTAGCTGGGGCGAAAATTGGAAGTACGAGTGTGGGGGAAATTATTTCCTCTGTCTGGGCTTGGACAGAATAATTAATAGTTAACTCTGGAAATGCCAGATCGGACTTGGGGGTTATGGCAGGGTTGGGACCCATGTCAACTGCTTTTTTGATGACAGGCGCATCATCTACATTTTTGTTAGTAAATCCTATCATAAAGTTCCCCTTCTGATATGGGGAATCGTGGCGAGGTAACACTTTGATAGTAGTTGCAGTGGCACATATTTGATCTACTGATTCTTGGATGGTAGACCAGACCACATGATGAGCAGAAACCGAATCCAAGCTCACTCTAAAGACTTCCTGAAGCATATTGATAGATAGGCCTGGCGTGGGAGCCAGCTCACGAAAAGTAGAAATCAAAGAAGCCAAACTAGGGGCTTTGACCATGGCAAAGAGCAGTCTGAATAAGTGGTCTGATTGGGACACAAGGGGTTTTAAGGCGGCTGATACAACAGCCATCAGGGGGATGGAGTATTTTTCTTGTGAGGAAGAACGCAAAAGACATCTCACCCAACGGGAGGCATCTCCATCCATGGCATCTAACAACGCGAGCCCTTGTTGGGCATAATGATATCGCAGAAGCATTATTGAGTGTGATTGTTGTCTTCATCTGAACTTTGGTGAGAGCGTCGAGAACCTGATTGGCGATCTCTTGAGAGGGGATACTTGATCCTTTTCCTGAGCTGGAGGAAGTAAGAGGAGATGCAGTCTGCACATCTTGGGTGGCTTGAAGAGGTTTCCCAAAATAGAGCGGATGCTTCTCCTGAAGTCAGAAAGTGGCTGAACAAACAACAAACAACCCACAACTGATTGTACGTTCATCTGATAGAGGGTAACCACTGCGGTGCCAAATTCGAAAACCAAGGTGGAAGTGGCTGGGAATAATGGTTGGTCAATTATGTCATGGAAATGGCAGAAGAAGTTTAGACCAGCCTGCCAGTCAGGATGCGTGAGCACCCAAAAAGCAAGCCAGAATGCCAGAGGCATTGCTGACCATACGAATTGATATGGAGCCAGGAATTGTGATACCACGAAGTGGGTGCAACAACAGGGTGAGGAGTATCCCAATAACAAACCACACTGAACCCATTCCCAACTCAGTGGTTCTAGCTGCTAGAGGTGGGATTACTGGGGTAGTTTTGACGAGATTCTTGGCTTGTGAGGCCATCTCATTGGGGGCAATAAGGAGATGGATTCTTTCTTTCCATTGATGGACATAGGGCCATAAGATCCCCATGTATTGTTGCCAGAAGTTCATTAAAGTGGGGTTGTAAAGCCAAAAGTGTCAGACTTGCTGGGCCCAAATGGCGATGGAGGGAGCCATAGTGACCAAAAGAATTGGTAAAGCCCACCCAGAGTGCGGGGCAATGGGCCACCAGGAAAATGCCATCTGGTTTGTGGTCAGAATGGAAAATAAAAATTTGTTTTTTTTTGGTAAGATTTTTTTTGCAAAGCAAAGTAAGAAAATCGACCAACAATTTTCTCAGTGCCATGCAACTGATTAAATAGTGGTTGATTGGGCAGTGACAGGATGGGGTCAGGTACCACAAATTTGACCTAACCGGTGATTGTTTGGGAATGGGCAGGTTTATTCTTTGGGAACTGACATCACAAAATTTGGCGGTGGGCTGAGTCTCTGTTGGTTCAACCTCAAAATGTCTGAACCAGGGCTCAACTACATTTCTGATGGGTAACATAATGGTGTTTGGCCTGACAGGCAATGGGAATCCCCCAAGGCCATCCCATATAGGTATGGGTCCATTTGGTTGGGAACAGGTTCAGGATGGCCAACCCACCCATGTTCAGTCATTTAACCATTCGTTTGGTCAACAGCAGCACATCAGGCGCAATGCCCAAATTACTATCAGAGGGCTTCAAACCCTCGTCGATGGCACTCAATATTTGTTCTACTGGTTTAGTGATTGAATTGGAACCATCTGGCAATCCAGCCGGATATCTCATTCTTCATGCTTTTACAGCCATTTGAATTTTGGGCATCAGCCAGATTGCTGCCCAAATTAGATCTGACCAATTTTATTTTAGTAATCTTGGCACAGATTTTACTAATTCATCGCAACTGTTCTGCTGAGGTGAGTGTGGGTATTGGGGGTGGGATCTGAAGTGGACAAGCTGTCACCCATCGCTCATCTACTATGTGAGTGAGATCGCCCTGAGTGATGATAGGTACCGCCATCCTCTTTGGTGTCTTTTTATTTGGGAATGGGAAGATGACCCAATCAAGAGCCAAAGGTCGTTCCCTGAGACTTACACATACTCACTATATATTTTTAATTTTTTTAAGTGCACTATCAAGGATAATTAAGCTCTCAGTTCATTCATTTTAAATGAGCTTTGTAGCATAGTAAATAGATTATTTTATTTTAGATGGTTATTTCTTATCTTGTTAATAATTTTAGCAAAAACTTTGAATAACATTGATTGGTAAGAACTTTTAAGAGATTTATATACATTTTCTTCATTACATACCCAGAACTTCTTTGAGCTTCTATGTCTGTTGAATTAAGTTGTAAATTTTGCACATTAATTCTTCTCATTTACTCCTAATATCTAAGAATTAGCAATTATATGTTTTTGGCTGTATCAATGACACAGCTAAGGTAAAAAAGCAATGAGATTAGTTTTTTTAAAGGTTTATCGCTATAGATAAGTTATATTTAGTGCCAGCTAAATTTGGTATAAAAAACCACTAATTTTAAATATTAGATTTCATTTATTTATCTATTTGAGAAAGGCAAATAGGGGATGACACTTTTTAAAAGGAAGAAAAAAATGAAAAAGTTTTTAAAATAAGTAAAGTTTGACACCCCAAAGTTAGCTGTGCTACCTCCTATCTTCAGCTGGTGTTGCCAGGTTTTGGGAAATTTGTATAAATACTCATATATAGGAAATATGCCAAGATAAAGCATGAATAAAGGATGTGATTTTTAGATAGTATATGGAAATCATTAGTTAATTATATCTTCCATTTTGAAGGATGGTTTGCCTGGCATGGTAATTCCTGCTTCCTCCCTAGTGCAGGTTTTGTTCAATACAAGTTCAAACCTGCACTGGCTAGAAAAGTTCTTGGTGTGGTATATTTGTCCCAAGGCTGACCCAACTCATATACTTTTTTATATATATCTTCCATTTTGGTGCCATGTGAACAAATTTCCATAGCTGAAAGTGATCTAATGAGTGTATGTGGAAGAGTTTTACTGTCTCACAGTGTAAATGATGTTTCATAAAAAACATCAAGGATAATAGTGTAATTTGTCCATGTTAATATTGCCACTGTTAATGCACAAAGTGAGGCAGGATTGGAAGAATCTAACCAAAAGAAAATAAATTTCTTAAATTTACACTCCTGAATGGTGTCTCAAAGGAAAAAATGCATTACTTCATACTAGACAGCCTTGGAAGTTGGGCAGTGTTCAATTCTATGTCCTGATCTCCCAGGTGCCCAGATAATACTCGTGTAAAAAAGAGGCATTGGCTCATTCAGCAGTGCAATAAGTCTTCTTCAAAACATCTCTATACATAAGTGTGAATAATTTTTTGTAGTGCGTGGTGTTATAATTCCAGATTTTTTTAATGGCTAAGTTTTATAGTATGTTCAATATGTCAAGGTTTCATATGTTGAAATTGGTTTGACCAACCCTCATTTTTATGATCACTTAGTTTTATATTTTACCAAAAACTTAGATAAAGGTTTGATCATAGTACTTGCCATGCATCCCATGTTTTATATAAAGTTGCTGGAGATATATTAAATTACTGTCAGTAACCTTGGCTGCTTCCATCTGTAACAAAAAAGTGTTTTATCCATATTTTCTAAGAAATCAATATAGTAGTAATGAAAAGATCTCTTTCTGCTAAGCATCACTTTTCAAAAATCAATTTAGCCTTGAAATTTAGCTCCTTAAAGAGATTTACGAAAACTATTAGCAAATATGGCGGGAAACCCCACAAAAGATCCCGCGGGCTCAGCCAAACGAGCCAGCACCACCCCAAATGAAACTACCCCCGGTTACCCACCTCAGGGTCAACCAGAATCACCCACTCTCAAGCAGAGGCCATGAAAGCAGGCACCACCCCCAACCTAGAGCTACTTCAACTAGCGCCAGTTCACCTGATCGCACTTCTGCAACCTGCATGCCCAACAGCTCTGCGTGCGCTACCTCCCGCCAACCCGCTGGGCCCCCTCCAAACAAGGAGGCCATCACCTACGCTGTTTTAATGGTGTCTGCTCAGTTGAATGCAACTCAGCTCATCCAGGCATTCACCTCCCCCATTGTGTCAGCTAATTCAGCCCCATCTATTATTACTGACGCCGTGTTTCTGGCTCCCCCCGTGAGGGGCGATACCCAGCTACCTGGCCCCCAAACCCTTGGATGTAAGGTTGGATTAGCCTCACATTCTGGTTCACTAAGCACCAAATTGGGACAATCCACTCTTCCTAATGAGGATTCAAATGGTTCAGATTTTGGAACTTCAAACCAGTTCCTTTCTCACCCGTCCCATTTAAACCCAGTAATTGGCACTTCTCAAGTCAGCACTTTATTTCCATATGCTGAAAATGACCAATTCACCAATCAGCCAGTGAGTTTTTCCCCTGAAATCACAGCAAATACTCGAGCTAAATTTACCCAAATAGATTGGGAGGGTGATGAAACATCGCCCTCCTCCCAATTAGCTGGAGTTAATTCCAATCTGGGTGGGCCTCACCAATTTAGCGAGGCCCAACAATCCGCCCCTCAATTCAATATGCCTCCAGCAACTGCTCAAACATTCCAGCAACATGGGATCTCTGCAAACTTGTCTAAACCACCAGCTCGCATGTAACCTGCAATTGCAGCCCAAAGCAAACACAAACGTACCAAAGGAGCCACTAGGGCGTGGCAAAAACCTCTAGCACCAACGCTACTCAAAGCTGATCCCCATGAAGTGGCGTTTATTGCTGATGTTAAGAAGAAATGGGCCGAAACTAGAGCGCAAAAAGCTCTACCTCGCTCAACCCTCTCCCACGCGATTCATCTTTATTATGGGCATAACCCTGTTGAATATTATACGGAGGATAAATATCATACTTTTCAGCGATCATGGAGACATTCCCAGTTAACACCACCAACCATGAATCAGTGGAGGGCCACTACATCGATGTGGGATTCACTGAAGCTGCCCTTGCTGACCATGCTGCCACCCTCCAGGTCATTATTCCGCGTGGATCTCTTCACATCTCCCGTACACGCTCTCACCTGGAGAAAATTTCATGGGTTACTTTTTCCAACCTACCAACAACTGTTGATCCTGAGTCTCTTAAACTGGCACTCCATCGTGGTTTTTTGGAGTTTGGGTCTGTTCTTTCAGTGGACTTTAGCGTCACCTCTTACTATGCTCCCACCCAAAGAGCTCGCACTGCTAGGGCGTCGTTCATCCCCTCCCCCACTGTATACCGCAACGTTGAGGTTATTCCTTGTGTGGCGGTAGTTGGGGCATGCCCTGAGATCTTTTTTGTCGACCCTGATCAGGCGCGCCCCCAGTGTTCGTGGTGTAACGCCCTTGGACACCTGTATAGTGGCTGCACAGCTCGAAAACAAGCCCTCTTAGCCACCACCCAGGGGCCTAAACCAGGCCAAAAACGATCCCACGTGGCTGCAGCAGCAATTCCGCAACCCACACAATGGGTTCCCATTCAAGACCTGTCCCCTGAGGCCTTACGCCTAGCAGTTGAAACAGCTAACCCCACTATTGGTACGGTACCTTCGCGCTCATGCCCTCCTTCCAGTGGGCACCCCCTCCAATCTCCCAGAGTCAACTCCCTCTCTCACCAAGCGCAAGGCATCTCCCACAGGGCGCCCCTCGTCAGCCACCCCCACTCAGGGCTCCGCGGCACCCCCACCAACCTCCACCAGCAATTTATTGCATCAACCCTCAGCTCCCAATGGAGCTATGCCCACCAGCATGGACTGGCAACCCGCGGCCTGGGGTAGAAGTGCCACCTCAAAGAGTCCTACCCCAACCCCACAGTCCATTTCACGCGGATCCTTTGCAGTGTTGGAGGAAGTGAATATGGACTCAGACTCATCAAATGGGGACACCGCGGAGGTCACCATTGAGCACCCTCAGGTCCTTCCCCTGCAACGGAGTGGGGGCAGTATCCTAGGCTGGCTTACCGGGTCCTCCGCCCCCCCACCCCTCTCCTTCCCCTCAGAACCCTCGACGCTCCTCACGGATTGCAGCTAATAGTCAAGCCAAAGGACTCAAAACTAGCCGCCTCACAGCAGCAGGTTTAAGCGCTGGCAACCTCCCAGGACATGGAGGGGAACAGCTATGAGTCCCCATGGCAGCACCCTGGCCCTGCAATCCATCAACGCAAATGGGTTGCGGGACTTTAAGCGGAGAGCCCGCCTCCTCCGCAACTTCAGGTCAGCACAAATTGACATCGCTGCTGTCCATGAGCCCCATATCCTCCCCCACGAACAATCTGCATGGAATGAACAGTTTGGAGACAATTCCTTCTGTAAAAACCATGTCGCCCTTATTGTTTTGGATTCCCAGGTTAAAACCCATTCTTTTTCACAATATCTAGGTGGCCGCCTCATACTGGCCAAACTCACAACTCCTGACTTCTCTTTCTTCGCTGCAAGCATCGACCTGCCTAATGCAGGTCAGGAGCAAAACCGGCTCTTGGAAGAGCTCGTCCAACTCAATCTCCCACGGAATACAGTCCTCTTGGGAGATTTCAACACAACCATAAGTCGCGTCCGTGACTCTTACCCCCCTGCAGCAAAGGAACGCCCTGAATCAAGTCGGCTCTAGGAATTCCTTCGCCTAAGTGGCTTTATGGATGCACTTCCACCCTCCGCGTCTGGCCTAGGTTGCATGACTAGGATCCAGTATGATGGAGGAGCTTTCCTGTCAGCGTCACGCATAGATATGGCACTGATTGGCCCCCTGATAATTGGCCGCGACTCCTCTCCTATCTCTCGTGACAACCATCTGAGTGATCACAGGTCACTCACCGTTGTCCTCACCACCACGCTTAGACTGTCGCGTAGATTCTGGCCTAGTGTTGCCCCAGCTCTTCTCAACAACCCCTTCACTAAGGAGAAGCTTTTATGACCATCCGGGAGACTCTCACCTCCCCCCCACCACACCTGCTTGACCACAAGGCTAGATGGGCGGTGACCAAGGAGGGCATCACCCGCGTTATTTACAACTGTGTAAAGCCCAGATGACCGTAGCTCACACCAGAGTCAAAAGGCGGAAGCCAGAATCAGACATCTGGAGAAAAACTGCCAGCCTTCGCCCTCTTCCAGTTGGTTGGAAGACTGGGAAGCGGCGCAGGAAGCACTCCGCTTGGAGCTCACACTGCAGGAAGAACGGGCAGCAAACTTTACAACATCTCATTACTATGCTTAATGGGAACGCCCCACCCGCTCTTCTTTCAGAAACAGAAAGCCTGGTCAACAGCGCAGGATATCACCGCACTGAAGATTGGCACTACAACCACTTCGGATAAGGAGGAAATCACGCAGGAACTACACCACTTCTACTCCAGTCTCTTCCATGCCACCAAGGTGGACCCGTCAGACATCCAAGGCTTCCTGTGGCGGGCTCCAGAGCGGCCCATTGACCCACGGGCTGATGAGGCTCTACTGGCGCCTATTTCCATCCAGGAGGTGATGGAAACCCTTCTGAAATCCCCACGGCTTAAAGCCCCAGGCCCAGATGAAATACCCTTCAAGGTGTACCTTCTGGAACCTGCGGTGATAGCCAGAACCCTCAGCGACCTCTTCGCTGAACTCTTGGTGAATGGCGAGGTCCTCCCCGACTCCAGAGGCTCAATCACGACCCTCATTCACAAGAAGTCAGACTGTGAGAACCTGGAGAACTGGCGCCCCATAGCGTTGATCAACACAGACCACAAGCTCTTCACGAAGCTTCTGGCCAACCGCATCACCAAATGGGTGTCACCTCGCCTCTCCCCATCCCAGCACGGTTTTATTCCGGGGAGGTCGTTATGGGACAACTATAATGACCTTCACGTGATTTTGACTGCTAACTCTCATAAGGTGAATGGCTTTGTGGTCACCTGGATATGGAGAAAGCATATGATCGGGTGGCCTGGAAGTATATTGATGCTTCCCTGGCCCGCTTCCATCTCCCCCCCGCAGCTAGGCGCTGGATATCAGCGCCTTATGACCAGCTCCACACCAGAGTCCTGGCGCCAATGGGTTTTAGAGTGATAGTACCATTTGGGCAAGGTCTCTAGCAAGGGGACCCCCTGAGCCCTATCCTTTTTGACATCACCCTCGACCCCTCTTGGCCTCCTTACAGGACAAGATAACAGGGATTCTGGTCCCAGGTAAAGCCCTCACCCGCACCATGGCATTTGCAGATGACACCGCCATTGCATTTGGCTGCCCTGGGGATGTTGCCCTAGCTGCTGTGACCATTAAGAGGTACACCAAGGCGTTCAACGCCATGGTCAACACCTCCAAGACAACAGTTGTACAGGTTGGCTCCCCCACCTTCCCCCCACCATTTGGTATTGAACCTGTGCATGGTACCTTCCGTCACCTGGGCGTTCTCACCAACCAACAAGGAGTTGCGCTAAAAGACAATGAGGACTTGCTCCTCGCAGCAGTTAACTCCAGGGTTGCCAGCTGGAACCGGTGGCACATCACCCCCCAGGGTCGAGCTCTGATGGCCAATGTGTTCCTTCTCTCCAAAGTCTGGTTCCCAGCTCACGTCTGCCCATTCACAGATGCCTTTTATACGCGGCTCAATGTACTCCTCCGCTGTTGGATCTGGGGCTCAAACCATCCAACAATGGCCCTCTCAACCATTGACCGACCCTGCAATGAAGGTGGCCTAGGGCTTCTGGACACGCGATCCCACGCCACCACAATCTTCCTGAAGTTCCTATGGCCGATTGTCTGCTGGGACGCGACCCCCATGCCCCAATGGGCGCCCGCCCTCCGCCAGTCAGTGTCAGCAGCTCTGGGTCTTCCTAGAACATCTCTGACCTCATTAGGGGAATGGCTCACAAACTACCCAGGCCATCGCCTGAAACCATCCTCATCCCCCTGCTGGAACCAAGCTCTCCTTGCCCTGAAACGAGTAGGCGCGCGGATCCACCGTGCCTTCCTGTACAGAAGGGACGGCCCTGGCCTCAGCCCCTGTCGCCATGCAATTGTGCACAATGGACAAGTTGTCACAACTCGCCTCAACCCCCAATATTGTCCTCCCATCCGCCCAAGACTCCTTGAGCTCCTCCCTCCCTCCGTGAGATTTAACCTAAGGAATTGTGGAAGGACGTCTATCACCCCGTCCTGTCAGGAAAGGTGTCCACCTTTTGGAGGGTGCTCCACTGTCCATACAGGACAGGGGACCAGACTGGCCCTTCCTTCCAGCACCGAAGCTCCCCCACTGTGCAGAGCCTATTGAATCCCACCTCCATCATTTTTTCACTTGTCCAGGTGTCGCCGCATTTTGGCCAAAGGCCCGCGCGCTCCTCCATGCTCAGCCCTGGTCTGGACACCCTGTGTAAGACCTCATGTTCGAGCAGACGTTGCCTGGTTGCCACCAACCACTCCATGTCCTCGCCTATGCCACAGCCATCTGGACCATCCATAACTCCTTCCTTCGTGCTGCCTTTGACCAGCAGGTGTGGACCCTTCCACACATGATCACCCACTTTCAGGTACACTTTGAGATGGCCCTGAAGGTCTGCACTTTGTCGCCAACCCTCCCCCGCTCAGTTGTCACTGCAGCACGGCTCTGGCGCGCAAACCCCCCTCCCTTTCTCGATGCCTCCTCCCTCTCCTTCCCTCGCCTCAGGCTCTTAGGAGCCCAGGCGTAGCTTAATAAACATTGATGAATCCCCCCTTGGGTTGGGACTATCTAGTACTAAAAAAATATAGTAGTAATGGTGTTTTCATTCAGCTGGTTTAGATTGACAAACTGTGTTATTTATAATTTATCAAAACAAAATTATGGTAATTTAGATCTTGATCCCACGGGAACGAAATGGTAATTGTTTAAGCTTCAGTGTTCAATATATATTCATAAGTTATGCTCTTTAGTTTGGTTAATATTAAAAATGGTTTTATTACAACGATATCAGATTTGAATTCTCTCTAAACTGTTTCTGTGGTTTCTACCTTGTGTTCCAATTATTTAGGAACTCCTCACCATTTAAGCTTACTTTGAATGAAAACAACCATAGAAGCTCAAAGAAGTTCTGGGTATGTAATGAAGAAAAAGTAGATCTTAAATCTAATTCAGTCTAAAGTCCCAGTTGGATAACAACATAAAGGTTTTGTTCAGACATTAAACTGTCACCAAAAATGTACTGTAAGCTGCAAACCTCTGACCTCATTAGGAGAGAGGTATATTAAAAGATTTGTTTAGCCTGCAATTTTTACACACCTTGACTTGATTAGAGGTCACAAATGGAGACATCTGTAAGAGTGCATCTCAAGTAAGTTCATACTCCTTGGGTCCATACAGGTGGATAGATAATAGTTGGATTTTTTTTCTGTCATCAAAACTTAGTCCA